>PVKB01002099.1:0-119461 GCA_004027205.1 Ctenodactylus gundi
GTTCTGAGGACATAGCTCAGTATAAGACTCTGGGTTTGATCGCAGTGCTACACCCCTCAGCCCCTCAATAAACCATGAAAGATTAGGAGCATCAGTGGATGTCATGGATACACTATAAACTCAGACTGTGTGGTGGCCTAAGTGAGTGACACAGGTGTGCCGAGGAGATGTCTTGTGCCTTGTGATCTGCAGGTGACATTCCTGTCACCTGACTCTCTTTGCCCATGATTGTCACACTTACCTGGGAGCCCTGGGCTCAGAATATCTCAGGTCCTCACCACCATCCTTGTTTTCTGCAAATAAAATCACACAGGGATGGTCACCTCCCCTGGTGCCTGGCCCCCAGCCCTCATTGCGCGGACACTGGAAATCACATAGGACACTGTAGGGGCTGCAGGATGGGTGTGGAGTGTTTTGGGCTTGTTCCTTGAGTTACCAGATTTCCCTGTTCTAATATTCATGCCCCCCCCTCACCCCTGCAATATGGGTCCTGCCCTCTGGATCCCAGCTTAGTCTGTGTCTCCCTGAGATCACAGTCGCAATTCTGATGGGCCACCTGTGCTTGGCCTGTAAATTGTCCCACCATAAACTTTCCTTGGGAGACAGGAGACGCTGAGGGGAGTCTTATGGGAGTCCTACAGACTCCGCCAGGTCAGAGTCCCTGGGGCTCCTGGGGCACAGGGTCATGGGCTTCTGTGGGAGTGGTGGGGAGGTGGGGTGCAGCTCCACGGTGCTGGCCTCAGAAATGCCATCCTCAGGGAATGACAACACATAGGTTCAGGCCCTCCAAGGACAAATATCAAGGACATGACATAGAGGACAAGAGGACAGAGCTCAGATATGTGGGACCACAGTAACATCTCCTAAGCACCCAGGGAGGCAGACTCCAGGATGTCACCTCCCACAGTGACACAGTCCCAAACAATCTGGCTCAGTAGTGCCACTGTTTGGTGATCCAGCACTGCATGGGTCACCCAGCTACTTAATGCCATCCTGTCTCAAATTTTAAGAAATGAAAAAAGAAGATCTAGGAATATATGCAGTGCAAAGGTCTTGGGTTATATTCCCATGACAGTGGGGAGAGAGTGAGATCGATTGAATGGAGGAAACCACTGACGATGAGGTGGCTGGAGACAGTAGGGCCCGCTCTGTGGTGACAGTCTCTGCGAAGACGGGGTGACCATGAGGCTGGAGTGTCATAGGTTCTGGCACACCCTCACTCCCATCAGATCTTCATGGGGTCTAGACCCTGTACGTCTCAGCACCGAGGGGACAGCAGTGGGACTGGAAATGGTAAGTGGACAAGCTGCTCAACTGGCCTTGTCTGTGGGCCTCATGCCTTGTCCTCAACTGCACTCTCACCATGGTCCTACAGAGACCTCTGTCCCCACACAGTGAACTGAGTACAGGGAACATGGAAGCACCAGGGACATCCCACAAGCCTTATTCTCTCTGCAGGAGTCACTCACCGGGCTCCTGCAGAGCAGAGGGAACCTCGCCCCCCTCAGGCAGTGGGGTGGGACAGCTGCGAGGCTGGGGGCAGTGAGACAGATTCTCAAGACCAGAGGCAAGTAGGTGTTGCTCATGCATGATGTCTCCTGACTCCCTGTTTCTGTCCTCCTCCATGACACCAGACGGAAGTAGGTGTTTCTCTTCCACGGTGTCCCCTGGATCTCCGTTTCTGTCCTCCTCCTTTTCTAGGTAGCTGTGAAAGCAAAGGGACACTATACCTTCTCCTCTGGTCCTGATACAAAGTGTAAATGAGAGAAGGCAAGTGACACTGTGTTCAAGATAAGGACACTGAGTCTGCGGGGTCCATAGCTCCAGCCCACACTGGACAGCTTGGTACCTCTGGGGAAATTGGGGAAATCCTGTCTCATAAACAGAATTCAACAAAGTGCCAGGTATGTGTCTCTGTGAGGTCCTGGGTCTGGGGTAGGAGCAGAGGGGAGAGAGAGAGAGAGAGAGAGAGAGAGAGAGAGAGAGAGAGAGAGAATCAGAGGGTCCAGGCTGTCTGTGCTCACCTTTTTGGGATGCTGAGAGGCAGTAGGAGAGGGCAGGAACAGACACATTCAGTGTAATTCCAACTTTTGTGTGAACAACAGTTTTCACAGAAGTAGAAGAAACAATGCTACAATTTTCATGGAACCAGCAGAGCCCAGAACAGCCAGAGCATCCTGAGCACCTGCACCAGAGCTGAAGGCTCCACGGTTGCTGACACCAGGCTGCAGCATGTGATGAAACCCATGTGGTGGTGGCTCAGAAACACACAGGTGGCCCAGTGGAGCCAAACTCAGGACGCAGAGACAACCTCACCTTCGTCCATCTGATGCTTCACAACGGGGCCAAACACACAGGCCGAGAAAAGGCAGCTGCTGTAACAAATGGTTCTGGGCGAACCGGTTATCCACATGCAGAAGAGTGAATCTAGACCCCGACTCTCACCCTGTGCTAAAATCACATCAATATGGACCGAGGACTAGATGTCAAAATTGAAACCTAGGGACTGGGTGCATAGTTCAGTGGCTACAGCGGTTGCCTAGCACGCACAAGGCCCTTGATTCGATTCCCCAGCACCACATAAACATTACGTAAGCTGGCGTTGCAGACCGGTACTCCCAGCGTCCTGGGAGGCTGAGGCAGGGGCACTGCCATGAGGTCAGTGCCAACCTGGGCTAGGCTGTGAGTTCAGGAGCAGCCTGTACTACAGAGCAAGACCTTAGCTCAAGCAACAACGACAAAAAAACAAAGCAAAACAAAACAAAAGCCAAGTAAAACCAAAATGCAGAACCTGCAGAAGATAACGTCGGCATACCCTTTGACACACAGTTACAGGCAGGGACTTTGTCAACAAAACATCTTTTTGCACAACAGACAACACTAAGAATCCCCAAATGGGGTCATGCCAAGTTCAAGAGTTCGTGCACAGTGGTGAAAACCATCAGCAGAGCGACAAGAGAACAGAGAGTGGGCAAAAACGTGCCAGCTCCTCCTTGGACACAGGGCTGGTACCTAGACTAGATGAAGAGCTGATAAAATGTGACACCCCAAAACAAAAGACCCAACCAGAAAATGGGCAGTACAGATGGACACGCCCTTTTCAGCAACAAGAAATCTGAATGAATGTAATGTCAGCATCTGGGACGCCATAACAGCACTGCGGGTTTTTCTTACCCCACTGGGAGAACCCATAAGAAAGAACTCAACGCACAGCAGGTGCTGGCGAGACTGTGGGGACAAAGGCTCCTCCATCCTTGCTGGGACTGTGAACTGGTACAACCATTATGGAAATGGGTGTGGCCATTCCTTAAAAAACTAAAGCCAGAAATTCCATTTGCCCCAGCTGTACCTGTCTTGTGTATCCTTCCAAAAGAGTTGAAGTCATCCTAGCACAGGGATGTGCACATAGCCACGCTGCTACAACTCACAAGAGCTAAATCCTGGGAACAAGCTGCGTGTCCCCCTAATAGAGGGATGGGCTCAGAAGACATGGCATAAATGCACAATGGAGTAGGGCTGTCCCCACAGGAAAGATCAGCTCCAAATCACTCACAGGAGAGCGGATGCATCTCAGACCTTTGCGCCGAGTGACGCAAATCAGATGCAGAAGCTGATGCACCACACAGCTTTTCTTAACCTAAGAAACCAACAGCCCAAGTGAGTATAAAGAGCAAAAGAGAAGAGAAATGGGGGGATCCGAGAGACAGATGTAATGACGGGGCGGAGAGCAAAGCGGAGGGCAGGAGAGAAGGGGAGCGAGTGTGATGGAGGTGTGACATGGACACACAGCAGTCCCTGAGTTGTGTGCGGTTATCGTGATTCCCAAGGCTGTACTGCCAGGAAGAACCAACTGGGAGGTACGAGGCCAGCAGGACCTGCCTGTGGTTCTCCAGCCTCTCAGGTCACCTGCGATCAGCCGGCTAGATCACATTGAAAAAAAGGGTTGGAAAATAAAATGCACCACGTTATCATTATCCCTACAGAAAGAATATCAAATAAATCAAAGAGGCATTCTTCGTGGGTGGAGGGCACGTCCATGGAGGCCATGCCTGCTGACCTCTGGGAACAGCAGGGAGACCTGTCTCCTCTCCCCCGTTCGCCGGGACCCCCCTCCATTTCCTGCATCCTGTTCCTTTCCCAGGCCCCAGAGACTTTTTCTCACCTCGGCACCGGTGTTTTTGGTTCCTTCTCATCCTCCGTGTCTTCCACGGGCTCTGAAATCACATTGAGAATTGTGCAGTTAGGAGACGAGAGTCCCCATGAGTGGATGGTCACCATGCCCCCCATGGTGTCTGTGAGCCGGGACACGTGCATGCCCACCGAGGACCTGGAGTGGAGCACTGGTCCCCTACTCTGGGATGGAGTCCCCAGCCCAAATGAAAAAGAGCTCCGTGCGCTCCCTCATCATGTTTGTGGGATTCAATGGCAGTTCCCAGTGGTGTCCACAGAGTAGGGAGGAGGTGGGTGCGCTGAACAGCCAGGGAAGGCCACCGTATCACATTCAAAGGAACAAGGGCAAAACAGTGGTGGCTGTGCTGATATGACAGTGTCATCAGCCACCTCACTCAGTTACTCAGTGCTCTGTACCCTGACTTGATCATGGGGCCCCAAGAAAGTGGATGGCGATGGACCTCCTTATCCTAGAAACTCACGAGCTGTGTCAGGAGGAGAGGCCTTGACCTCCTCTTCCCACCCAGGGTCACTGGGGCTGTCTGGAGGAGCAGTTTCTTCCAGGTAGACGGGACTGGAGGAGGTGTTACCGCCATCATGCAGGCAGACCTGCATGCCTTTGTCCACTTTCCTCTGGTCCAGACCCTCTGCGTTCAGCCTGTTGGGACAAGACTCTGATCAGATGGAACAGAGCTGGCTGTGAGACTGTCACATGTTCCTAAGGTAAAGGGAGAGGTTGCTGAAGGTCAAGGCTGTGACCTTCATAGAAGAAAGCCATTTCCTAGGGGACTGCAAAGGTGGCTGCCTGGACAGTAAGAGACAGGGGGATGTGGTACAGGCTGAGGCTGGACAGCGAGTGACAAGGAAGGGGTATCAGGCTCCCATGTGACCTGGCCATGACACAGCATACCAGGGATCACAGAAGTGGCCCCACCTTCTCTGTCACCTGGGTTGGCTTTTCTGTACAGGTTAATCACCTTTCCTAAGACACTGTAGAGTCCAAGCCATCATGTGCATCTTGTGCTGTTCCCACTTGGGTGTTAATTACCCTGTCATGTTCCCTAGTGTGACATCCCTGTCCACATACCAGGTCCCCATGCAGGCCTGGCCGCCAACCCTTCCTCAGTGACCCCACACAGGAAAGCAGAGGGGATGCCAGGTCAAGTCCCAAGCATCCGCCCCTTCCAGCTGCGTCCCACCTCCCAACAGCACACAATGTCTACAGGGACATGAGGCTTTTGGGGGACATGCTAGACCCAACTTGCAACACCAGGTTTATAGTAGCACAGCTCACGGTTGCTACATCCTGGAAGCAGCTGGTATGTCCATGAACAGATGAATAGATGCAGAGAACGTGTGAGATCCCACCTCACCCAGCTACAGCTGTTCTGGGCATTTTCCCAAAAGAACTAAACTCAGTGTATCATAGAGACACACACATATCTATGCATGTAGCAGTGCACTTCATAACAGCTAAATTCTGGAAACAACCTACATGCCCCTCAACAGAGAGGTGGGTGAAGAAAATGTGGGTAAAGAAAACGTGGTATAGATGCACAGTGGAATATTATGCAGCTAGAAAGACAGACAGAAAGAATTTGCAAGAAAATGGCAGGACCTTGAATCAATAATGCTCAGTGAAATGGACCACACACATAATGAAGTACTGCATGGTGTCCCTCATATATGACTGCAATAAAAAATGTATAAAAGATCTTAATATATGAGAGAGGGTAGGAAGAGATGCTCTTCCTGTTCACAAAAGGGAAGAGGCATAGGGGAGAAATGGAAGGGGGAGAGAAATTTTGGGAGAGACACTGAGGGGAGGAACAGAAGGGAAAAGGTAGGGGGAAGGAAAATTGATCAAATCATAATGTATGTAGGCACAATTCCCCCAGCTCTATGTAACTAACATGTAATAAGCCTGTAGTACATACACATGTATTAAAATAACAATGCAAAAAGAAAAAAAAAAGAAACGATGCAGTGTAGATACACAGTGGATTACTGCTCTGCCATGAGGATAAAGTTGGGTCACACACAGGAGAAGAGACGTGTCCTGAGACATGATGTTGATAAAGTCAGTTAGACACACAAGGTTAAATATCGCATGGCTCGTCCAATATGAGAAAACTGATGTAGAAATAAGTAAAAGTGCAGAGGAAAAGAGTGATGGAAGGAAGGACAGCCACAGATGTGTGGGCCGGTGAAGATGAGTGAGGCACAGGAGGAAGGACGAGGGACCTGGGGGAAATGATTAAGATGTGAAATGTGCATCAGCTGTCCCCTAGCTGAATGCAATCACTGTGCATCACAAAAAGATATGAATGAAAGGAACAATTTTTTTGGGGGAAAATGGAGCATTAGTCCCCACCCGGTAGTCATGACAACCTCCCAGCCTCCATGTTAATATCACATGAGATGACAGATATGAGAAAACATTTAAAAATATTCTTGCCAACAGCCCCAAAATATTATTTCCCTTATTGTTAAAAGAATTAATGCAAAATAAATAAATAGATAAATCAGGTGCTCTTCTGGCTGGAGGCCACGTTGATGGAGGCCACGTGCTGATCTCGTTCAGCAGGACACTCCTCCTGTTGCTCTGTCCTGTTCTTGGCTGTGGAGATCCTTTCTCACCTGGACTCCAGTGGTTCCTGGTCCCTCCCATGCTCCTCGCCATCCAGGTGTTCTGCAATCATAGAGAGAAGTCTGCACTCAGAAAATGAGAGTCCTCATCCCTGAGACAGGCCCTGCAGCCTTTCTGGTCTGGACATGTGATGCCCAGGTGGGATCCAAGGCTGAGCACAGGTCTCCTCCCCGGGGATGGAGTTCTCAGTTCTCACGACAAGACACCTGACTTTCCCCAACCATGTGTGTGGATTCATTGGCAGTTCAGGGTGGTCTCCACAGAGTGGGGAGGGGACAGGGACACCAAGGAGCCCAGGGAAGGTCACAGTATCACAGTGGAAAAATAAAGGGGAAGACCGTCGTGGCCGCTGGGTGGACATCATGGTCTCCGTAACAGAAGACTCACTCCTCATACAGGAAGAAGTCTCCAGACAGCACCAGGAGAGGACCAGAAGAGCCCATGATCTGGGGACTGGGTGCAGCGCAGGGTCATCAGGCTGCCCCCTCACCTGTGCTGAGTTCGCGGACCAAACTCTCGGCCATGCTACACCCTATAGCTAGGAGCTCGCAGAGGCCCTGGGCCAGGCTGGTGTCATTGCTGGCCTGAGTGTGGAGGTCCTGCAGGTGTTGTTTGAGTAGAAATGACGTGTCTGTGCCGTGTTGTAAAATCCTCCGTAACTGAGCCACTTCCTGGTCCCGCTTCTGGAGGAGGGCCATAGCCTCCCTGGGGGGATAGAGCACAAGGGAACCTGCAGAGAGTGCCCAGGAGATGGCACAGGGGACAGGGATCTGTAGGAGGGAAACCCAATAGTTAGAAACAGTATTCAGCCACATGTGTGTGTGTGACCTTCCTGTGGCTAAGGACAGAGGACAGAGCACAGGCCACTGTGCAGGGAAAGGGCCCCTGTGTGATCCCAACCTCTTTTCATCTGGGTTTCTGGAGTCAGAGCCATGTCCCCTGCATCTCCTGCCCAACGATGTACCTGGGTTCAGCCTTGGGCCTCAGACATTTCTGTGGCAGCAGAGACCTACAAAGGGTTCTCAGCGTACACAGTGCATTTCTATAACACTACAGAAAAACACACGTTGGCACAGATTGCCCCAGAATGCTCCCCCCACTCTCAGCTCCCTTCTGCGCTTCCTCCTGTCACATTCTGAAGCAGTTCTGGAGGTCCTCCTTCCTCAGTGTCTTTCCTAGGTGTGGTACAATGCAGTGGCTGCAGATGCCAGTGCCATGCAGGGGAGAGGCAGGGTTGTGAAGCCATGCAGTGTGTTTTCATTATCTTAGTCACTGGCTCTGGGACCCTGTGACCTGTGGCTCCTCCTCAAGACAAAGTGACCATAAAAGTCAAAGTTCTCAATAGACTGTGGCCATGGAGCCAGCTGATGACACTGATGGCAGATGACTTCCAGAGCTGCTCTAGGAAGGGGTAGGAGAGACGGGATAAGTGAGTTAAGGGTGATAGGAAGGGCCCTGGCAGGGATCGGCAGCCATATTTCCTCATTGAAATAAATGTTAAAGATGAGAATACCGATCCAGTGTTTACACCCCTCCCATAGTGCCTGGTGCAGGCCTGGTACGTAAGCCCAGAAATGTGTTCAGACACATTTCCACAGAGGACATGAAGGAGCCAGAACTGACAGGCCCTGGAGGACCTGCCTCTTCTGAATGACAGAGTGACAAGCTGTCATTGTCTGGAGGAATGAAGAGGAAGAGCCGGTGGGGCACTGAGTCCCCAACCCAAAGGCTGGGTCTACCCCGCATGTCTCACAAGGCTCGCTAGCAGCTGCTCAAGGTTCCACCAGGTGAGGCTGAGCTAGGTGTGCTCCTACAAGGCACAACTGAGCCTCTTTATCACCGTGGGAGTCCATCACCTGCCATGTTTCCTGCTCTCCAGTTGTTCCCTAAGGCAGTTTGACATGTGCTGCTGCGTGACTTTCTGCCCTCCCCCAGCCCCATGAGCTCTTGGTCATCAGCCCTGAGCTGCCCTCCCACTCTGCAGGACCCCTCACCTCAGTTTCTCCTCTGGTGTTCCTGGCTTTACCAGCTCCCCCTCCGCGGATGGTGGCTTCTTGCCTAACACTGATGTAATCATATCCGTGAACTTCACACTCCCTGAGAAAGACAAATGCCGCTGCCTCAGTGGGCCACTCACTGGGCATGCTGCTGTGGGCACTGCCTGCACGAGAGGAGCCCACACCCAGTCTGAGGACACGTGGCACCTCTGTGCTAGGCTCTGAAGAGGCATTTCCCTGGGTTCTCTGGCCAATGTCTTCAAAAGTTGGCTTTTGGGTTTCCAAGTTAGGAACAAGGAGACTGAGGTTAACAAGCCCGGCACCTTCACACTGAGCTGCATCCCCAGCCCGTTTACTTTTCATTGTGAGACGGGAATCTCACTAAACTACTAAGTTACCCAGGATGGGCTGCAACTTGCAATCCTCTTGACTCAGCCTACAAGGGATTATAGGGATTATAGGCCTGCACCGTTGGGTCCAGTGAAGATAACGTACGTTAAGCCATTTTATCTGGAAATACGTGATTTTTGAGGCTTATGAGAGAAGGAAGTGATGGGGGAGGCTCAGTCTGGACAGTGTGTGCGTGTGCGTGTGTGTGCATGTGTGTGTATGTGTAGTAGAAGGGAAACATCAGTTCTCAGTGCTTCCTTGGTGCCAGGCACTGCTGGAATTAACTCCTACGACCCCAACATCTCCAAGAAGTGGGTCACACTATGGACTCGATGGACAGGGAAGACAGGGCAGAACCCTGAGAGAGGACAAGAGCCTTGGAGTGGAGCCCAGAGCTGGCCCAGTGCTGAGGTCCACACATTGGCCTTTACAAGGCCATGGACCTGGCTTTTCCTCATCAGCATCAAAAGTATGCCCTGTGATTGCATTTGTACTCTATGAGAATATGCTAAGGAAACTGTCGTCTGTCCCCAGAGTGCATCTCTTAACTTTTTTCACAGTTTTAATATTTATATTTTCTCTAAGTTTCTATTAAGTAAAAAAATTCTACCAGTGAAGATTTTTTTGAGGGGGGGGGGAGGTAAATGAGGCCAACTGAGGTTTAGAGGTGACATAATTCCTTCAGCTCTTGAGGCTGTGCCCCTGTCTATGTCCCTGACTGTCTCAGTCTCCAATGAGGGGACAGGCCACCAGGCTCTGTGGCTAGGATGACTGGGGAGAGGTGACTAGCTCTGCATAGACCATGGGTTCCCAATGGCTAACAGTCCCCCGTATCCCCCTAACTCTGCCCTCACGTCCCAGTGTCAGTCCCTCGTGGTTGCCCGGACCTGCTGCCTGTCCTCACCTCCAGGTTCCCAGGACAAGGAGAGACAGAGGATGGGTGATATAGAGACTCTGCTATCCCAGAAATGCCATCCACTGCACCCTAGGGTGTCACAAAGTTCCCTGGGCTTCTAAGAGCATCTACTCAGAGCTTCCTCCAGTCTCCATGGTGACAAAGATGGCTGCCACAGTGTTGGCTTGGAGCAGAATCCTCTTCTGCCCTTTTAGAACAGGTGACGGCAGCAGTGTAATTCATATGGGGCTTTGCCAATGAGGATTCAACAGAAGCCTGATGAGGACAGGTCATCATCCCCCGTGCTTCTGGCCAACAACAATGTCCATGTCTGTATGGTCTTTTGGGGCACACAGAGGACTTGAAGAAAATGGCCTGAGCTGCTCCTGTGAGGAGCAGACAGCTCCACTCCACAGCAGGAGCCAGGACCTGAGTCTTAGCCTCATCCTACCCACCAAGAGCTCACTGTACACTAGGAGGGAGAGGGTTTTCTGCCTCAGTTTACTCATTCTCTACCCTGTTGGTAAGGCCAACTCCCACCTTCCTGGGAACTGGGGAGGTAGAGTTCACCATGCTGAGGAGAGTCAAGCTCAGAGAGCCTTTCACGCCTCAGAGAGGGAACACGCTCACTGGTCACGGTACTGACGGGACCCACAGCACTCACCACACTTCTGCAGCTCTGTGGCCATGCAGGACACCGTGGCCTCAGCCACCTTCAGGTTGGCCCTGGTGTCTGCGAGCTGCTCTTGGCACTCTCTCAAGAGAGAGCACAAATCACTGATGTTGCTTTGCAGGTCTGGGTCAGCCCTCAGCTCAGAAGGGCTGTGGGGTTCCACCATGGTGACTTCTAGGGAAGGACAGAAGAAACCCAAACACGTGAAGATTCCCACCAGATGGAATCAAACAAGTTTCATGAGGACCTGGGGGACCATGTAGATAGTGAGGAACTCACCGGCGGAACACGCTGACCCACACCTCACAGTCTTTAACAATCCTTCGCTGTGAAACAGCAAAATACGCGTGCGCTGCGAACCAAAGCTACTGCTCGTGGTCAGAGCCTGACGCAACTGAGGGGAGTCAGGCCCTGTGTGCCCGGTAACGGACCACTGTTGCCAAGGACAGAACCTGAAGGTGGTGATGTCACAGAATGTCAGGAGCCCCTGCCCTGCACTTGCCTCCGCCAAGCCGACACACAAGACGACTCTTAGCAAGTGCCAAGTGACGTGGGCCTCTGACTCACCACCAGTCCCATTAACTACGGACCTAGGGCCGTGACTCCCAGCCTCTGGTCCCAGTCCTCTGAGCATCTTCCTCAGTGCCCACTCTATATACAGTATCAATGAAGGCCATCCTCTGATTCCCTGGGGAAGGGCATTGTCTGTGCTGCTGCACAGCCTTTGGTCTGCCCTATGGACCGTGACCCTCACCCACACCCTACTTCCTCCAGTCTCACCTTCTAGCAGGTCGTGACTTTGCTGCGGACTGACCCTTCAAGGGCCCTTTCTCTCTGTCCCTGATGTTACCAGCACTGCGTGTCACCCACAGGGGAGCAGATGCCTTCAGAAAGCACAAAGAGTTTGGCATCTGTGTTCCTTAGTGACATGGGGGTTTATATTTCCTATGTGTGATGGTGGGACTAGAGGTGCGGAGGGGTGTGAGCTCCTCCCTGCAGCACAATGGGCATCAGAACCAGGATTTCACTCTATGTGCCATGCTTCCACCTCACACAGAAACTGCTTGAGGTCTTTCCAGCCTGTGTGATCTTACGTTTGGAGTTATAATCACAGCACTGCAGGTCGAGAGCTATAGCCAGGATGTACTCACTTCAATGGGGAGAGAACAGACTAGACAGAGCAGTGACTTCGTAACATCTCTGACTGTGGTGACCTGGGACCTTACTAAACTTTCCTCGTGGCTTCTCCAGTGGAACAGACATGGTCAGGGGCCTCTGAGGTCTTTGGCATCATCCTTGGGCCTGGGATGTGTGGGCAGCTTTCAGCTAGCCTTCAGCTGGCCTGCAGCCTGGGAGGGGAAGGCAACCTGAGTGCTCAGGAGTCCATCCCTCACAAGGGACACATGGCTGTGGAAAACACAGAAGGAGAATTACAAAACACGTGACATCTTCTCACCCTGCACTGGCAACTCCCCAGTGTCCTCAGGATACCTCTCTTGATGTGCCCGTCCCCATCTGAGAGAACGTTGAGTGCTGGGTGGTGATACTCTGTGCACACGGCTCCCAGCTCAGGAGGAGGAGGAGGCAAGGAGGAGGCTCACTCAGTGAAGTTTAGAGTGGCTGCAAACATCCAATCATTACAACTATACAGCTACCTAACTGTCCTGTCAGGGATACTCTTCTGCAGGAGGATATGAGTCACCTCTCGGAGAGAAGCCTCTCCTGCACCCTCCTGCGGGATGAGAGTCCCCCTGCAAGCTAGGGTGCATTAGAAGACCTTGGAGACATTTCTGTTGGGTGACGTTGTCTGACCTATCACCCCATACTCAGTACTGCCCCGGTCTCCAGTGCACTGCAGCAGCCAGGTATTGACACTGCCTTGTTCTCTCTCTCATGACAGTGGCCTCTCAGGAGTGTCTTACCGAAATCTGACGTCCCATGTCTTCTACAGGGAGAACTGGCTCAGCAAGTACAAATCGGAGAATCGGAGAGGGTTGTCACTGCAACTGTCCCCGTCAGACAGTTGGGAGAAGGTTTTGAGTTGGTTGGTCTTGAAGGTATCTCCCCATCCATGGATCTTCCTAGAGAGAACAAGGAAGGAAAGACCCCAAGTGGGAAACTGGGTGTGCTACTCTGATCTGGGGTGCAGACCTGCCAACCCCAGTAGGGGTCCTTGGCAATGGGCCTTGTCCAGGTGTCATCGGGTGCTGCTACACAGGCTTTGTTCTGTCCCATGGGACCATGACCCTCAGCTAGTGACAGCAGAGATGCTGATGGCTCTGATGGCAGCATCTGACCTTCCCATACCACGTGTGTCTCTGAGCCCACACTCTCCCAGTGGTATCTCCTGGGAGGGCAGCCTGAGCCCTCAGCCTTGGGACCTTGGTAGGTGCATGGCCATCTTTTAGAGTTGGGGAACAAAGTTGGCAGGCACCTACTGTGAGTTCACCACAGCAAGCCCTTGGGCCGTGGGGTCAGGTGCCGTGGGCACAGCACTCTGATGCGTCATTCAACTGTTCCAAGGAGGGCTGGGCAGGTAGACCTGCCACTCAGCTGCCCCAAGTGTTCTTCACTCGTCCTTCCTCTAACTGTTCCGCTTCCCTGCTGCCTCACCATGCCTGTGTCTATCTTGGTCACCTTCTGTCTCTCTCTGTCCTCCACTCTTGTCTACACCCTCTCCTCCGCTGACTCCTCACTTCTGGACTCTCCAGATGTGGACGTGCTCAGGCTCCTGCAGGAGACACAGGAGTAGGCAGAGCTTCAGGTTGCAGCTGGGGTCCCCACAGCCCATCAGAGACATATCTTTGTCTCCAAGGGATTCAGAGAAAAGGAAGCAGGGAGGGGCCAGAAGACCTTTCTTCAAGAAAGCAGAAGCCGAGGCCCAGGGTTTAAGCATTTCTCATCACACACACTGTCTAGTGACAGCACAGCCACCACTATTGGCCTTCCGTTTTACCATGACAGCATCAAAGTCACCCCTTGGGAGCTGACATCCTCACTTAGGGGACAATGGGTCACACTCCACTATGTCTTATATTTGACCCATGTAGCTGAGAAGGGTCTTTCCCAGGAGCCCCTTTCCTCTGGTGCTACTGTCCTACTGTCCATGATCAGCTGACACGTGAGACCAAGGGACACACAGTGCCAAGTCCTCCTCACCACAGTGACAGACCCCAGGGACGCAGGTCCCATAGGGTGGCCATGGAGTCCTGGCCTGGAAGCTGAGCACCTTGAAGGATGGTATATCTATGTTGTCACTTCCCTTCTCCAGTGACTCCAGATGACACTGCAGGAAAAGAGTTTAATGAGTAATCATCAGTTACCTGAGCTCTGGCCCATCTCAGCAGACCCTTCAAAGCTGCCTCTACTCCTGGGGTTGGCTAGTCAGTACCTGAGATCAGAGCAGCACACCCAGTTTCCCACTGGGGGTCTTCCCCTACTTGCCCTCACAGTCCTGGCGTGGACCAGCTTGACCATCATCACAGCTCTGCTCTCTTATTTTTTCTCATTTTCTGCCCACACTTTTTGAATTTTTATGATCCAGTGTTCATTTCCATGATGACCGAGTCAAGGACACACATCACCCAGAGACACTCAGGATTCAGGTGAAAGATGGGAATACAGTGGTGACTGAAAGAGAACAAAGGTCCCAGCAGCCACCTGCAGCCTAGGAAGCTGCCACCACGGGTGACCGATGCTGGGAGTTTAGGCAGCAAGTCATGGGTACTTGAATGAGGGCGTGGCTCTGGGAACTAGGCTACTCTCTGAAGACAGATAGACTGACAGGTACCTGAAGAATCGCCTGATGGGAGGCAGGGCTGCCATTTTACAGGGGTCACCACTGGAGTAGGGGTGAAGGACAAGCAGGTGACCCTGTATATGCCTTTGCCCATCTGCAAATGTGTCATTATTTCAAAGGATTTTAAGAAGGGAAAACACTGGGCATGGTAGTGGCCATCTGCAATCAGGAGCTATTCAGGAGGCTGTGGCTGGAGGGTGGCAAATTCAATCCTGGCTTCAGCTACACAGCAAGCCATTCTCTCTCTCTCTCTCTCTCTCTCTCTCTCTCTCTCTCTCTCTCTGTATATATATAAATACAATAAAATAGGGAAAAGGAAGACAGGTAGATGACCCTAGTGTAAAAGAGAACCTAACTGGCTGTGGTGATTAAACGTAAAGATAGAAAAGAACAAGTTAGTTCCTTTACAGCTAGGGCCTGAGCCCCATCTGCCCAGCACCAAGCCCCTCCCCCCAGATCTAGCTCTCACCCACGTGGCCTGCAGTTACTGCCACCAGCACTGAAGTCCTTTTCGGCTCAGCCCTTCTTTCTCTCCCTGCTTCTCGGTCCTGGATTTTTAACCGTGTCAATCCCTCTATTTGCAGACTGTTGGAGGCACTCAGGGTGAGCTCACTCCACTTCAACGAGAAGACTGAGGTTCTGCAGGGAGTCAGGGTGGCAGCAGTCTCCTCAGGTCCCACAGACGGAGGCTAGCAGGATCACAAAGGAACCCAGCTCCACCCCAGAGCTCTGAGGCTTCCCTGGACCGTGAACATGTCCTTAAATGTAGGTGATAAGAGGCTCGGTGGCAGTCACTATGGGCTTTAGACCTGCAGGACCCCAGGGGGACACATGCAGCTCCTAGGGGGACAGTGCTCTAAGCCTAAAGGCCAGTGTCACCTGTTCCCCACCTCTTTCATTCCATGTCTGTCTCCAGACTGGGAACTTGGGGCAGGAACACACTAAGAGTGGGGCAGGTGACGCCAGGAGAGGGGACTCAGGACAGAGCCACTGGGGTCAGCAGTAGGGTGGCAATGGCTGTTTCTCTGTGTGAAATGCCATCTGCTGTGGACCATTCCCTTCTGCATCGATCCCCACCAGGCATTGGGACCATTTGGATGGGAGACAAGGCCAGGTGACAAAATTTAAACAAATATTGGGTGTAAGTCCCAGATTCTGGCAACTTTTCTGTGAATCTGACATCATTGCTCATTTGCATTTAACGAAATGAAGCAAACCAATGCCCTCTGTCTCCAAGGCCTGGTGCTGGGACATCAGAGCCCCTGCGCCCTGGGCATTTTGGCTGCAAAGGAAGTGGCTCAGAAGGAAGACGTCTGCCAACTGGGGTGTCGCTAAATTTAGCAATCACTGCTAAGCAACAGCCCTTAAAGACAAGACTGGGTTATCCCAAGACTTCCTCACCTGAAAATGTCCAGCCATTCCTGTGAGGACAGGCTGTGTTCGGGCGTGTGCACACACATGCAAACATGTACACGCACACACAGGGGCTTTGCAGCCTGTGTGGGCTGTGTGCTCCCTCTCTGCTGCATCCTACGGCAGGTTCCTGGCTTCAGGTCTTCTGTTTGAGACAGGTGACAGTGGGTGACAGTGGCACACATTTGCTGACCGCCTACTGTTCGCCAGGTGCCGTCCCAGGCCTTCGCAGGCGTTCTCTCCCAGCGTGGTTTCACTGCTAGTCACCCTCAGCCAGAGGGCTTTGCTCTACGCTGAACCCAATCATAGCGTGGCCATGGGCAGCTCTGTGGGCAGACCTGCGTGTGGTGCCAGAGGCTCTCTGCCTTCAGCAGCTCAGTTCTGGACCCTGACATTGCCCGGGGGAGCTAACGCTGCCACCACAAGCCCACCGTGGGGTCCTGGTCTACTCCACTGATCTTCGTGGCTGTTAGCACTCTTCGGTATGAACAGTTCTTCCCCACCTCGCTATTAAAAGAAACTGTTCACACAACTCCAGAGAGGAATCCCAAGTAGCTATCTGGGATCCCCAGCACTCACATATCCCAGAAACGAATCCCAAACTGAAGTAAGTGTCCAGGAAAGGGAGGCTTTCTAAGAGCACAGACCACCCTGCTGTCCGGAGAAGCCCTCGCCCGACAAGAGCCTCTGCCAACCCGGAAGAGCAAGAGCGGCACATGGGCTGTAGGAGGTGCTGTCCTGTGATTGGTCCAATTCTGAGTCTGCTGATTGGTTCTAGCGTGCCTGACGGGCCCACATTGGAGGACGTGAGGGGTGGGGCCACAGCAGCGAGGCCTGGGCCGGAGGGTCACGCCGGAAGAGGCGAGACTACGCCCTGAAGGACAGCTTGGGCGGGTCCGTGATGCGGTCATGTGATGCGGTGCGAGGCTGTTATGGCGGTTTTCACGGCTGTAACGGCCCAAAAGGCCGGAAAGGTGCCTGTGGGCTGGCGGAGTGCACAAAACCCTCCTGTTGCGGGCTGCGGGAACTCCCCCTCCCCCACCCCCCGCCATACCGCTGTCCCCGCCCGTGGCTCCTGGGTCGCCAGGGAGTGGGCCGAGGGACGTGCCCGTTGAGTCCTGTCGGATCTGGTACGGGTGATCTGGTGGCTAGGCAGCTGCCGCAGACCTGACCTGCCGGCCTTCTTCAGCCCTGAGGACACATCCAGACAGGTATGTCCCATGTTTCTGCTTTTTTTTTTTGTTATGGTGTGGTGTTGTTATTGTTTTAATTTTTAAAATTTATGCGTCGCATCCCTGTCCCCTTTCCACCTCCTCAGCTCTCCCTACCCCCAAGTATCCCCTTTGCCTCACCGCAGAGTCTTATTACACTCTTCCACCCCTGGTTTACTTTTATTATAGTTTGGTTTTCTCAAATTAGACAAACCATGCAATATTTAGCCTTCTCTGCCTGATTCATTTCCCTAAGCACAGTGGTCTCAAGGTGCATCCATTTTCTGACAAATGACTGAACTTTTTCTTTTTTATGGCAGAGTAATACTCCATCATGTATACACATCACGTCATATTTATCCATTCATCTGTTTTTCGACATACTGGTTTCTTCCAAGATTTGGCTGCTGTAAATTGTGCTGCTGTAAACACAGGCATGCATGTATCAAGATTTTAATTCTTTTGAGAAAATACCCAGAAACTTGGTCAAGTGGGATATCTGTCTTCAGGTTTCAAGGAATTTCCATACTGCTTTTCGTAGTGATTGGACCAGTTTACAGTCCTGTTGGTGTTGGAGAAGGTTTCCTTTCCCCCCACAACCTCAGCAACCTTGGTTATTTTTTTGAGTTCTTAAGGCCACCCACTCTCACTGGAGGTAGATGGAACCTCAGTGTTGCTTTGATTTGCATTTCTCTTATGGCTAAAGATGCTGAAAGTATTTTCATGTATTTATTGATCATTCAGACTTCTGCTTCTCAGAACTGTCCATTCTTTTCAGTTGCCCATTTTTTGAGCCTTTTATTTTGGAGGGTCTGTTTTTCTCAGTTGTTCGAATGTTCTTTATAATAGTCCTCTGTCTCAGGAGAGAATGGCGAAAATTTTTTCCTATTCTGTCAGAGTCCTCTTCACTCTGTTAGTTCCCTTTGCTGTGCCAAAGCTTTTTAATTTGGTGTGATTCCATTTGTTAATCCTCGGTGTTCTCTCATGTGCTTTGGGTGTTTATTGAGGAAGTCCTTGCCTGCGCCCATGTCTTCAAGAACTTTGCCTGTTTTTTCTTTTACGAACTTCAGCATTGCTATTTTTTTCCCATTTTATTGAAATGTATAAGTGCAAAATTTGAGTTTTACAATGAAGTTGAGCATTTTGTGCACCTATGTACCTTGTCTAGATGACGAGGACTTTCCCACTCTCCTTTTGTCCCTCCCCCCTCCCTGCCCACCCTAATGTTTAGGTCTTTGATACATTTTGATTTTGATACATGGCAAAAGGTGTGGTCTGTTTTCTTTCATTCTGCTGCACTGAGCTAACCAATTTTTCAAGTACTATGTGTTAAAGAGGCAGTGTTTACTTCAAAGTATGCTTTTGGCTCCTTTGTGCAAGATCACATGGCTGAAGGCACTCGATGTTGTCTCCGCATCCTCAGTTCTATTCCATTGGCCTACCTGTCTGTTTTTATGCCAATACTGTATGGATTTTAATTACTGTTGCTTTGAAATATGAGTTGATATCTGGTATTGTTGTACTTTTTGCTTTTGTTTTGTTGCTTAGGACTGTTTGGGCTGTTCTGGGTCTCTTCTCATTCCATATTCAGTTTTCCTAGTTCTATGAAAAATGCTGTTGGTAGCTTGATTGATATTGCATTGAATCAGTTTGGGGAGTATGGCCGTTTTGACAATGTTAGTTCTGGCTATTCAGGAACAGGAGATGTGTTTACATTTTCTAAAATCCTCTTTGATTTCTTTTTTTAGAGTAGTGTAGTTTTCAGTATAGAGATCCTTCCCTTTCTTAGTTAGGTTGATTTGCAAGTATTTAATTTTTTTTGAGGTGACTCTGAATGGGATTGTTTTGCTGATCTTTTTGTATGTGTTTTCATTGTTGCTGTAGAGAAATGGTATGGATTTTTATTATTTTTTATATCAGTTTTTCCCCATTTTATTGATATGCATAAGTGTAAAATTTAAGGTTTACAATGAAGTTTAGCATTTTGTGCACCTACATAACTTGTCAAGGTGACAAGGACTTTCCCACTCTCCTTTTGTCCCACCCCTACCCACCCCTCCCTTCTCCCCCACCCTATCCCCCTATTTCACTTTGTTTTTCATTTTAAGTTCCATAAGAGTTGTGATCTGGGTCTCTCATATCAGAGAGACCATTCCATGTTTCACCTTCTGCTTCTGACTTACTTCACTAAGCATGATGTTCTGAACTTCCTTCCATTTGCCTGCAAAAGCCTCCACGCTGTTGGACTTTATTGATGCATAGTATTCCATTGTGTATAAATACCACAGTTTGTGTATCCACTGATCTGTTGATGGGTATTTTGGTGACTTCCGTATTTTAGCTATTGTTAGTTGTGCTGCTATGAACATGGGTATACATATATCTCTGTTATATGTTGTTTTTAACTCTTTTGGGAAAATTTCCAGAAGTATTGCTGGAATTCTTTCCATTCTTTTGAGAAACTTCCATACTGCTTTCCATAGTGGTTGTACTAGGTTACACTCCCATCATCAGTGCAAGAGGGTTCCTTTCTTCCCATGGCCTCACTAGCATATTACAGTGACACATGCATGCTTTGTTTTTAGCTGCATGGCTCATAAAAGCTATATTTTAGAAACAGCCAATATGTCTGTCTACAGAGGAATGGATAAAGAAAACATGGTATAGATACACAATGGAGTATTACTCTGGCACAGAGATAAATTTGATGGAAAATGAATGCACCTTGTGTTGTGGTTTGGATCTGGAGTGTCCCACAAAATCCTCATGTTCCTGTGGATACTGTGTCCTGTTGGAAGGTGGGGCCTGGCTGGAAGGGACGGCTGCTTGGGGCCTGACCTGGAGGGGCATATGCTGGTCCTGCCCTTCCTCCAGGACTTCTCTGTCCTGCCATGGTGTGAGGAGCTGTGTCCCGGAGCACCATGTCTACGTCTGGCCCTAGCTGTGGCCCCATCATGTGATTCCCCCATTTTCCAGCCACCCACCCCTGAATGGACTGAGACTTTCTGATACTGTAAGCTACAGTAAGTCTTTCCTCCCCAAGTGGTGGATATTGGGTATTGAGTCACAGAGATGAAAAAGTAACTAAGACACCTTGCACCTCGGAACCATTGTGAATGGTGAAATAAATCAGAAACAGAAGATTAAATATAGCATGACTTCTCTACTATGAGAAACCCAAAGTGTAAATAAAGAGTGATGGCAGAAAACAGGAAGAGAAGTTTCATAGAAAGGGGAAGGTAATATGGGGAAAATAGAGAAGGGAAGGACAACGGAAGTAGAAATAATTAAGATGTGATATGATTAAGATGCACCAGTTCCTCACATTTAATGTAATTTTTGTGTGTCACAACCACACACTGATAAAGAATAATTTTGGTAAAAGAAGTATACATGGCCAATAAGTATATGAAAAAATGTTCAGTGTCTTTAGCCACCAGAGAAATGCAAATCAAACCTACCCTGAGATTCCATCTCACATGAATCAGAATGACTATCACGAAGCACACACACACACACACACACACACACACACACACACGCACTCTAAATGCTGGCAAGGATGCAGGAAAAAGGAATCCTTTTGCACCGGTACTGCGGATGTTAATTAGTATCCTCTCCATGAAAATCAGAATGAAATTTCCCCAAAAACTAAAAATAGAATTGACATGTGACACAGCTAAAAACACTTCCTGATATGTACCTAACAGACTTAAAGTCAGCATACTGTAACAATATCCATGATTATTGGATCACAATTTACAATAGTCACTCTGTGGAATGAGCCTAGGTGCCCATTGATGGGCAAATGTGATACACACACAATGGTGTATTATTTAGCTATAAAGAAGAGTAAAATGTCATTTGCAGGAAAAAGAATGATATCAGAGGTCATGTTAAGCAAAATAAGCCAGGCTTCCAACAATGAATAGTCCAGGTTTTCTCTCATATGTGGAGTCTGGAAAAAAAGAAAGTCAACCAAAAAATACTAGAAAGACTTAGAGAAGAGAAAATGAATTGCAGGAGGGAGAAGGGCAGAATAAGGAGGATCATGGGGGAAAGATACGATAAGATGTACTAAATGCATGTGTGAAAATGTCTCAGACAAACAGATCATTCTGTATAATTAATGTGTACTGAGAAACAAAAATCTATTAACCAACTATGAAGAACCAGGCACTGGGCCAGGCTCTGGAAACAGTAGACTAAGGGGAACCCACAGGGGTAGACAGGCAGTCTGTAGAAAAAAATAACAGCTATTAAGAAGTGGAGCTTGTTAATGGACCACAAGACAAGCAGACACCAAACTATAGAGCTGCTCCCAGTTCAGGTCCCAGAGGAGAAGGGGGTCAGGCACGTGCCCGGAGGAGAGAATGAAGCTGGTGTTGGAGTCTGGATGGAAAAGCAGATTCCTAATTTGTGTTGTTCATTCATTAGTGGTTTCTAATAATTGGACCTCGTCCTCCATCTGTCACATGAAGAAACTGGCCCTTGTATTAGGCATGTCCTGAGCCCCACTTCTCCGAGTCGAGGGCACTATCAGGTCAACCCTGAGAACCTCCTGAGGATTGTGGGATACCACGTGGGAGGAGACAAAAGAGTGCAGAAGAGATGGACTGGATCAAGCTATACCCATTTGTGTGAAACACACAAAACCTTACTTTGGTCTGTGTGGGCTGCTGAAACAAAACACCATAACTGTCTAGTTGGTAATCAATAGAAATTTATTGCTGACCATTCTAAGGGTCGAGAAGCCCACGATCAGCACGGTCAAGTTTTGGCGAGGGTGCTCTTAGATGTAGACTGCTGATGTTTTAGTTTTACATACGTTCTTTCAGGGATAGTTATTAATTTCATTGTGGAACTATCTTGTGAAGCAGTAGAGCCAAGATCATTGATTTTAAGTCTCAGAAAGTAACTTGGCTGGCATTGCACGGGTGTGAATTGCTGAACTGGACCTCAGGTGACTCCACATTTAGTGTTCTGTCCAGTACACGGATGGCGCTGTGGATGGCACACGCACCTCAGCCTGCCCCACCCTTGCCCAGCTTTAGGCAACGTGCCTGAAGGGATGAAAAGATGAAAAAGAGAAGGGTGGGCTGGGGGGAGCTGAAAGTATTTGTTGCCCAGGGAAAAGCAGAAGGAAAGAGAAGGCAGGAACTCAGGGATAGACTTTGAAGCAAAGGGCTCTGGGGAATGTAGGCCTCTGTCCCCATCCTTCCACAGAAGCTTGAAGAGATCCCAAACTTCCTGGTCTTCCTGAAGGGAGGAATGACATGTGGATGGGGGAGGGCAGCAAAAGTCAGTCTGTTTCCTTTCTGGAAGAAGGTGACAGTGGGAAGAGAGAACTGCTGCAGGAAATGAGCAAGGGCCGCACCATTTCCTTTCTGAAAGACGGAGACAGAAGCAAGAGAGAACAACTATAGGAAAGGTTTTAAAAAAAAGGTTACAGGGAGGGAATATAGAAGAACAGATGAGAACTTGGAGAAAGAGCAGAGGCGTGTGAAAAAAATTGCCTGTGCCTTTGGCATGAACTTTGCATGGAATCCCCGTGCTGGTGGAGTCTGCAGTGCCGCCACCCCAACTTTAGCCTCTTACCCTTCTTCCCTCCTTGCGCACTGGCCGGCCACTTGTCCAGTTTGTTTCTCAGCTCACACTCTCCCCCCTCCGCCCCTCCGCCTCACAAAGCTGTTGGATTGGGCAGTCTGGGGTAACGGCTGTCTGACACCCAGGGCCTCTCTCCATATTGCCAGCCAGATGGGGGAATCACAGCTTTTCTGGGGCATCTCTCCTTTGAATATAGAAGCTGGGTTGGAGCAGAGCAAGGAATAAGGCTCTGAAGCTGGTTTTGTGCGTCGCTGTGAACTGTAAGCACCCACCCACCTGAGGTACACTCTGCTAGCTTAGTATGTGGAAACTGTCAGGCCCGGACCAGGCCTGAGGCTTTCTCAGTGGCCTCGTCAGAGCTCAGCAGAAGTGAACAGCCCCGAGTTGAGGAAACTGTGGCCTGGCAGGCGGTAAGGCAGTTCTGCTTCCCTCCGCTGTCCTGCTGCTGCGCAGCTGCCGAGCCCATGCACTGCTGAGTGTCTGAGGGGGACAGGGGCCCACTTGGCTGCTTCTGTCCTGTGGGGATGTGGGGACAGACTGTCACCCTCATACTCCTTATGCTTCTCAAAGGACATCAGGGCCAAGGTAAGGAGCCCCAGCCTGGTGTGGGGTGGAGGGTGGCATAGTCTCAGAGCTGTGATCCTCTGACATCTCAGAACATAGATTCTCTACTTAGACCGGTTACATGGTCACCTGGACCTTAGCAGGAGGACAGGTGAAAAGAAGGTAGCCAGGACAGTGTAGGCCACCCTGAGATGCATGGCTTTCACTGAGCAAGAAATGAGAAGCTTCTGGAAGACTTCTGCAAAGCTGAGGCGTGATGTGTGTGCCGGGGCTTTGCGCCCACAGTTCTCTCTGCCTGCAGGTCTCTCTCCTCAGTCACCCTTCCCCACTGAAAACGTCAGTTCACCATTGAGAAACCCCTTATTTCGTGTTTCACTTATTTTTTTCTTAACGACACTCATCTCCATTTTATGGAATTTTACCTTCACTTATCTATTTGCTGTCTTCTCTGTCTCTTCAGCCCACCAAAAGCAAGATCCTTGAGGCCAGCATTCGCCACTGCACCCTCAGCAGCTAGTACTGTACCTGCAGGTCTTCAAGAAATCGTTATTTCTGCAATTATAGCCTCCTCTTCAATCCCGTTATCTCCCTGAACATGCTTTAGATAACTGTGTACCAGACATAGGGCTAGGCATTGAGGATGTGGTGGGGACTAAGTCCTTAGTCCATTGCTCCTTTGCTCATGAAGCCTACGCTCTATCACCCAAATGAGTATGAAATTATGTGATCAGTCACTGGACCATGCCTAGTAGTAGGTCCTCAAAATATGTTTGTTGAGTAAATGAGTGAATTATTTTCAGGTATCTTAGAGGCAAACTCAGATGATTTTTGGTTGAGATAGGTAGGGGAGCAGGGCCCTTCGAATCCCTGTCCATAGGAGTGGGCCTGAACCCTCATGTTCATTCAGGGTCTTAAATTCAGGTCTTGGTTTTCTAGTCTGAGGAAATCCCGGAAAGGACATCTGAATCCTCTGGTGCTTTGGGTCTTGGGTGAGATATGCTGGGAGAAAAAAAGAAAAAACCAAAAATGAAAAGAAAGGAAAGGGGCAGCTTCTCACCAGTGAGCTCTTAGGGTTTATTTAGATTGTGCAAACTGTCCCAGGGAGGGGTCCTGTCTTGCGACAGACAGCGACAGCTCTGGCTCGGGTCCAGGCCCCTCCTCTCAGGGCTGAACAACAGAAGCGCCGGTCATGGGAGAGAGATGGGGCTGCAGAGAGCCCTGTTCACAGCCATCCTCTTCTACAGAAATCCGTCTGGACATCACCAGATCACAAACTTCATAGAAAAAAGAAACCTTTTTCTTAGTGTGCCACACGTCACGTGTGGAGGAAAGCGCACACAATCCCTGTGCGTCTGCCTCGGTGAGCGCTGGGGAATGAGCACACCTTGGCAACGCCGCATCTCTGTCGCCCCCTTCCTTCTCCACAAATGTCACCCCCGCTCTGACTCTATACGTCACATAGGGTAGCTGTGTGGAGGGACAAGTGGCATCCCATTGTATGACTTCTGAGCCTGGCTTCTCTTCCTGTACCGCTTCTGAGGTTTATTGACGTTACTACCCGTCTCTGGTCATTTTCAGGGCCGCACATGATCTTATTCTGCAACTAAATGAGCTTATTCATACATTACTGTTACTGATGAACACTTGAGTCACTTCTATTTTTTTTTTTTAAACTAGTAAAATAATCCTGTTGAGAGCCTCGGGTTTAGGCATGTCTGCCAGCACGTCCCCAGGATGGACTCTGGGATAATGTGTCTGAGTCAAATAGTGCCAAGGATTTCCCTGTCAGTTCTGATTTTTTTTGTTCTGAGGGCTGGAAAATGAGAAATGAGATTTTAGAGTTGTACATCCTATTTTACTTGTAGGGCCTACATCCTTGTGCCTTCTCTGAAATTCCGACGCCAGAGTTACTTTTGGGAATTGAATGAGGCACATTCTTTGGTGAATTAATCACACAGATCCGCTAGGCCTTTACTATGTTTGAAGAACTATGCAAGCTTTCTGGTTTTTAGTGAAACAGAAAGAAAACGTGCTGATTCTATCCGTAAGACTCTTTGGATGGAGGAAAAGCAGAGTGCACAGTAACAGCTGTTCTGAGGGAGATGAGATCTGTGGGGAAAGGGAACACTGCACCGCTGAGGGCAAGAGGCATGGAGGGAAGGGGAAGCTGGGGAACAGGAACCTTCCAGGTAGGAACGCCGGGTAAAGGACCAATCAAGGCAGAGGAAACAGCTGCAACAAAAGCCAGGAAGGCACAGGGTTTGGGCGAAAAGCACAAAAGGGAACACAATAGTTTTGTTGGAGACAGGTAGTCCTGTGGCTGATGAGGACACTCTGGGCTAGATCAGCTTCAACGACAGAGGGAAGGGGGTTGCCTCACCCGAGGGGAGGAGTTAGGGTGGTCAGGATGGAGCTACATCTGGAGGAGGAGAGGAGAAGCAGCCCGTGGCCACGAAGAGTGGCACTGAGGATTTTGTGAGCTTGCTTTGACGGGGCCAGCTTTGCCCCAGCATGTTGGAGTCTCACTGGGCTCTTTTTGCGTAGTCCCTCGAAAAGACCACCTGCGTCACCTTCTCCCCTGAGCTTGGTAGCACCCCCTAAAGCTGAGAAAACCTCAACATCCTTTTGTGGCCTGGTAGAACTTCAGCTCCCCCTGACAATTTCTCCTCCCCTTTCTTCTGAGGGTTCAAGGTCACATTGCTTCCCATGGTCAGTCAGCGGGTCCGGGTTGGAGGACGATGCGGCCCCTCCGCTCCTGCCTGGCTGTGGAGGCTGCACCTGCTGCTGCTGGTGGGCTCGGGGTGGAGCAGGGCTGGCTTTGGCTCTGCCGGTTGTCTTGACCATTTCCTGAACTTGCTGCCCACCTCTTCCTGAGGCTGTAGTGGACCTCACCACCTCTTCTCTTCCTTTCCTTTGAAGAGTTCTTATTTCACCAGTATCTGAATTTAACCACCAGAAATGGGCCCCCAGCCCTGCTGAGCAGTAGCAACAGCAGCGGCTGTGACCTGCAGGCTTTCCTGACCACCGGAATCTACTGTGGCCTCTCTCTTCCGTGAACAAAGGGTGTTCACGGGGGCTCCATCACCTCTCAGTTTAATAACATAACTGGTGTCGCAGTGCCTTTCCACACTGGCATTTCCTACCGCCTCTCCTGCTCTCTTGGTGTGTCTCCCCCTCTGGGAGAGGGGCTGAGGCCTTTCCGTGTCAGTCTCTGTGGCATCCCTCCGCGACTGGTCCCCCCCCCCCAGCTCATTCTTCACCCTCATTCCAAACACCTGTTCTCTTCCTATGCTGGACTGCTGCGTGCTGCAGGAGAAAACTCAGCAAGAAAGAACAGATGTACATCCACAGTCTCCAACTTCAGCTGGTTCTCAGGACCTGAGAGGTTCTTGCTTCTAGTCTGTGGCCTCTTCCATTCCCTAAAATGAGATTTCAGACAGTTGCCTTCTCTTCGAGGATCTGTTTCATCACTGTAACCTCTACCAGCTGACTACCTCTCTCTTTGAGAAAACAGAGGCACCAGTTAGAGGTTTCTCTGACTTTATTTTTGCCATCAGTTCCCTAACATCAGTCTACCTTAATCTGCTCTGGAAGTGGCCACATTTGCCTCTGTTCAGGACAAGGTGCTCTTATCCTGTCCTGGCTAGTATTGGCTTTCTATCCATAGCTCATTTCCATCTCATTTGGAAATCCAAAATGACATCTGTGATCATCCTAGGACTTTTTTTTTTTTTTTTTGAGGCAGGGTTTCACTCTTGGCCCAGGCTGCTCCTGAACTCACTATGGAGCCCAGGCTGGCCTTGGACTCATGGCAATCTTCCTGTCTTTGCCTCCCTAGTGCTAGGATTACAGATGTGCACCACCATGCCCACCTTATGTCCTAGCTCTTTTAAGTTTGTTTTAGATAAACCAATAATATTACATAGAAATAAAATATAATAGTATAATTTTCCAAATGAACCCCCAAAGGCAGCATGGAATCTGGATCATAGACCACTTACTTCTTCAAGTATTTAACAGTCTAAATCATAACTTTAACCATTTTCCTGTGTAACACATATCTTGTGATATGTATTATGCGGAAAACCACATTATTCTACAGAGACTTCCGCATTTTGATCTTCTATTGGTTATACAAGAGAGTTTATTTTATAATTATTTATTAGACTGTATTTGTGCTCTCACAATTTTATGAAGGTAAAAATAAAATGAATACACTCGAGAATGAGAATTCATGTTCTATTCCTTCACTTTCCGAAACTGCTGGAGAGAGTTTTGCTATTGTTCTTACCAGGCCCACATGACCGAGGGTGGGCCACTTGCACGAGCTGCCCCTATGCCGGCCACACTCTCCTCTCCTCTCCTCCTCCCTCCACCCAGCAGGCATGCCTGAAATCTTTCATGGTAGCTCCTAGCCCCCTCGTCTGAACAGCCACTTCCAATGCCCAGGGCAGAGGAAAACACGCTCCCTTTATGCCCGCATCACCCCTTGGGCATAGATGCCTCCATGGCTTAACTCATATCACCTCTTGGTTGGCTGTTTTATGAATACCTGACTTTGTCTAGATTGTAAACATTTGAAGGCAAAATATAAAACCTTTCCTTGTCTTGACTCAGTATCATACTCCTAAGAAAAGAGTATGTTGAAGATCTCTACTTCTAGATGTGGCAACCATTCATTGCAGTTGCCAGCTCTGAGCACACTGGATGGCATCACTGCTGTGCCCTGGCTGGCCCTGCCTTTGAGCCCACACAAGGCTCCCTCGCATGCACCAAAAAATGCCAGCTATTCACGGCTAGTGGCTCGTGTCTTGTGTCTGCTCCTCCTTTGATGGCTTGGCTTCAGTTTTTCTGCTGAAAGCCCTACATTGTGCTGTGGACTTTTCTTTTGTGGGAGGCACTTCTGGCTCCTATCCTGAGATCTTCAGATTTGGCTTGACTTACTGCTCTTGGCATCTCTTCCTGTGAAATACCAAGATCCATCTGTAGTCTCAGCCCATTGGTGGGGTGGAGATTTACTTACCCAATCATCCAGCTGAGTGTCTGGCTCATGAAATAATGTATCCGTTGCTGTGACTCCCTTTTTATCAACCTTATGCTTTAAAAAAAATCAATCTTATACTTTGTTTTGTTTTTGACAGGGTCTTGCTATATAACCTAGGTTTACCTTGAATTTAATCTTCCTGCTACAGCCTCCCAAGTGCTGGGATTACCGGCATTCACCACCACACCCAGCCAGGCCCTACTGTTGGCCCTTTGCATGGCTGACACTGTTAATGCCTGATCACTAGTCCTGGGTATTCACCTCCCCCCCCCCCCCCCCCACACACACACTTTCTATAAGTCTGTATTTGCAATACACAATGGTTACATTAAACTTCAGAATTGTGTGCTCATACATGTCACATCAGCTTCACAATCCTTTCCCCTCCCCCCTTTTCATCTTCCCACCCCCTTCTTCATCCTCCCTACCTCCCAACATCTCATTGAGTCTATTATTTATTTATATTCTGGATTTCTCATATTAGAGAGACCATATTATATTTAATCTTCTGTGTGTAATTTACTTCACTAAGCACAATGGTCTCACATTGTGACCATTTTCCTGTAAATGATTCCGATCTGTCTGTCTTAAGGAAGACTAGTACTCCACTGTGTATATGTACCGCATTTGCTTTATGGTCTACGTTCTTTATTGGCCTACTGATGCATCTTTTAGTATTGTTCATGATTTAGCTATTATTAGCTATGCTGCTGTAAACACAGGTATGTATGTATCTCTGTCATATGGTGCTTTAAAATTTTTTGGAAAGATACCCAAAAGGAATATCACTGAGTCAAATGCAATATCTATTTTCAGCTTTTTGAGGAATCTCCGTACTGCTTTCCATAATGGTTATACCAGTTTACAGTCCCACAACCACAGTAAAAATGATTCCTATTCCACACACCCTTGCCAGCATCTGTTGCTGTTTGAGTTCTTGGTACATGCCATTTTCACTGGGGTAAGATGGCCTCTCAGTGTTGTTTTGGTATGCATTTCTCTGATGGATAAGGATGTTGAACATTCTTTTATGTATTTGCTGGCTACGTGTTCTTCTTCACTTGTGAACCGTCTATTTCAGTTGCCCATTTTAAGTTGGGTCTTTGATTTTGAGAGGCTCTGTTTTTAATTCAGTTCTTTGTATAGTCTAGTTATTGGCCTCCATTCTGAGGTGTAGATGGTGAAGATTTTTGCCCATTCTGTTGGTTCCATTGGTTCTCTCTTCACTGCATGAATTGTTTCTTTTGCTGTGCAGAAGCTTTTTAATTTAATATGATCCCTTTTGTTAATTCTGGGGGTTATCTCTTTTGCATCAGTTATCCTGTTGAGAAAGTCTTTGCCTATGCTTATGGCTTCAGGAGTTTTACCTATTTTGTTCTCCTGGACACTCAGGGCTTCTGTTTTAATATATAGGCCTTTGATTCACTTTGATTTGAGTTTAGTACATGGTGAAAGGTATGGTTATAGATTTATTCTTCTGCATGTGGACAGCCAGTTCTCCCAGCACCATGTATCGAAGAGGCTATCCTTTCTTCAGTTGAAGATCCCTTTGTTGAAGATTGGATAGCTGAAGGAACTCGAGGTTGTCTCAGAATCCTCATTTCTGTTTCATTGGTTGATCTGTCTGTTTTTGTGTCAGTACCATCTGGTTTTTGTAACTGTTGCTTTGTAATATAACTCGATGATGTCCAGAATTGTGGTGTCACCTGTTTTTGTCTTGTTGCTCAAGATTGCTTGGGGTCTTTTCTGATTCCACGTAAATTTTAAAAAGTTATTTTGAAACATTTGAAGAGTTGTGGTCAGGGTGGAGAATACAGTTCTGTGGTACAGTGCTTGCCTAGCGTGCGCGGCTCCAGGGGTCTTCCAGGTGGGGGCAGGGAAGACAAAGGAAAGAGAAAGTGGCCAGCCATATCTAGCCTACTGGGCTGAAGGACTTCTGAAGTTGTTCCTCCCCTGCACATGCGCCCTGTGCCCACGGATTGTCCCAACTTCTACTTTCCGTGCCTGGGATACGTAGTCCCTGTCCTTCGGTGTGTGACTTCTTTCACTTAATCTGATGTCCTTTAGTTCCAACTATGTAACTGAATTTCCTGCTTTTTGTGGTTGAATAATATTCCGTTGTGTGTATAGGCACCATATTTATTCAGGCATCCGTTGACGGTTAAGTTTATTCCTCACTGTGGCCTCTCTGAATAATGCTGCAGTGAATATGCACGGGTAGGTATGTCTTCCGCACACTGAATTCTTTTCCTTTGGCTGTATAGCTGGAGCACATGGGCATTCCATTTCTCGTATTTTGAGGAGCCACTGTCCTGTTTTCAGAGTGGTAATACTGGCTTCCATTCCCCACAGTGGTGTATGAGAGTTCCCCTTTTCTTGCATCCTCACCAGCATTTATTCCTTTGTTATTATGTTTATAATAACCTTTCTTGCTGGGATGACACTTTATCTCCTATTTTTTACTCGAATTTTCTTGATGATTAGTGATGTTAAGTTTTTATTCTTTGCATATGTGTTGGCCATTTGCACAGCCTCTGTTGGGACATGTCTGTGTGGGTCATTTGCCCATTTAAAATTCAGATTATTACTATTTGCTGTTGAGTTCCTTATGTATTCTAGATACTAAGTCTTTGTCAGATGAATAGTTTGCAGTAGATTTCTCTCATCTGTAGGTTGTCTCTTGGCTGTGTTGATGGTTTCCGCCACAGGGTAGAAGTTTTTAGTTTGAAGTAATTCTATTTGCTGGATTCTGATTTCATGTTATTTTCAAGTAACTTGTTTTTGGACTCGTTAGGCTTTTTGGGGCATAATTTGTTGGCTTTTAATAACTCTTATGACATTTTAAATTTTGCTGAGTGTAGTTTTAGCTCAAGGTCTTCTTTTTGATTTTTTAAAAAAATGTTTCCTTCTCCTTCAGTGATCTTTTTTAACACTTTGCTATTGTACTGATATGTTTCTCTGTGTTTTCTTCAAGCTCATGGAGTTTTCTTAAAACAGATGTTTGAGAGTTGTCTCATATTGAGCACCACCTGGTCGATTTCTGGCACCTTACTTTGAATATTGAGTGAGCTCATTTCATGAATGCTCTGGATGCGCGTTGTCCTGAGGTGCTCCTCATACACTGAAGGATTGGTTTGTGCCTGTTTTTCCATAAATTCTAAGTAGTGTGCTTATTTTCTCTTAGCTTTAATCACTTCCACTATTTCAACACTGGCTGGCAGGCTAGTCCAGATTTGCCAGGAATCTGGGTTTGGTGTGCTGTCACTGTTTCGGTACTAACTGGTGATCCAAGCCTAGGTTTGTCCCAATCGTGCTGTTGGTGTGTTTTTTAGAATGAACCTGTCCCTGGAGCCAGTGCAGGCCCAGATGACTCACCCGTCGCTATTGGCCTGTGATCAGGTGCAGCAGGATTCTGCCTGGCTCTGAATAGTCACCTGGTTAGAGCAGCACCAGGTGCCTATGTCATGCCACCAGTCCCATCAAGCTGTACCATACTTTGAGCTCACAGACTGGCAAGACCAGCAGAACACTTGGGAAGGACCAGAGCTTTCACACTGCATTATGGGCTATCAATTATTGAGGTGGACTCGTGGCTCAAGAATGCTGCTACCAGCCAGAGTCGCAGAAGGACAGGCCACTAGCATCACATGCCTTCCTCTGGCACTGGAGCTGTTACAGAGAGAGGCTCCGTCCACAGGCTTCTGTGGGTGGTGGAGGCAGGGTCAGAAATCTTCCATGTTTTAGGGTTCACTAGTCCAGCACTAAATTCCAGGACAGCATCCTGTTTTTACTACCTGTCTAACCTCCAATGAATTGAGTCTTACTCCAAACCATACTGCCCAAGATTGGAACGATGTTTACGAAGATCGTTGCATGGCTAAAGCTACTATGGGCTACCTAGTTTTGAGTTCTATTTTTGTCTCACAGACTCAGTGGTGCACCGAGGCCCATATCTCAGCTGGTGGTAATTCAAGCTGAAACATGAATTTGTCTCACCTAATACGAGAATTGATGAAGGGGGTCCTTCTATGAGCTTAAATGGGGTCTTCAGTCTCTTTGCCATAGTATGCCCTGCACAGAGCTCCAAGACAAAGGCTTGTGCTACCTTTCATGCCCTGCTCCCTAGCAGGTGGTCTTGCTCCCTCCTGTATCACCCAAGGTTGGAGCATGAGTGATGGAGGCAGTCACCCGTCTGGACTAATGCGGTCCAGTGGCTCATTAGTCCTGGTAGGTTATGTCTGGTAGTGGATTCCATGGTAGCAGCCCTGGTACTGGCTTTTACATCTAAGCCCTAGACTTAACTCACTTACCTTCCCAAAGAGGAGACACACGTGACGTTGGGAGAGAGAGGACGTGGACAACTCCTTTTCTGACTTCTTCAAAACATCTTTTTGTTCTAAGCAGGTATTACATTCTCTCTCCTGATTTCTCTAGCTCTTGGGAAAGTAGCTGGTTGTATGAGTAGCTGACGTGTGAGGTGAGGCTCTTAGTCAGCTGCCATCTTCTTCCTCTTCTCTTGCCTTCCAGAAGGCATTTGTGTCAATATTTTCCCTTAAACTTCTGCTGACTCTCCCCAACTCATGTACACCAACTGTATTATTTCCTGAAGGTACTGAGTCATGCCACATGGCAACTCTGCCAAAAGTGGCAACAGGAACTTGCACGTTTCTCCCCTGACTACACTGGGTGGCTTTGGACTGTCACACCTCCATATTCTTTTGCTCTTATTTTGAGGGAGGTGCTGAGCTATGCGTGAAAATCTAGTTTTATTTTTCTCTTTCTAACTATTCTAATTTTAGGATGCAATCCTTGTGCAGACTTTTTGATCACTAACCAATTGGCCAATGTTAATGGGTAATGTCCACAATCCAATGTGCCAGGTGGTATAAAAGAAGGTTATGGATCCAATTCTATGGGAGGACAACAGTTAGGCCATGAATTCAGCTTTGAGGATTAATTTTTTTGAGACAGGGTCTTGCAGGCTGGTCCAGAACTCACTAGGTTGCCCAGGCTGGCCTTGGACTTGGCAATCCTCCTTCCTCAGCCTACCAAGTGCTGGGATTCCAGGCGTGCACTACCATGCGCAGCTTTATATGGTGCTTGGGAATCGTACCCAGGCCCTTACACTCACTAAACAAGTGCTTTAACCTCTGTGCTATCCCTCCAGCACCTGGAGGATTGATCTTCTAGGGCCATTCCGTTCAAAATGTCTGGCATTCCCCTCAGGCCACTAGTGGTTGCCTCAGTGCTGCTGCATGGAGTCACATGAGGCATAATTTTATAGCACCATGGTTAAAAAATCATCTCTTACAGCAAATCACCTGGATTTCAAGCCCATTATTTTCACTGTCTAACATGGAACAATAACTTTAGTCCTTTCGAACTCAGTTAGCTCACTTACAAAATAAAGATAAGACTTCCTCAGGGTTAAATAGTTAAACCATATGAAAGTATTTGAAGCCTGGATGCCACATAGTAAATATTCAAGAATCTGTGTGTGTGTGTGTGTGTGTGTGTGTGTGTGTGTGTGTGTGTGTTACTGAAGATTGAACCCAGGGCCTCTGCACTAAGCTGCGGTCCTAGCTCTTTTCAATTTGTTATGTTCTGACACTGTCTAGCTAAGTTACTAACTTGTCCAGGCTGGCCTCAGATTTGTCCTCTTACACCAGCCTGCCAGAGTGCTGGGATTACAGATGTGTCCCACCGTATCCAGCCAGAGATTTGAGCAATTGTTATTGGTTTGTGGTTTTCTTTGGGCTAGAGGACAGAGCTTGGGGAGAAGGAGAGCCACATAGGGAAGTGTGTTTTAGGGTTTTCTTAGGCTATGGGATCTTCCCACTTGTTCCATCCTGTAAGGGTAAAGGAAGTCACATCCAGCTGCCTACATTGCTCAGGACTCGTGTTCTTCCTGCCACCTTCAGCTCGGCTTCTCTCTCCTAGAATGCGTAAATCACACTGATCCTGTGGCTGGCCTCTCAGGACTGCCTCTCCAGCTATGGCCTTCGAGCATGCAGATGAAGGCATATTCTGTTGAGTGGAAGTTTTGGCTGCCTTCAGAACAAGCATTTAAAATGATATTGAACTGGAAGACTAACAAGAATGTGACGTATCAACAGTTTGCTTTGGAGTATTTCAACAGTTCACTTGGTTTTAAGATAGAGAACCTGAGTCTTCTCATCGAGGCAGCAAAGCCCCAGCACAGCAGTGTCTACAGACTGGAGGTGACTGACGAGAACGGGATAGTCGGCTGCACCCAGTTCAAGGTTTTTGTATTTGGTGAGTCTCTGTCAGCAGCTCATCCTCCCCGCTGAGTCCTGTAGGATTATATTTTCAGAACTTTTCTGATTAGAATTTCTGCTTCCAGATCATGTTGAGAAGCCCCAGCTTCAGGGGCGGTGGAAGGCCCTAGCTGACAGGAAATGCCACCTGGCTCTATCCTGCTTGGGCGTCAGGGGTGGCAATGTGAGCTACACTTGGTACAGAGGGAATGAGCTGATCCCAACACCAAGGAACCTGTCGTTCCTGGAGGTGGAGGCTGATGTCAATGAAACACACACATATACGTGCAATGTCAGCAACCCCGTGAGCTGGGAAACCCAGAACTTCAACCTCCCCCAGGGCTGTCTGAGTGACTCTTCAGGTAAGTGGAGCACTGTGGGCTACAGCGGGGGCTTTGGTGTTAGACTTTACAGCCAGGTTCATGTGCAGGAGATTCCTTGGTATGAGATCCCTTGGCTCCTCCCTGCAGCTCCATAAAGCCTTACCTCAGCAGGGCTGTAGGCATCTAGTTCCTATAAAGCCACGTCTGGGTTAGTCTGAGAAGAACAGTCATTCCATTTCCTGTAAATGGTAGTTTCCTGACCCACAGCAAATGCATGTTTTTTGGTGAGTCCCGTGAAGAATCCTTACCTTTACATTCTTCCTCAGAGACCTGATGGACACCTGTTTCCTCTTTCTGAACTGTGATTTACCTGGAGCCAGATAGTTCTCCAGGAGGCAGTGACTCTGCACAACAGTGCCCCAGGTCAGCAGGAGTGTCAGGAGAATCACAGGGCACTACAAGAGTTCTGGATTCGTTATCCCGAGAGTTACCTGGGCACTACAGAAACAAAGCACAACAAAACCCCTTGCAAGTCCTGTCCTTAAGAAACAACCTGGGGAAAAAATAAAAACCAAGACTGAGGCAATGGGCAGTGACAAGGACATTAGCTTTTGAACCATGTTGACCATGAATTTGTTACTCCCTAGCTCTGTAGCTCTACGATCTTAGGCAAATTTATTAACCTCTGTGAGCTTCTTTGAGTAAAAGCACTTATCATAAGGTTGAATGAGATAATGTTTGCCATTAAGATTAAATGAGGTAAAGTTTGTAAAGAGCTGGTCAGCCAGCACCGGAAGCTCTCCATCCCTTTCCTGTCTCCTTTGATTCACTGGAGTATGTATGTATCAGGCTACATAAGTGGCATAAATGATATATGTAACATGTGAGTTCAAATCAGGAAGAGCAAGGAAGACAGGATTAGCAGGATGAAGACTTGCTGGACATATACTCACTATACAACAAATATTTATTGAGTTAAAAGCAATGAGTAGGTGGAGATGGACCATTTACTGTGCCAAGTGCTTTATATGGATCAGATCCAGTAATTGGCTCTTAGGTAGATAACATTATCTCCTTTTCACAGGAAAGAAAATTGAGACTCAAAGAGTTAAAGATACAGCACGGAGATTGCAGACTTATAATCTTAGTCAGGTCTGATACTAGTGTCTATTCTTCCGGCATTGCTCAGAGGAAGTCATCCAGCTGAGTAGAGGGACAAGCGTGGGGGTAAATTCATAAGGCAAGAGGAGACCGGCCACCCCTGGAAGGAGAGCTGCTCTTGCTGCTGATGGGTAGGAAGCAAGAAGACAGGGAGTTAAAAACTCAGTCCTTGTCCTTGTGCCTTCTGTGTCCCCAGAATCCAGACTTCTGTTATTTTGGGTGATCGCCATGATTCTAGTCACACTGTTCCTTGGCACCTTCGCTTACTTCTGTGTGCAGAAGAAGAAACAGCAGCAGTCACGTGAGTGGAAGGTCCTTGAGAGCTCTGTTGCCTGAGGCATGATCAGATCCAGTGTTTTGGCCCTGTGTGCAGTGGGACATGCCTGGATGGACAGTGTCTTCTTTTCCTTGGGGAGTGTTTGGATATGGTTCGGGGAGGGCAATCAGTTGCTTATTTGAGGGCCCTTCTCCCACTTCGTACTTTCCGTGGTGGCTGCTGGGTGCTTACATAGGCTGATCTTCCATCTGAAGACGTATCTACAGGTCTGGTTGGGGACTGCTCAGTTTAATGGTGGAAATATGTCAAAGGTGGTTACTGTGCTATGTTCTTTGGGTATCCTGGAAGATCACTAATGTGACTCCTTTCTAGAGCAGTTCTTAAAGTCTTGGCCACCTGGGGTAAAGGTGGGGCTTATCAGAACTGGAAGCTGGGTCAGGAGGTCCTCTGGAAATTTCCGAAGCTCTGATTTTTGCTTCCTTCCCTCCACAGAGACCAACCTCAGTGGACTTCAGATCATGTATGAGGATGTCAGGCAAACCAGGAGATATCAAGTAGGGCATTCTTGGGTGTGGGGTCTCTCAGCTGCTGTGAAAATTGAGAGGAACAGAGCGGGAGGACACAAAGAACTGGACAATCGTCTTTGCAAAATGATCCTTAGCCCTTCCTTATGTCTTTTCTGTGCCTCTTTCTTCTCTTGGGCCTTAGAAGAAAAGGAGGGAGAAAAAGGAGCAGAGAAAATGCAAGGGATGCAGGGGGTATTGGGGTTCAGAGCTTCCCCAGTGAGGAGGGCTGAAGCACCGCAGCCGTCAACAGCAGAGCGAAGAACGCCTAAATCGCACCCGGCTTCACACTTTTGCTCAGTCTGGTCAGCTGTGCTGAGCACTAAGAGGAATACAATTCCCTGTATCTACCGTGTCTGAACACAAAGCCCCATTTCCCTAGGATGTAAGAGCTTACTTCCACAGCTCCCGTAATTGTTACGAGGGAGGGTGACCAGTTAAGGTGTACCAGCTTTGTAGGTGGTCCCATGGCCTGTACCCTGCAGCCCTTTGGGAAGAAGAGGCCCAAGTCTGGCTGAAGTACTATAGGGAGTAAGCAGCTCAGTGCAAAGCCTCAGCCGGTGGTCTTCTCAAGGAAGCTCTTCCACTAGATCTGAGGGCATGGGTCAACCCTCCCTGTCACCCAGGACATGTAGAAGAGGAAGAAGCCGCAAAGCTGCAGATGCCCCATTTTGTGCCCCAGGGCAAGGCAGGATGTGGTAACAGGCCCAGGGGAAAGCCCTGATGGGTCAGGCAGTACCCAGTGAACTGTGAGAGGGCCGGAGTGGAAATGCCTTCCTCCCAAGCGCCATGTGTGGTGTTTGGCGGGAGGACATATGCATAGCGGCTCCTCTGCTCTTTGGTCACATGGGTGAGGCTTTATGAAGCTACACCAGACAGACAAGTGGCTTCCTCCAGTAGGAGTGAGGGCGGCTCCCTCAGTCTGTTTCTTTGTCCCTGCAGTAGGATGTGGGAGGGAGAACAACATGGAGGGGTCTTTCTGGTAGAAATTCCTGAGGGCATGTGCGCCCAATTATAGCCACACTCATGCCCGAATCTGTTCAAAACAGCTTTTTTTTTCCCCCTCCCAAAATGAAGACAACTGTAGGTAAAACAAGAAGATCCTAGGAGAAAATATTGATGTAGGGCAAAGGAAACCTCTTGAAGGCTCAGATTTTTTATCCCACCTATGACGCAGGAGTCCCACCATGTCTGCTCTCAGCACTCCTAGGTCTACCCCTGCTTACTGTCTCCAGGTCCTGGGTTGAAGGTCTATATCTCATTTCTTACCTTAGTACCCAACGCCATCCGTCCTGAAGACAATTCACGTGGGTCTGAACAGGAGGGAAAAACAACAATCTCTTGTTTCTTGACGATGTCCCTGCCTCTCCAGGCACTAAGGAAGGCACACATTTTCTCTGCTCCTCTTAGCATCTTCTCATTTCTAGGAAGTTCAGTTTTTACCTTGTCTAATGAATCCTATTGGTCTCCCTGACTTCTCACCAAAATCTCCCCTAGTAGTATACACTTTGGGACATGCACCAAGAAATATTTACTCTTCCATTCTTGTGGTGCGGTCATGAAAACAGGGCAGTAGTAAGTGCAGTGTGTTCCCTGCTTGTGGCCCTGCACCCAGGGCTCCACCCACCTGCACAGCTGTCCTTGGCTTGGGCCAAGGGCAAGGTGGCCACAAAAATTGGATTTACAGAGAAGCCTTCTAAATGCTGAGTCTTTAAAATGCTTAAACCCTCGGATTTTAGAGCCCTGAGCTGTAAGTCTTAGATCACAGCCCTATACAGAGCTTTGCTTACTATCAGTTATGTGGCAAATTTAGTCCAAAAGTCAGCAAAGGCAACGAAGGGTTTCTAAGTTTCCAGAGTGGAAGAAGGGACAGGGACTCCTTGGACAGGGTTGCTTGAATCCTGTTTTTTTCCTGACATGCTGTACTCTGAATGGCTCTCCTTCCCATCTCTCTCCATCCTGGGGTGTCCAAGGAGGGTGTCCCTGGCATGGTCATCTTCCTCCAAGATTCCCAAGAGTACCTCAGCTTTGTCCTGTCTTTCCTACTCAACACAAACCTGAACAGACCCAGATGCCTGCCCGTGTTACCTCACATGTTTTTACTTCTTCTTGTGCAGGAGCTGAACACCCCTGGAGAAGGGAGCACCGTCTACTCTGTGGTCCAGTTTCAGGTACCACTCTGGCTTCTCTAATCAATTCCATTGCTCTCTGTGAGGCTTCCTCATGCCAGCTACTTCCAAGCTCACAACTTCGAGTGGTAGAATGCAACTTTGGTGCTCCTGGGTTCAGTAGACCTCTGGTTGTTTCGAAGGTCCTAACAAGTTGTTTTTAATCCCTGTTGTTCTGAGTGTCTCAACAGCTAAAAAAGCTTAGTGTACCCATTCTTTCTTCTTCCATCCTTGCTGGAAGGTCTGGTCCAGATGATCTGAAGAAGAAGCTTTGTTATGTGACTCTACATTTGTTTTTCCTTCTGCTCATTTCAGTTTTTGGAGCCTGTGCACTATTTTTCCCCATTATACTTGTTTTCAGGAAAGAATAAGTGTGCATTGGTCTGTTTTTATCTTATTTAGGCTTAACAATATTTCCAATTTTCTTAATAAATATTAAATACCAGCCTAACAAAGTAGTCCTAATATGTGAAGTAATCAGTTAATCATTTTTGTGATTCTGGGGATTTAACCTAGGGTCTTGCACTGACTTCTATCCCCAGCTCCTATTTATTTTATTTTATTTCATTATATTATTCTTAGATTTTGGTACAGATGCTCACTAAGTCACTAAGCTGTCCAGGCTGAGCTCAGACTTGTGGTTCTCCTGCTTTAGCCTCCGAGAGTGATGGTATTATGAGAAGGTGTCACCAAACCTGGCTGTCCTAAAACTTTAGATATAATCTAAATCCCCTACCACAGATGAGGAAACCAAGGGTAACTAGCATGGTCAAGGTTACACAGGTGGATAGCAGCAAAGCTGAGCCGCGTGGTTTCTGAATCTCCACCCCCCTCCCTCCACCCCTGCTTCTAATATCCTGGGATTACAGAAATTCACCTGTGGTCTAGAGATGTGTCCTCTAATATTGCCAGCTAAGACGGCTTCTTTGAGAACCCAGGCTGGGAGATCTCACTCAAGGGAAACACTGCCTTGCGATGGCCAGTGATGAAAAGTTTCTGGGAAAAGTGATTATTTTTGAAAAAAATAAAATGATTAAGGCCTTAACTAGCAATGTCTGCAGCTTGGTAGCTAAGATTTGAAGCAAAGAAAATTTGTTACAGTAGTGATTGACGCCTGTCAGTTCTCTGGCTCTTGGCATGTTAAATTCCATGGAAAGGAATTGGAACAAATCCATGGAAGAAGTCCTTTCAGATGAGGGTGTGGGGTGAGAATGAGGCTCCTCCAAAAGGAGGGAATTACCTGCCCTGGAAGCCGCTTGTTGGGGACCAGAAGGGGAGGGCATGTTGTCAAAGAGAGGCCTTGGGTTATTGAAGAAAAAGCCCTGGAGGGTCTTGAGTTTGAATCCTGCCTCTACTGCATATATACTGACTTTGGTCCTTTCACCTTTCTGTAACCTCATCTGTGGCAGGGGGCGAATTCTGGTCATTTATATTACGTAGGCTTAAGGGGTAGGGGAGAATACATACGTAAAAGAAATGCTCAACAAACAGTAGCTTCTGTCAATAACAGAGTGAGGCCGCATTCAAGTTGCTTGGCCTCCTTTTAAGTCCTGACACCCAAGGCCTCCATCCAGGTGGGGTGGAGGCAGAAGGTGGGAGAGCCGAACTCCTTAGAGTAGTGCTGGATAGAAGCTTCTGAGGCGCTTTCATTTTCTTTCCCTTAGGCTCCTACATCACAAGAACCTGATCATACGTTATATTCGCTAATACAACCTTTGCGGGAGGTAAGTCTCTTCCTCAGAGGGTGCTATTGATGATGATGTGCATTTTGCACGTGGTAGGCAGGCATGGGTGCAGTGTGTGTTTGCAGAGGATGCGTGTAGGCACACCCTGGGACTCGTCTTCCATGTGGTGCATCCCAGCAGCTTCTGTTAAATAGTCTTATTTAAAGACTAATGTTCCAAAGAAGGGAAATGCTTTTTCTAGTTCTGTCTCAAGACAAAGTAAAGTTCTGAGACTCAGGAAACAGTGGATTACAGGTTTTTTAAAATTTTTTAGGATTTTTCTGTGGGTGGCAAAGTAGGTGCTTTGTTTAGGAGATCCTGACATCCTTAGTCACCAGCTTAGTAGTTCTGGCAGAAGATATTAGAGGCAATTCTAGGGCAGTGCTTATTTCCTGGAGCTGGAGGAGTAGAATGGACTAGAGAGGCACCGTGCTGACTTTCAGGGACCAGAGGAAGGTTCCGATCAGTCACTTGCTGGTACGGGCCTCTGGACTGAGGCAACCCCAGTGGTCCACTCAAATTCTGTCCAGAGCTGAGCTCATATCTCTCATGTGCACCTGGAACTACAGTAGAGTTTCTTGGCACCCATGCTTGTCATTTTTATCAGGGAGGGGAAGGGATGGAAGAGTGGGATTCCCAAGGCTAGGACTGCCGTTCAGAGCCATAAGTCAGCATGGCACGATGGGAAGCTGGAGATGCTCAAAACTCTGCAAGTCTAGGCAAGTCAGGGACTGTGTGTTTTAGGGGATTTCGAACCGGTTTTCAGACTTTTCATTCAACTTCCTTATAAGAAATTATTTAACCAACTTGAGCCCCACCATGAAAGACATTTGATTTTAATTATATGCATACAATACAAGGATGTACAGATAGTCACAGGTACTGTATTTACATGCTTTGGTATTATATAATGAAAACTGTACATGTATTAAAAGTACTTCTTAGTTCCAGCGACTCACACAACTACTGTGTTCAGGATATGGGTTGGGGCTAGCACTGGGCATGTGCCAGAATTATTTGCGTTAGGGGAGTGTGTTTTGAAGTGATAGTTTGAAGGAGTACTTGCATTAGGATTGACTGAGGGGCGTGTGTGTGTGTGTGTGTGTGTGTGTGTGTGTGTACTAGGAATGTATGAGTGTATGGGTTTTAGGGGTTTGTGGGTGTGGGCATCTCAGCCTTTGGTTCAGAAATATCATATTATAGAGCAGTATGCATTTTGTTTACTTGGAGATCATAAACAAAATTATTTGTTCTTGGGATGGATTCTTTTCACTTTCTGACTAAGGACGCCTCAAGGACTTTCTGGGTTCTGAGTCTTTTTTGGGGACCTCTTACATCAACTAGGAGTAAAACATCCATCTTGAAACTTAAGCATTCTTTACCCTCTGAATTTTTAGACTAAATCCAAAAAAGCGAACTGTGGCCCATCCTCCAGTTGTACCATCTATGAAGAGGTAAGATTCCGGAACTCTTCCTGAGTGGGTTGGTTCTCCAAAATATCCCTGAAGTCCAGCCATGGAGGATAGGCTTCTAAGGAGGTCATCTGTAGTCTTGGAAGTACAGGGATTTTAGGAGTCTGCTAATCTAAATCTTCATTCAAAAGATTAAGACACTGAGGTCTAAGGAAGTTCAGGGCCTAACCCAAGGTCATATCATATACACAAGTTTGAATTTTATTGGGCATCTTGGGTTCTAAATTAAGGTTAGTCCCAAGCTAGTTCTCAGGCTGTGGGCCACAGACTAGATCTCTACCCTTAATGAGTTTGTATGGGTAGAGGAAGACTAGAAATGGGACAGCAAGTGACTCTAAATGATTTTCTGACATTAGCAAGTCTTTGGAAACCAATTTTGGATGTAGGTGATCCTGAACTTTTGCTGAGGTAGACCTTGTTCAGAAGTGACCATGGAGCCCAGTAGCTAAGCTAGTTCCCATTGAACCATTTAGGGAGAAGAAAGGACTCAACATTTATTGGAGATTTATTGTAGGTAAGGCAACCTGCTATCAGTTAGATTATGTAATACTCAAAGTATACTCTAGGGTAGATTCTTTCTGTCTGTCTCTCTCTCTCTCTCTCATATGCCAGACATTCATTCTACTATTGAGCTACAGCTATGATTTCCATTAATTTCCAGAGAAATTAAGGCCAGGAGAGTACCTACTCATACTGCAAACAAGCCTCCACTTAGAATCCAATAAAAATGTTTTTCTTTACAAGGGTAGGAGTAGGTGGGTACCCTCTGGGATTTCTCATGTCCTCTAAGATTTATGGCTCTTCAGTGATAGCGCAACATCAAATCCAAGTGGACAGTCCAGGGTTAGAGAAGATACTCTGGTCCAAGACAACGGGAGGAATGGAGTCATAGTGAAACATGATGCAGTTAAAAAAAAAAAAACCACCGGAATTGAGCAATAACCCGATTCAAGTTCCTCCTTTGTTTGATACTAGTTGGTGACACTGAGTAATGTTGTTTAACCTTTGAGCTTTAGTTTTTAGTCTTTAAAATGGAGATGATAATCCATATCCCCGTGGAACTATTATAAAGATCTAGAGAAGGTCTGAAATTTCTTGTTTTCTTCTGCAGATTGGAAAGAGACCACTGAAAGCCCATAACCCTGCCTGACTGAGCCGCAAAGACTTGGAGATCCTTGATGTGTATCCGTAGTTGCTCTAGATACTCTCCTGTCTATCTCAGCCTCTGTATTGGGAATGTGCATACTAGATGATGTCACCTCAATATCTGTGGAATAGTTCTTTGTCTTCATAGGCTATTTAAATTTATTCATGTTTTCTACATTTTGTTTTGAAAGTTATTTCTAGCAGAGCAGAGCAGAGCAGAGTTGTTAAATAGCATTTGACAATTTACAGATCAGACAAGAATGAGTGAAGAAGTAGTCTTAACCACATTCTGAGTCATTGTAATCTATAAAGTATTGTGTAAATGTAGACTTCCTTCATGGGTGGGCAGGTGGAAATGGTGCAATCACATGGTGGGGCTGGGGCCAGCATGCAAGAGAGAGAGAGAGAGAGAAAGAGAGAGAGAGAGAGAGGGAGAGAGAGCGAGAGAGAGCGTGAGAGAGAGCGCGAGAGAGAGCGCGAGCTCCTTATGGCATGGCAGAACTGAACCAAGCCAAAGAAGGAGAGTTAAGCTGCCTCTCCAGGTCCACTTTCAAGCATCCATACCTTCCAGGCAGGTCCCACCTCCCGGCAGTGCACAGTATTCATAAGTACTTGAGGCTTTTGGGGGACACTCCAGATCCAAACCACAACATCGTATCTTGTTTACGTTGCATCTCTGATAAGCACTCCCCATGGCACACTCTGGTGGGAGGGCTCCTAGTCGTGTGCTGAGGATGAGGCAGTTGGAAACTAACACTGTGCCTGATCTTCAGGCCAACACCGTCAATACAAGGTTGAGGCTGACCGAGCTCAGAAAGTGACAAGGTTGAACTGGGTGGAGACTAGTTGAGACACCAAATAGTGCTACTGCTCTGAGCCTGCTTCCTCAATTGGCCCACCCTACACTGAGTATCTGAATTTAATAATAAAAGCCTTTGTTGTTATACAGAGGAAGTCTAAATACTTTTCTTGAATTAAGTTTATGTATCTCCACATTCTGCATTTTTACTCTCTATTGCAGCCAGAGGGCACTTGTGGGCCATTTACAAACTCATGTCTATTTAAATTGTTCTGGAGAGAGACCTGACTTATGGGGAGCTGTGAGTGTCCCACAGTAGTAAAAAATTACATAAAGACACAGACACTAAACTTTTGACAAAGACAGAACTAAAACCAAAAAGGCAGGTTCCTGTAACATCCAATCCAACCCCATTGTCCTTTTATGCTACTGTGCACACCTGAGAGCTTTCCTCCCACCGTGGAAGCTGACCAGGCCCTCGGTGACCCCTGTCCTTAGGGGCCTCTCTAGAGCCTGTGACCGAAGAGCAGACAAGTCAGGTCTTGCCTTAAAAAATGTTTACATTTCCTTAGTTCAATTCCGGGTATGTCTTATGTGTTGGGTCCCATGATGTGTGTGTGTATAGTTGGGGAAAGGAGGGTGTCAGCACGCCACGGGGAGGAAGTCAGTGTGGAAAAACTGCCAGTAGCAGCAGAGCTTAATAAGCACAGCATCTGCTTTCGTGTCAGCTGTGACTGGATTTTGATTGGACACCCTGCCTTCCAGCTGGGGAGTATGGGCAAGCTTCCTAGGTTCTTTGACCTCCATGGTCTTTATCTGTAAAATGGGACAGGAACACGTACCTTACAGTTTGTTGGGAAGGTTACACGAAACAACGTGTGTAACGTGCCTGGCCAAGTGTCTGCCTGTTGGGATCTGTGTCTTCGGTCTGGCTCCCTTGTGTCCCTTTCTCTTGACTACAGAAGCAGAATTCACAGTGGGAAGTTTGACACACACCCCCCATTGTACCTAGTTAAGAGGCTAACCCACTTCAGTCACTTTTCTATCCCTGTGGCAAAATAGTTGAGGAAATCAACTTTATGGAGGATGGGTTCATCATGGCCCATGGTTCAGTTGAGAGAGAGAGAGAGAGAAAGAGAGAGAGAGAGAGAGAGAGAGAGAGAGAGAGAGAGAGAGAGAACCCTGCCATACAAGGGTGCTGGCTAGATCTCAGTCAATGGCTCCATTTCTTCTCTTGTTCCCAAGATTTTTTAAATAGTATGTATTTGTGGTATAGAATAGTTACATTAAACTTGAAGAATTTGTGCACATGCATATCACATCAAGTTCACATTCACTTCCCCTATCCTGCCCTCCCACCTCCTACCATATCCTCTCTCTCTTTCCACAAATAGATCTCCCTGCTTCCTACCATCTTTCTTTTTTGGCTGTATTATATTGTTGGATTTTTCATGTTAGAGAAAATATGTGTCCATTTCTTCTGGTCCTGTAGTTAAGTCTAACATGGGGAAGGGGCTATGTAGTGGAGGAAAGCTGCAGATCTCAAGACAGGTAAGGGGGGGAGAGATAGAACATGAGAGAGGTAGAGAGAGAGAAAGAGAGGGAGAGGGAGAGAGAGAGAGAGAGAGAGAGAGAGAGAGAGAGAGAGAGAGAGAGAGCGCACTTTTGTAACAAAAGCCATCACGGTATGAACCCATCAGTAGATTGTTAAGTTAAAGCCCTAGTGTTCCAATCATCTCCCAGCAGCCCCACGTGTAAACACTGTTGAATTGGAGGCCAAGAGACATGAGCTTTGAGGGGACACTCCAGATGCAAGTCATAGCACTTTACTAGCCCTCCTTCATTTTTCAGATATTCATTGCCTTCAAGTTTCTTTTCTCCTTAGGGAGTTCATGGACTCTGGGAAAAAACATACAACATACCTGCTAGTGTACATGCTTAAAATAAGACTAGCCAACAAGAGCTTAGAAGCTAGAGGAAGGCGTGGCTGGACTCGACTCTCAAGGCTTGGACAAGACTGCCACAGGTAGCAACGTGAACTGAGACCAAGTGGCTGCATAGGAAGGTAAAGCTGTTGCTCTAGGGTGGAACTTCAGGCGTTTCAGGTGGGGTCTGGCTCGGAGAGGAGAAGCTCCACCTGGTGTCAACACTACCCTTCTGCGGATGCCGCCCTCTATCCTGCTCCAGGTGGAGCCAGGGGAGCTCCATGGGGGAAGTGGGCCTTGGTTTGCCTGGTGGATTCTGTGGTGCGAACACCAGGATGCTGTAGCTCCTCACATGGTGTTCATGCTCCCACCAGACACCATGACCCTCCCACTCCTCGAAACCATAGCTATTGTCCCGGAATTTTAGTTCAACTTCAGCCAGGAGCCTCTTCCTGTGGCCTAAACTGCAGGGATGTAGCTAGTATTTCAAAATCCTAAGTATGAATGAGGACTCAGCCCCATCCCTGAGCCACGAGGACTTTCCTCTGTAAATAACTGTGTGGCAGAACTTAGCTTTGGACTTTTTACCTTATGGGATTGTGTGCCTGTGTGGTAAAAATACCCTAACGTAGATGGGTCATCCTGCGAAGGGTGGCTTTTAAAATGTCTGTACAGGGTGCTAACTAGCTTTGGTGGGTTGCAGATAAGGTACCTTCACTAAGTTCTAACTGATGAATGCAGTCATGTTAAGTATCTTTAAGAATAATCATAGCAAGTTCCAGTGGATTCTATTGATCATCCAATATAATTACAGTGAATAATACTCACAAGTAGCACTTCCTTGCATTATTTAATTCATAAATCCTAAATGTTTCATAAGTGAGAAAAACAATACTTAAAGAGGGTAAGTAACCTGCCCAAGATCACGCTTTTGGTGTTGGTAGAGCAAGAGTTTGAACTTGGGCAGTCTACAAAGTATCCCAGGTCTTGTATTCGTCACCCAGGTACCATGTGGTCTGAGACCTTGATGACTGTCCTCACTGAACTCCCTTAAGCTGGGCGTGGCCAGCACAGTGCTAGTGCTTCTGCTCCAGAAGGTGTGCTCCCAGGAATCCTGGCGGGGCCTCAGAGGAGCTGGGTTTTGTTTCAGAAGTGCTTGACAAGCAGCTCTGGGAATGCTGCAAGACAGACAGACAGTCCCTGTTGTGGATGGGGCTGGGCTAAGTGTGTCTTCATCCTGTCCTATGCATGGTTAAGAGAGTGACTCAGAGTTCCAGGGGAGATTATCAAGTACCTCCTACGAGTTTGCCTGCTGGGCCCGTGTCAGCTTGAAAAGGTCTTCCAGCACTCGTGCCCAGGAGTACTGCCTGCAACTTTGTGGTGAGTGTCCTAGGCAGCGGTCGGAGTCTCTTTTACAGCCTCTCAGTACCACTGGCAATTTTCTTTCTAATTGCAAGACTCATATGTGCTCATTGTGATAAATACGTAAAATAGAGTTGCCTGGGAAAATCTCTTAAAAATGCTGAAGATGTATCCTGTCCCAGACCAATTAAAGCAGAACTCTTAAGCAGGTGGTAGCAGAGATGTGATCTCAGTTCCTGAAAAACGAGTTATATCACAACCTACAACCTACTGGCAGGACTTTGAGCTTTCTCATTGTTAAAATGAGAACACTACCTTGCTATGTGAATGAATACATGCTCTGAGTAGACATAGGGGGAGCATTATATTCCTTCAAGAAATTTTAAATGATTTTAGCAGAGGAAATTGGATAAGAAACGCTGAAGGTAACGATGCAGCACTCTAGTGTGTCTCAAAGGTTGCCTGTACATAGTTGAGAATATTATAAGTATATAATATAACATAAAAATGTGTTTGTTCAGGATTAATTTGCCATAATATTTGAAGCAGAACTAATTCTATGAGAGAAATTTGCAAGCATGAAATTCAAAGTAAAGGTGTCTGTCCTAGGAGTCGCCATACAGAGGAGAAATTAAACTTCCGGTTGATCTGACCAGTAAACTTGCCGTGAGCCACTTTTAGATTCAGACCCTTTATTACTCATACAGATGGTGAAAGAAAGGGGGAACCACAGGCCCCAGGCCCTTGGGTCTTTGCACCACACACCAGCAGTGGTAACGCTGAACAAAAGAAGTCAGGTGATTAAGATAAAAGGAATAGCCTAATGAGGACAACCCATTCTAGACTGCAGCCAGGGGTGCTAGGCTTTGCTGTGGTGCTAGGTGGCATGAGGCAAGGAGGCCCTATGTCTCATTGCAGCCCTGTGGCTGCCTGGCCACAAGGAACTATATCTTGACAGCCTATTGGTGGACAGAGAAAGGCAAGGGAGAGTCTGTTTCCAGGCAGGGCTTCACAGGATACCAGTCCTCTCGTGTTCTAGAATTTTACCATGGCTCAAGCTGCTATGATTCAAGCTTTGCTTAAGACAGATGTGCAAGGTTTCTGGGGGCCGTGGCAGACTTGTTCCCCTGATGGGTAGTTGGGAAAGGTGCAGACATTGAGTGAGGGTGGACATGAGAAGACAGGGGAGGCAGATAGCCTCTTGTTCCCTTTGGGTTTTGTGATGGGAAATACTAGTACTTAGACAGACATTGTTTTAGCAGGGGATCATGAGATGACTTCTCAGTCAAGTGCGTGTGGTTGGATTCCCACGGTTGCCCACTGCTGTCTCCTTTACTATATTCTACTCCAGGGCTCATGACTCTACAGACAGAGAAGGGAAATGAGGATGTATATAAATCCAGGGGAAGAAGATTACAGAGTGCATGGGCCTGGGGAAGGAGGAGATGAGGTACAGGCCCAAGGAGGAGTGGAAAACCCTCAAGAGGACAAGGCCACATCTCTTGGGAGCTCATTTAGCATCAAGAAGCTCAGTATAAGCTACAGAGCCTCCTGCTGGGGACAGATGTAATCACAGCTCTGTTCCATGCTCATGTTCCTTTACGTAGGAGCCCAGACTTGGGGTCCTGTCCTCTGGACTTACCAGTTAAGTAGATGAGACTCGGGCAAGTTCCCAAGGCATTCTGAGCCTGTGAAATGGAATACATCTAACATTTCCCTCATGTACTCCATGGGGTTGCGCTGGACATCAAATGACATATTGTGACATGGTCTTGTAAAGCCCAAAGCTCTAGAGCAGGTGTAGGCAGATTTTGCCTGTTGCTCATTATGCACAGAGTCATGCAGGATTTTGGGTGACAACTTCTTGTGCTTTCTGCCCTGTTATGTGAAGCCCCAGGGAACTTCCCAGTTGTCAGTTTGTTTCCTTGTGCACACAAAGAGAAGCTGGCGTGGCCCTAGGTCACACTGAGCCACTGTATCATCATCCTGACATGTGTGACCCACAGCAGAAGAGATGCCATGACCTGCATGTTCTTAGAGCCCCACACTGTGGTGTCTCACGGAAGGTCTATCACTGGTAATTCCTAGAGGCCTGAGGAAAGTACTCTGACCTTTACCTGACAGGGAAGAGCTCAGTCAGTAATAGCCCCACCCACCAGGTCTCAGTGGCACACTTCTGCACAGGTAGCTGGCACCTCATTCTGTCCAAGAACCCAATGGCATACCCTCTACATTGGCTCTGGAGTGGACAGACAAGACCAAAGAATCCTGGTCTCCGTCAAGCGCTGGGGAAGGGGACACAATGCCCCCAAGAAGGTCAGGTGGGTCAGGACAGCGTGGGAGGACTAGGCTTGATGGGGCGTGTGGCTGGTGAGTGAGTAGAGACACAGATGCTAAGTCTTTGTTTCCCTTCTCTGTTTACAGGTTCACGAGTCCTGGGGGAGGGTACAGTGAAGGAGACGGCCATGGGCAACCGTGGGAATCCAAGCATTCAGCTCCTCCATGGAGATCCCGGAGAGCTCCCGAAAGCATCCTGTGGCCTTCTGAAAGGCCTGTTGCTGTTTTACAACCAGAACCATCAGGAAAACCAGTCCTGCTTGCTGAGATTCAGGAACCCTGCAGCACACAATTGAGCATCTCTGGCACGGCTGTTCTCTTCAGACTGGCCTACTGGGACTGCAGGATTTTGCCCCCAGTAGGGCCTGGACAGCTTTACGTGCTCCCCAAGTCAACTTCACCAAGGACTTCACCCTGTGAGTCTAAGGTGAGCAGAGGTGGAGGACGTACATGCAATTTTTGACCTTTTCTTAGCCCTGGTCAGCCAGAAGAACGTCTTCTCAGAGCTTCAGCTGTCACATACTGGCACAGAGAGGCTGAAGAAACTCAGTATCACTGCCAGCTCCCAGGTCACAAAGGATGGGACTTGCTTATCACTCTGACCTGCTCCCTGGAACAGTTTGGAGGTTTTCAATACAGCAGGATCCCTGCAGCTAGGGGGCAGTTGTGTCCCATGGAGGAACCACTTTCCGTGACTTGGACAAAGACTGCTATTGCTGCTCCCCTGCCGGCCAGAGCTCCATCTCCACCTGGCAAGACCTCTCTGCTCAGGTAATGGTTGCTTTCCGTGACCTTCTTCTTTTTGATGAACCACATCCAGGTTCTCACATCACTGCATGCTTTTCTCTTGGATTAAGGAGCAGATGAAGGAAAGGGCAAAGTGGGACGGGGTGGGGGTTGATATTGATTTGTGGCAGGGAGCATCTTCAAGGTGGAAGAAGGTAAGGACTTTGGGGCCATCATACCAGGTCTCAGCTCTTCTGTCTCCTCTGCCAGCCTCAAGTTCTCTGTCTCGTCCTGTTGCGGACTCAGCTGGGCTCTGCCTCATTCCGTCAGGACAACCTGAGGGAAGGTGTCCCCCAGTCAGCCACACAGAGCCCTCTTGGGAGGAACCCTACGCTTCTCTGGCTGTGTCCTCTGAGAATTGTCAGTCACGGCTGTTCTCCGAGGGACTGGAGGCCGAGCTCCTGTGGTGGGAAAGGTGGCCTCTTCTGCCTTCTCCTTTTGACTCAGTCACAGGTCAGAGCAGGAAACCAAATTAGACTAAACATAGTGTCTCTCTCAACTGTCTTCTAAAACCGTGGTCTCTGCTATCTCCAGTTCTTCAACCTGACTGTCACCTTCGGTGGCCATGTTCAAGTTCTGAATTCCCCAAGCACTTGGCGCGTCGGTGAGCTTTCCAGTCACCAGGGGGCTCTGTCCTGGAACTTGTCCGGATCACCATCTCCGTCAGGCCTGGGGCTGGAGCCCTTATCCTCCCTTTTCTTTTTCTTGCCCAGGCTGTCACTGAGAGGGCTCTGTTCCACCACTACGTGCCCTCTCTCTTTCTTCCTTATTTGAGCCCCGTCCAGAGCCTCTTCACCAGTCTCTCCTTTAGGCTTTTCTCTCCCAGTCATCTTCCTGATCGCACTGCCGGAGGGTTAACTGTAAATTAAGAAATGCTTGTGCTCCTTTTCTACCTAGAACCCTGCGAAGTTGGAGGGGTGGGGGAAGTGTGGTAAAATGGCACAGGGATCCTGCTAGACACGAGAACTGTGCTTTGAGATCTACTGCATAGTAAGGTGACTACAGCAATGCATTGTCAGGGCTGGAGACGGGGCTCAGAGCTTGGGCACTTGCTTCGCGTGTCTGAGGCCCTGGGCTCAGTTCCCAGTACTGCGCGCGTGTGCGCACACGCACGGAGAGACAGAATGCATTATGTATTTCAAAATAACTAAGAGAGTAAGTCCCAAGTGTTTCGCTATGAAAAATGTAGTAATGAACATGTTAGTTAACTTGATATAACCATGAATATGTTTGTATGACACACACATTTACCCCATAAATGTATATAATTATGTTCTGTCAATTTAAAATATTAACAATATCTTAAATTAGTAACTACTGTAGGCTACCTGCCCAGTAAGGTATAAATATAAGATATCCCAAAGTTCTCCATCCATATAAAAATACTAAACATGTACAATATGATATGATAACATAAAAATTTGTTCAGGATTAGTTTGTCATGATATTTGAAGTAAAGCTGATGCCATAAAAATATGTAAACATTAATTCAATGTACAAGGCATTCCAAAAATTGCCATACTTATCTATAACAAATTAAACTTTGGACATACTATATTTCCCACTCATCCATCGTAGCAGCAGGTGGGTACTGAGGATCTAGTTATCAAAGATACAGTGAAGTGGAGGTTGAGATAAATTCCCTCCCCTCAGGGAACTAGTGGAATAGTCATCACGACTTGCACCTGACTAGCTGTTTGACCTTTCTGCCTTCCAGATAGCTCTAGTAAAGGGCCATAGCAGTGTAGGTGCAAACACAACACTGAGTGTGCTGCTTTGCAGGCTTGCCGAGGCTGTCCTCTTCATTAGATGGGGAGCACAGTCCATTTTTACCTTGCTCTGGATCTACAGTGCACAACATGTAACAGACAATAAGATTCTCAAAAATGTGATTCCGACAAGCATTTAAGGAGTGTGAGTACTATGTAACACAAAAAGCTTTATTTATTTACTTTTGAGGCAAGGTCTCACTTTGTAGCCCAGACTGGTCCTGAAGTCACTATGGAGCTCAGGTTGGCCTTGGACTCACAGCAATTCTCCTGCCTCAGCCTCCCGAGTGTTGGGATTACAGGCGTGCGCCATCACACCCAGCTTAAAAAAGACAGCTTTCTATTTCACAATCTTTATCTTTGTGGAGTTTGCAGAACATGTCAGCTCTGTCTGTGGATTTAGCTTCCTTCAGGGGCTTCCAGCTCACTCTGACCTCTGGCTTATTCTTCCTTGAAAGACCTTTCATCTTGTGGCATAGATCTAAGGTGCCCTTCATAAGGCCTCACGTGTTTGGCAGTAGATTGAATCATCGGGGCACTATACGCATCAGTGGATTCATCTCTTGGTAAGGTCAGTAGGGAATGTGCTGTGGGGGCGGGGCCTGGTTGGAATGGGTCACTGAGCATGTGACCTGGAAGCTGTATGCTTTGCCTTTCTTTCCTTCTTTCGTTTTCTTCCCTTTTTTTGACACATGATCAGGCTTGGTAGTCCATGCTAGTCCTGAACTCACTCTGGTACCGAGCCTGGCCTAGAGCTCAGGATAATCCTTCTGCCTCAGTTTCCCTAATGCTGGGATCACAGGTGTGGGCCATCTCACTGAGCTATTATGTGGTGCTGGGGAATCGAACTCGGAGCCTCACAATTTCCAGGCAAGCACTTTTATCTCTGAGCTACATCCCCAGCCTGGAAGCTACACTCATGTCTCCCTACCTCCTTCTTCTTTTCTGCTTCCTAGCTGCCATGCAATGAGTGGCTGCCCTCTACCCAGGGCCTTCCACCAGGCTCCTTCTGCCCTGAAGCAATCCCACTCTGGACTGAATCCTCTAGAAATGATAAGTCAAGATAAACCTCCCCTCCTTTAAGTTGGGGTGTCAGTCATTTTGTCCCAGTGACTAAGACTCCTCCATCTCCCTGTCTTCCCACCTCTTCTTTTCCTTTTACTCTAATCTCTACCCTGTAGTCATTTTTTCACACCAGCCGTCCTAACCTGTGCCCTGAGGATGGCGCCGGCACCACTGGGTGGGAGAGAGGACGTTGTATTAACTGAGGCAGAATACTGCTTGTCCTGCAAACTGAGCTCAAAGTTACCAATGACTGCCAATTTCTTATTTAAAATCATTTATGTATTTGTGCAAATGTGGTTCAGTTGTTTGGAAGGAAAGGGAAGTCTTATGGCTTGAGTCGGGAGTGTCCCCCAAAAGTCTCCTGTGTTTAGATGTTGTGGATTATCTAGGGAATCATGTGCTGTTAGGAGATGGGGTCCTGGTCCGGAAGGGTGGATTGTGGGTGGAAGACAGGTGTGTGGCAGATTATAGGTTACAGGCATTTAGATTAGATTACAGGTTAATGAGGGGGCTTAAACCTGGAAGGGGCAGAACACGAAGGCTGGACCCCGAGGGAAATGATCACTGGGACAGGACCTGGAACTTCCCAGGTAACTTCCTTCTTTCGGTAACTGGACTTGGCTTCCTGTTTGCAACACCACGAGGAGCTGCCTTCACTTCCGCCTCTGCTTTCGCTGTTGCTGGCCACCCATGATAAGACTGTGACCTTCTGAAACTGTGAGCTAAAATCTTTTCTCTCTAAATTCGCGCCTGTTGGGTATTGAATCACAGCAACAAAGAGGTAACTAAGGCAGGAAGCCTATTCATTTAAGAAAAAAAATATAGTTTGAAACACAAAATGGTACATAAGTTTATTAAGTGTTATACCTATGCATTATTATTTTTGCTGTTGAAGTAGTTAATGTTTGAGTAAATGGGCTTAGAAGACCCAGCTTCAACTTAAATGTCATCTCCTTGAAGCAGGTTTTTAACCATTATGTGTAAATAAATCTCTTCTCTTAATTACTAATCAATATATTGTTTTAAAAGATGACCTGTGAGATCATCAGGCTGGGATGGCTCCTTTGTTCTATATACACAAAAATTCAATGCAGAATAACTTAACAAATCAGAAACCAACAAGTAACCTTTAACTAGGGACTTTCCATTTTAACCAAACAAATATTTTGTCTTGCTGTCATAAATACCTTATAAATTGTTTACCCCTTATGTTCCATGTGAACCCCCAATCTGCTGGTGATTTGGCATTGCCTAATTCATGAGTCATTATTAATTCAAATAAACGTCAGCTTACGATCTGAGGTAGGTAGCAGGCTTCCACTAGACAGGGCTTCCATGGCTGCCATGAGGACAAGAAAGGTGTGAAAAATGGAAGTTGCTGGCCTAGTTAGGAAGTCAGGCTGGGTTCGACCCTTAGGTCCTATATATGTCCGTGAAAAGGGCAAAATGGGAAACTGAATAGGATTCCTTAGGGTCGAGAGAGGTAAGAGACAAAGAGACTCTCCACTGAGCCAGAAAAACAAGGGGTCAGTATTCAGTATCCGACTCAGCAAGAGGAGACAGGGCGGAGTGGTGCCCCTAGGACGGTTGTACCTGTAACACCTGCAGAACCAGGTCGCCTGTGGAGCCTCCAGAAGCACGGCCTCTGGACAGCTCCTGAAAGGCACAGCTACTGAGAAGGAAAGAGGGGACCTCACGTGCACAGCAAGGAGGAGAGAGAGCTAGAACGGGCACCACAGGAGTGAGGACTGGAGCAGCTCGGGGCCTGACAGCAGACAAGTCTTCTGGAAGTACATAAAAGAGAGGAAGAACAGCATGAAAGAAGAGAAGATTCGCTCCTTTACTTGGCCTGTGAGCACCACCAGGCACTTAGCACATACCTCAACTTTTAAATTATCTACTAACACCTATGTTCAGGTCTTTAATTGCCCATTATTCTTAAAAGGCAGGAAGGTGAATTCTGAAAGGGTTTTGCATAATTAGGTAGTAGCCTACCTTAATAGTACATTATTTTTGGTGAGTGATTATGGTGTTGTAAATGCTTTGTTAAACGTTGATATATATGATTGCCTTTAATATTTAATTTCACTATAACCCTATGAAGTAGAAACAATTTCCTATTTTTACAGAAGAGGAAATTGAGGTTCAGAAAAGCTAAGCAGGGTGTGGCATGTGGCTTAGTGGTAAAGCAATGGCCTAGCATGAGCTAGGCCCAGGCTCAGTTGCCAGCACCACAAAAGGAGAGAGAGAGAGAGAGAGAGAGAGAGAGAGAGAGAGAGAGAGAGAGAGAGAGAGAGAGAGAGCATTGCTTGTGCAGGTAGGATTGGGAGATATTTCTCTCTCTCTCTCACACACACACACACACACACACCTTCATTTTTAGGGTAGCAAAAACAGTGCAGAGCAGTCATTAACCACTACCGGAAGCATGGGCTTTTTCCTTTCTCATTTTAAATAAAAACCATTTTATTTTATCCTGCTTGTATTCTAAGCCAGCGTAGTCCTGGTTTCTTGCTCATCATCATTTGGGTGGAGATGGATGAGAAAGAGAGCAAGACATTGTGTGGCCTCAGGCGCTGGAGAGCGATGTTCACACCACCATCCCCTCTTAAGTTCCTGCTTTCCCTTGACCACTTGCCTTGCTGTCTACTTACCTTTTGGACTGAGACTTCATCTGTTGACCACTGCTCTGCTCTTGGCCTCTGCTTGATCTTTTCCTGGTCTATTTACTTTCTTCCCAAACTACCTTGGCTCCAGGATCTTTTCTTTTTTTGAAAGTCGTCCCAACAAAGTTGTGCCAGCGTTATGCAAAAAGCTTGAGGCCTAATAATGTAAATTGTTTTGGTACTAGGCTTGTTCACTGGGCTGATCTCCATTTCTTTCTTCAAATTGAGTCTAGGTCTCGCTAAGTTACTAAATTGCCAAGTTGGGTTACTAGTTAGGATCCTCCTGCCTCAGCCTCTAAGAACACAGGGATGAGTATAGACACACCTGGCTGTTACTGTCTTCTAGAGGTGATCTTTGATGACTTTTTCCAGGTGCTTGTGGGCACTAGCAATCTTGGATACCTTTGATCCAATTTTTTAAAGTTTGACATATTCTTGGCTACACAGATTCCTTAGCTTGTTCATCTTTCCTTTTAGGGTAAGTCTTTTGGGATGCCAGGCTTATGGAACGAGTACACTCTCTAATATTGACGATCCTGAACTCTAAATTTTGTCCCTCCTTTCCCAAGAGACTACCAAAAATGAAAGTCAGCTTTTTGGTCTTCCCTTTCAGCTCAGTGAATATCCTCAAGACAGCAATAAATGTAGAAATCTCTTCATCTCTTAAATACCTCTTGAGCTCTTGAGATCATGTTCCCTCCATTGTCCTTCTACCACCCTTGTTCAGTGTGTGATTCCCTCTCTAGCGGACCGCTAGAATAGCCTTGTGAGAGGTTTGCTTGTGCCCAGCCTTGGCCCTCTACAACACCTTCTCAGACTCTGATGAAGTTTTAGAAGTACAGCTTGGGTCCAGCCTGACTTTGATTATTTTTTTTTTTTGGGGGGGTCTCTCACTTCAGGGCCTTTATACAAGCTCTGGTCTCTGACTGGAAAGGAGCTCTCACCTTCTCTACTTTTGGGCAGCTCTTTCTCATCATTAGATCTCAGCTCAATCTTTCTCACTTTGGGGATTCCATGGACATTCCCCAAGCCTAGAACACTTCCCCACCCTAGGGGATTGTAGCACCACACGTCTGTCTTTCAGAGCAGTCATTCTGCCGGTAATGTCATTTAAAGGATAATTTGAATATTGGCCTCTCTCTTTAGAGCGTAAGTCCCCTGAGGGCAGGCACCTCTGTTTCAGCTCAAGTTGTATTCTCTGTGTTCAAGGTAATGCCTGGCATGTAGTGTTGTTCAGTAAGTACTGCTAAGTGAACAAAGCACCATCCTAAAATGATACCCTCTTTCACCTTCTTTCCCTCCACTTTAAGGTTTCTCCATTTGAGAATCCGTTGCTCACACTTCAAACCACAGCCTGGGGGCTGTGTGAGTGGGCCTGGCGCCACTTCTCACCCTAAGTGGTGGTTTCCTTTGCCTGCGAGTTGAGCTCATGAGGGGAGCTTTTTTTTTGCAGCCTGCTTTGGGGAAGACCTTATTGAATTTCCAGACTACAGATCTCTTGTTTTCCCTGGACCCCATTTAGTCACTTGTTTAGAAAAGGGAGGGGTAATTAATTCTAATTTTATCATCCCTGAGTTGGTTTCCAAGAGAGAGGAAACCCGGGGGGGGGGGGGGGGGAGTCTGCATTGTAAGGCTTGGGAGGTCCCATTCTCCACCCGCCCCCAGCCTGCACACACCGACAGAGAGGCTCCCACAGGTTGGAGTCATCTTTTCCTTGAGTTGTCACACCAAGGGCTCCCTCCAGTCTCCAACCCCGTTCTCCAAGTGGCCATTTCCATCCCCCACCATCACACCCACAAAAGGGCTTCAGACTTTCCCCTCAGCTCATTTTACTCAATAACACCTTTTTTTTTTCTCACTGAACACTTGCTTGAAACTTCTTACCCTTTCATGTAATACACATGCTCTCATGATTTGGAAAATAAATGTAAATACAGAAATATCAAGCCACCTAAGTAAGTTGCCACTCTTTCCAAATGACCAGAGTATTTCTTTTTTGAAATTTTCCTTATAAAAATGTGTTTACACATAGTTCTCCTCATACAGAACATTGAATTTTATACCTCACTTTTGACTTGCAATGTCATAGCCTTTTCTAGTTTTAGAACCTGTAGTTATTAACATTTATGTTCACTTAAGCTTTACCTGTGGTCCAATTCTTAGATAGTTTTCAGAATTTCACTATTAAAAATAACAACTGTGACCATTCGAGGGATTATGTCAATTTCATGTAATCAGCAACCACACCTGACTTAGGTTGTAGGAACCACGCCTATGTTAGGCAGTTAGGAACCAGCCTGGATTAGAGTGTGAGTGATCTGTGGGCTAGCGAATGAGGGACGAGCACCCGCCTGGATATGGGAGGCCCAACTGGGAACTTGAATTGTATAAAAGGAAGAAGAAAGATTGTCACAGCTTCTTCCTCTGGGAAACCTCTCAAATTCGCAATTGTCTACCGACATGGACTTGCAGATCTTCATCACAGATTTGCTCCAGTCTGGACTTGCACCTGTCTGCCCATCACCACCAATCTTCAGTCTCTGGTCTTTGCCATTGTTCTTCAAACAATGGAGATCTGCAGCCGACTCTCACCGGCTGTCCTGCAGTCCTGGACAGGTGTTTTATCCTGTGGTGGAGCAGCCAGTATGCCACCATCTTGGACTATCTCTGTCCTCAGACTTATAACCCTTCCGTATAGATCCTTTTTGTTACAGTTTATGTGAATTCTGCCTTTTGTAAGAATCCAAACTAACATAACAACATAATGCACATTTTTGTATGTGAATCTAATAATGCTTTAAAGAAAGATAATAAAGGAGATTTTTTTTTGGGGGGCTACTATCACCATCAGACAGAGTCTGAGACATTTCTCCCAAAGAGAAGAATGGGATTTCAACTTGCTCCCCCAGTGGAGTAGGTTTATAGACATTCATCATAGAAAAAGATGTTCAGGATGTGTCAATGGGAGGCAAAAAAAGGTTTATTAGGCAAAGTTGAAATACAGTCAGAGAAAAAACAGAGTGTGGACATTCCAGGCAGTAAGCTCTGGGACTGGGGATATATATGTGGACTTGTATTTTTTAGAAAAGTTGATCTGAGATGGTTTGGCTAAAACATTCCTTGAACCCATTGAATCTGTTTCTTCATCTTAAAGTCTGATTGCTGCCTTTTATTAATTAGGTTAACTTATGAGCTTAGAGTATCTTTAAGGCATTTTTGGTGTGATGATCCCAGAGGGAAAAACAAAGAAACAAACCAGCAAACAAAAAGCCTAGAGAGTATTAAAAAAGCCTAAGGAACACAGGTGTAGGGTGTAAGTGCAGACAACCTTGGCTAAACTTCCATCGTGCCTAAGAGTTCTAGTTTCCTTCTCTCCTTTCTACCCATTCACTCCAACTGAGTTTTACAGGGTAGGACTCGAGTTCCTCATCGTCTCTTTCAGAAACACAATTCTTAAGCCCATTCTTGTTCAACAAAGCATTTTTTAAAAAGTTTCTTTTCTCAACAGTCTTAGAGAAGCAAATTTCAACTTTGTCCTTTCACTCTCTGTTGTAGACCAGGCATCTGCTTTTCCAGAGGTGATGCTCCATTTTAGTGCTTCTGTTTTTTATCCTAATCTGATTTCCAGGAAATCGTAGCTTTTTAAATGTACCATCCCCTGCTAAAGCATCACATACCATGAACGAATCTCCTTCTATGTGTATATTTGTTTCTTATACTCTCTATTTTACAAGCCCCAAGAGGGCTTCCAGATAGGAAAACACAGGCTCATGAAATCCTTGCCCTTGTTCAGAGGCACTTGCTAGTCAAGAGTGGGAACCCAGTCCCATTTCCCAAATTACGTCCTGTCTCCCATTCTGCACTGAGAAAAGAAGAGCCCACCCCTCTCAGGCTTTGGGCTCTCGCTTCCCTCTCCTCTGTAGAGCGGCTGAGACGGGGGTTGCTACTGTCCAGCCTCGATGTTGCACTGAAGTCTGAAACTTGAGGCAAGTCTTCTATCTCTTGGTCTTTATTTCAATGGCTATTACTTAACATAATACCCTGAATAATCTCGCCTCACAGGTATCGTATAAGGAGCCATGGAAGCCACGTGTAGGTCCATTCCTGTGATCCCAGTACCCTGGGAGGCCAAGGCAAAAAGATTACAAGTTCTAGTACACCCTGGGCAATTTAGCAATGTGCTGAGAACATTTTCTCAAAACAAAAATATTTAAAGCATGACTGAGAATATAGCTCAATGTAAAGGCTTTGAGTTCAATGCCCAGAACTGCACACACACACACACACACACACACACACACACACACACACTACATGGGGTGGGGGAAGAGAGAGAGAAAACTGGCCCCAAGAGAGTGTGCGGCTAGAAGAAGGGATAAGGAGTGAGGAGGTACTAGGAGATTTAACCTGATGGTGGGAGATTTAAACAGATACCAAGCATTGGGGGATTTAATGATATATATTTTCCAGTAGAGTCGTGCAAACACTTGAGGTCTCACCCAGAGAGGATGTGACCTCAGCTTAAGACTGCTGTAAATTCGTTTGTATTTTTTTTGTTGTTGTTGTTTGTCAGTTACGATATTGGTAACACATCTTTGGCTGAATATCTATGTGACTTTGGGATGAAGGAGAGAAAGTAGATCAGTAAACAAAATATCACAGTTTTGATGGAAGATGAACTCAGCACTGCTGGATTTTCCATTTTCTTCGGTCTCCAGTCTTTATTTAATGTTCTGATATTTTGTTTCTTGGAGGATTTTTATGCTGGTTTTAATTTTCAAAAACAATGGAGTATATAATAGTCTTGAGTCTGATTGTTGAGTGTTTGGGCACTCCTACTGTTTTTCATACTCCTCTTCCTCAATAACTTTGGACAATTTACAGAAAAACACTCCATCTTTTTCTTAAGACATATTGATTTTCATTAAAATAAGATCCCCCACAAAAGCATACTAATAAATACATGTATTTATAACATCCATCATACTGTGCTTTGGGCAGATCACACTTCCCTAGCTCTGGAAAGACATGCGCCCAGCCCTTTCTGGTAGTGATGAGGGAACTACCAGGCCTTGGGGACTGCACCTGATTTCTAACTTTCATTTCCTTCAGTCAGACTCAGACCATCCTTTTGATCTACCCCTTGGTTTCTCTTACAGTTTATTTTTATCTTATGTTGGCATATTACATTTGAAGTGTTTTTCCCCCAGATATTTTCACTTTTCACACATTTAAACACCTATTTGTTCACCATATTTCAAGCCTCACGCCTTGACACATCCTTTTCAAGATATGTGTCAGGGAAAAAAAATGCATTCCTTCTCCTGCCACTCCTACATTTCCCCCCAAATCCCTGAAAGACCGTAAAGAGTCCATCAAAAGACTTAGAGCTGAGAAAAAAATCCAGCAAGGATATAAAACCAACATAAAAAATAGCTTCCTATATACCCCTCAATCTGCATAATCAATACGCACTAATTAAAAAACGTGGAGAAAAGAAAAGTTGAGCAGTGTGGTGTGTGTAACTTTAATCCCAGTACTCTGGGAGGCTAGGGCAGGGAGATTTCAAATTTGAGTCCAGCCGGAGTAACTCAGCTGGTTAGTAAAACTTTGTCTCAAATTAAAGAAAGGGCTGGAATTGAGATCACTGAGAGGGTCCTGGGTTCAATTCGTAGTATAGGAAAAGATAAATAACTGAGCTCTGTGGGGTCAGGGAACATGTCTGGCTTATTTACCAGAGCTATCAGAGAGTCTCCATACATACTTTTTTTGATCCCCCCTTTTTAATAGCATGTATGTGCAATACACAATAGCTACATTGAGCTTGGGTATTCTGTGCACATATACATCACATCAGCATTGCAATCCTTCCCTCTCTCTGTCCCTCCACTCCCTCTTCCCTCCTGCTATCATACACATTTGGTTCCATAAATGCCTGTATTCTGTTTCTTATGTTAGATAAAACCATACAATGTGTAACCTTCTGAGTCTGACTCACTTCACGAAGCATAACTGTCTCAAGTTGCGGCCATTTACCTACAAAATTATTTGTCCTTATAGAGGACTAGTACTCATTGTGTACATATACCACGATTTTTGTATCCACTGGTCTGTTGATGGACTCTTCCACAATTTAGCTATTGTTAAGTTGTGCTGCTATAAACACAGATATACATGTGTTTCTTTTTTTAAATTCTTGTATTTCCATTACATGTTGCTTGAAATTTTGGGAGAAGATACCAAGAGGAGCAAGAAGTGGTGTCACTGGATCTAATGGAATGTTTGTTTTCAGCCTTTTGAGAAATCTCCACACGGCTTTCCATAGTGGTTAAGTTTAGAGTCCTACCAGCAATAACAAGTGTCCCTTTTCTCTCCACAATCTCGCTAGCATCGACTGTGCTTCATTCTCAGTGGGGTAAGATGATGTCTTGATTTGCATTTCTCTAACGGCTAAGGATACTGAACATCTTTTCATGTATTGGTTGCCCATTCGAACTTCTTTGAGAACTACTTATTCAGTTTAGTTACCCAGTTTTTAATCGGATCTTTGATTTTGAGGGGTTCAATAAATACTTGTTAAATAAATTAAACAACTCTAAAGTTTACGAGTAATCAACTGTCCAAATTCAGGCTCTAGGTCTCTTACATTAGAACCAAAATACACCTTGAAGCTGTTTCTCCAATGAAGCAGATTCATGTAGTCCTGAAGGCCTAGGCTTTTCACATGTAGCTAAGGAGGGTATATAAAGCCAGGGCAGCAGGGGTCCTTGTCTTTAGGCGTGCATTCTTCCTTGTCTTCATGCATGGTTCCAACCAAACAGTTATCTACCTGGATTTTCTGTCCTCATGTAATTTGACCTTCAAGTCTTGTGCGTCTCCATGGACCCTTTGGAATTTATGGTGTGTTGGTTAGGGTTCTTTAGAGGAACCAAATAAATAATGTGTGTGTGTGTGTGTGTGTGTGTGTGTGTGTGTGTGTAACATTCTATCAAATATATAATGTATTGAATGTATAGTATTATAAAATAATATACATTATACATTATATAGTCATATATCCCACATTTTATAATACAAATATATAATTATACATGTGTTATGTGAAACATAATGTATAACATGTTTCAGATAATATATAATGTATATATAATATATAATGTATATAATATATAATGTATATGTGTGTATATATCTGTCTATAATATATATGTGGGGATTAGATAAGTTTATAGGCTTAGAGTCAGTATGGTCCACAGTGGCCATCTGCATAACAGAGAGTTGGAAGATCCAGCAGCTGCCCAGTTCAGGAAGTTGGAAGCTTTAGAATGCTGCAAAGTCAGTGATGGAAATTCACATTGAAAGGCTAAAGAAGCTGGAGTTTGATGTCCACGGGTGCTGGCATTACAGGCTTGTGTCACATGCCCAGCTCTCAGTCTTTGTAGACATTCAATGACGTTCTTACAGCTAAACAGTGTCTGGCATCTCAGGCAGTGACTGGGAATTCTCCACCTGAGGAAATAATCCTAGGGGTGAACAGGGCTCTGGATTCTTCTATAGAAGGTCCTGCAACCCAGACACTCTTATCTCCAAGGTAATTCAACCCAAACCTTCACCATGTGTAATCATTTCTAGCTTAGAGAAATAATGTGTCTTGCTGAATGCTTAATAAGCTCAATTTCCCTTTGTAATCATTCATCCAAAGCAACTGTTTCTATCACCAAGCCTTCAAAATTCCCATCTTTTTGGTTCTGTTTGGAAGACAAAGAGAAAGGAGACAGGAAGGTGCCATTGCTGTGCTAACCAAACCTTGTAAAAGAATCAGATTCAAATCTTACCATGCGAGGAGTTTGATTAGGGAGGTGCAGAGCCGACTTCAACATAGTTAGACTGAGGAAAAGGATTAGATCTTTATTCCTCCTATAGTGTACTGTAGCTCAGGAGCAAGCTGGACTCTCCTTCCCACCAATCCCTTTTTCCCCAGGCATAGCCTAAGCTGTAGACTTTTTCCTCATCCAAGATCTTAGTCAGAAGCCTCCTGACTTTCTCTGTCACTTCTATCTAGACTCTCTCTCCTAATTTATTTGTGTCAGATTATCCGCATTTGGACTCCTAGAACACAATTCTCTTCTCTTTCCCACCTTCCTGTGTGACCTTACAGGAAAGGGGACCATGCAGAAGTACCTCATAGTGCCAGAAAATATGAAATTTCTGATGCCCAAGATATTTTAACCTAAATATTAGCCAAGAACAGGGATGTGACAATTAAGATGATGCTCAGCACTAAAGCTCTTTACCTTTTTAGGAAACTGCACTCTGGAATAAAGCGTGCTTGCTTGATCTTCCTCTGGATTATTTTTCTGTTAAAATACAAGCAACAATGAAACCGTCATCAGCCCTCTGAGTCAGACAAGACCAGAGAGACACTTAGACTCCAGGATGAGAGAAAATGGAGAAAAAGTAAAGAAGGTTCTAGAACAAGGGTCCATTCTGGGAGGTGCTCTGTTTAGTCACTACTCTTGTAATAATTATTAATAAATATATTATCTTAGAATTATTTTTATTTATATGCTTAATTAGTTTCTTACCTTATTTTTACTGTTACATTTAAATGAATTTTAAAAATATATAAGATATGTAAGTCTCATAAGTTATGAGCCTCATAAGGTGGGTAAAGGATAACATGAAATAGTAGTCTTGATGTTGCAAATACAATTTTCCAATCATCAAAGGCCCTTGGAGAAACCAATATGGAAGCCTGATCTATCAAAACAAAATAAAACAATGACATACTAATAAAGCTCCTTCCCCATTCGAGGAATATATCCTGGGTTGGCTAGTTTACTCCTGAAGATCCAAGGTAGCCCTACAGCCTCTCTATGATGTGTCCCGAGAAGAGGCAGAGGAAGGAGGTGACAGAATTACATGGTGTGACTTAAACCAGCTGAGTGGAGAACAGAGTAGTCCCCAAGGGAAAAAGGAACTCTGAAGACACTCAGGACTTCAGAGAGGAAAAGTAATGTTTCCTTGCTGAAGAAGGTTAAGTGTTGTAGGTAAATGCAAAAGATGCACCAGAGCCAGCCACCAAAGGGAAACTTTTTTTTTTTTTTGAGATTCTAAAGCATTTTAATTCTACATGGGACAATACCAAAACAAAACAAAACAAAACAAAACAAAAAAGGGTTCTAAGCTTTCTAAAGGTCTGGGCCAAGCCAGGTCCCACAGCATAGGGCTGTAATCCCAGCACCCTGAAAGGCTGAGGCAGGAGAATACCAAGTTTGAGCCCAGCCTGGGCAACTTAGTGAGAGCAAGTCTCAAAATCAGAAGTGAAAAAAAATAAGTGGGCACGCAGTTAACATGAAGGCTCTGGCCCCAACTCAATCCTTAGTATCACATAAAAATAAAAAAGCTATCCAGCTTGCACTACAACAATTAGCGCTAGGGAGCTCTTTGAAGTTGTCTATTTACTGCACGCCTCAAAACTGTCTTTTGTTATTTGGATCTCTTTAAAAATTATTCTTATGGTTTTCTTTTCAGTTGCATTTGAATTATGTTTGTGCTTGTTCCCTTCAGCTCTGAGAAGTGGGAACTTTGGAAGCCTTGAGGGTAGGTCCGGAGCTATCTCAGGTCCTTTGGCCCTTCTGTCAGCTGAGTCACATCAAAGAAAGAGGCGTCTCTACAACAGCCAGTCTTCTGATGCCATGAGTCAAACATTGCATCAACGTCACAGTTCTCTACCTACTTCTTTATGCAAAAAGAATTAGTGCTTTATGTGGCCATCATGAACTATGGCATGGAAAGCATGAGTCACGTTCACAGCTTGTTACCAGGTGGGTCGAAAGCAGGTAATCTAAAGGCCACCAATGTCTGCAACAAAGTGAATTCATAAAGACTTGGGGAAAATAGGTGTATTGAGTGTTAAGAGATCTCCCTTCCCATTACCAAGTTACCCAAATCAGTGAAAATTGCAGTTAAAAAAGAGAGTCTCAGAGAGGTAGGTCTGGTCTTAAGAAAGATGGAAAAAGACTCACATGAATGGAGGAGACTGTGTCGTACACCGTGCCCGCTTCAGAATGGGGACTGAAATTGAGAATTTCCTGGTGGTTGTCCAATGTGTTCTTGACTTTAGTGGGCTCTGGAAGCAAGTACAGAGGGAATCAGAGCCTGTATCTCCCACCACTCACCACCCTTACTGGCCTGTCATCCATCTAGAAGGCACACTGAGGTAACCAACCATCTTGGGTGCTCTGCAACTTAAGGGTTTCTGGGGTGGGGGGCCTTTCAATGCTAAAACTAGGAAAATTCTAGACAAATCAGGATGAAATTGTCACCCCCACATCCTGATCTCCGGACAGTGGTCACCAAAGTGAGAAGTGCTTTCAGAGTGCCTCTGAAGTCTGCATTTCCTACTTGGCTAATGCTTAGGTCCCTCTCTCTTACTCCTTGAGGATATCATCAGTTGGAGTCTGAAAAGACAAGTCACCATGGCTTGGGGTCACAGAGCATAGGGTGTGCATGGAGACAGAGCACGACTTCTACAGGGTAAGTGCGTCTGGGCTGAGGGGGGAAGGAAAGAGAGGTGGCAGGGTTGGTCCAGTGGAAATGACTGGGGCTGGTGTGGGGATTCTGAAGCTTGTATCAACAGAAGGACCACATCAGCAACTCACTCCCAGGGAAGCTGCTCACAGGAAAGGGACTGTCCACTCCCTTTGTCCTCACTAGTACAAGACCAGAACTAAAGAGTGCAGGTGGGCTGTGTGCTTTGTGAGGGCAGAAAGTATGGCCTCTTCACCTGTACCTTCAGTGTCCAGTCTTACACTTGGCTCAATGCATGCTTGTGGAATAAACAAGGGAGGATGTGCCTGAAGGACGGGGAGGACACAAATCACACACCTTTTACTTTCTTTGTCCACATAATCAAAAGAAATGGGACCAGCACCAGGAAAGAGAGCAGGGTGCACACCAACAGGAGATATTGGAAAACTCGGGAGGAATCCGGGTGACCAGCAGCGCCTTTTTTAAAAAAAGAAGGGGTAGTAGCTTGAGGGAGAAAAATCGATTAGGGAAAATGACCCAACATCCGGAGCACCTGCTGCTTCCCACTTCACCCCCTGCAAGCCCAGTGAAATCTCAGAGGCCTCTGGTTCTCACACAGAGACTGTTCTCGTGGGGACAAAGTGCTAAGGAAGGTCGCGCTATGTGGACCAGGGTTCCTGGAAAGCGGCAACAATCACCTTCACAGAGCTTCCAAGCTAAAACAGGACGTGAAGAATTGCTGCTAATAGGGTTTCTGGCCGTGCAGATGAAGGTCGTGTTTGTTTCCCCCACTGTCCAGGAGACAGGAAGGATGGAGCCATCATGACACTCATTGGTTTCTTGTCCCAAGATCTTCCAGCTGTAAGTTACATTGTCTTCTCCCTGCTCCACGGAACACGTCAGATTAGCCATGCAGGTACCATTCTTACTGCTTTGTGGACTCGAAGTGACTTTAGGCATGGAAAGGTGCTCTGCAAAAGACAAGGTACAGTCAGACGTGGAAAATATGCTCCAGGTCTCCTTTCTCTGAATTATCCTGGGATACCTTGAGCCTGAATCTCCTTGTGGAGCTCCAGAATGGAAGGGAAGCAACATGTCAGAGCAGAATTTTTATTCTTATCTAGGTGTGCTTGCCCATCGCGGCACACCAGTAATCATGATGGCTAACACCAACAATAGAAATCATTATGCGACGAGGATGCAGTTGCCATTTGTGAGCACAGCCACTCTGGCAAGCAGTGTGCTAAATTCATTTTAAATGTTAGCCAGTATTAGGGTTTTTAGAGGCATCCTATTCTCTATCTCTGGGCTTCCTGGAAGAGACTTTTGCTTACCCTCCCTGAGAGAAGAACACAAAAGTAAGGCCTCTGGCCCCTTTCTTGCTGTCCTGCGATTATGTCTTCATTCTCAGAGGATGAACGACTGGTTCATTGTAAGATGATGAGAGTCTAACATTTATCATCTACCAACTCTTCTAAAAGGTTGGGATATGAAAATCTGTCATCCACTTATGGTTTGCTGTTCTCTTCCCTCACCTAGGTTGTCTGCCTGCAGAATGTGCCTCTTCTGTTCCCTTCTACATTTGTCTTGCACGACACCTGACTGACCTTCTGGAAGCAAGTCTCAAGGCCCATCTTCCGGTTTCCTTGATGTTGCCATATTGCCACTCAATGAGCGAGACACTACTCGTCTTGTAGGTGGTTAAGTAATTGTTTTCTAAGTTTGAAGTCCCTGGATGGACTCCAAGTATATATTTGGGAGGAAGTATTTCTCCTTTGCAATTTTTCCTGAAATAAAGCTTATTTTTTTTCTCTAAGTTTGTGTGTGTGTGTGTGTGTGTGTTTGTGTGTATGTGTGTGTGTTACTGTTACTATTAGTGACTGAATCTGTGGCTTCTAACTCCTGGGCTCAAGCAATCTTTCTACCTCAGTCTCCTGAAACTGTAGAAATGAGTCATTACATCCTGCTATTTTCTTTTTTTTATTCTTATATCTAGATTTTAATTGCTTAGAGTCTAAGCAATTAAATTATGTAATTGATGCCTCCTTATCCCTAGTAATCTTTCTAAAGTAGAAACCACTCTCCTTCTCATCACAATTATGGAATCTAAGACTCAATGAAATTAAGTAAGTTGACACGGCCATGTACCTAGTAAGCAGAGAAGCCAGCACTTGGCTTACATCTGTGTACCTGCCATGTTCCATGTTGCCCATTCCCGGCATCACACAACCTCTTACGGAATTTGAGTAATGAGAGATTTTGGGGGTCAGCTGCATCTGCTTTATCTCCCACGTTCTTGCTATGTGTTCATTTGCTGTACCAGAAAGCGTATCACTTCTCCATGGCAGCCACCACCGTCTGCTCACCATAGACATGCAGCTTGTACTTCTTGATGACAGGATGATCAGAGGATGATCTGTATATCTCCACAGAGTAGACACCTGAATCATTCTTCTTCAGTTTGCTCAGCTTCAGGGAGTAGCCTCTATCTAGGAGAAAGATCCTTTCCTTGTTACGATTTTGGGTCACTATGACATTGGCTTTTTTGTTTCCCACAGCCGGCTGTACTGTGACAAGAGTGGTTCTGTGGAAGGACCAGACTATACTGTCAACTTGACTTACTGTGACATTCACAGGGAAGATCACAGGTCCATCAAGGGCTCCGACCAGCTCCTCTAGGTCCTCAGAGTCTGATGACACTGCAAACACAGAAAACAAAGTAAACCTGTGCTCCTGCCCTTATCATCCACTACTCACCATGCCCTTTAGGTCCTGAGAAGATCCTAAAAAAAAAATCCTCTCAATCTAATGCAAGCAGTTCCTGGGAAGCCCTTTCAAATCTCACAGGAAAGCACTGGAATCAGAAACCTCTGCCTGCAAGGGATGACTGAAGATGACCCCACCCCACCCTTTTCCCAGAGGCATCTAGGTGAGAAGACCAAGCTCTGAGGTAGACCAGAACTCCAAGCTCCATTCTTGACAGAGTCCTTCAGGTAAAAGTGAGGAAGTTACAGTCCTGGTCTCCCCTGGGAAAAACCAGGCCTTTCCAGAGAGAACAGAATGTAAAGCCAGAGAGCAAACTCTGCTCTTCTCATTCACTTAGTCTAATCTGCCTGAATGGGAAGGAAAGGGGTGAGCCGCAGGGAGCTTTGCAATGTTGCAGGCTGATCCCAGACTTGGGAGTCACAAGAGGATTTTTCTCCCATAAGAAATTTTTGTTTCCCCACCGTGTTGGTTCACCCCAGAGAGCATGAATTTCAAGCAATATTCAATCATTATGCGGCTCTAAGCGAAAAGGAGTTAAGAATGGCTTCTGGGGAAAAAAAAAAACTTTCAGAAATGGCCACCTGAGCATTTCCAGTGATCAGATGTGAGGAATGAATCCTTATGTACATATTAAAACCTGAAACACAAGTATAGAGCAGTGAGAGACTTTAGATTGGAACCAACAGATTAAAAGCACTTACTGTGATTGTGTTTATCTTTTCAAAAGACCCTTAGAGGAATAATCTCTTACAGCTGCATCTCACAGATCAGCACACGATAGGAGTGAGCAATTTAAGAGTCGTCAAGAGGCAAAGCCCACAGAGGGATCCACGTGGTTAAGACCTTAACACACATTTTATATAGAGAAGAAAACAAAATAGCAGAGGCAGACCTTACTTAAGTCTCATAGAAATGGCAAAACTGAAATTAAATTCTTAAAGTACGAGTTCCAAAGTTATTTTCCCTTCTGCCTCTTAATGTGTCGGGTTTGTGTGTTTACAGTACTGGGGATTGAATCTAGGGACTTCACTTTGAGTCTTCTTGATTTTTTATTTTAATTTTTTGGCAGGAAAAAAGCTTTAAAAATAAGCAAGCGTGCTAAGAGATTTTAGTCCAAGGGGCCAACAAAGATCAAGCCGGCCATTAACAAGGGAGGGTAAGAAACATAAGAAACTATCCCTAACAGTGGGCAGCTGTGGGGCCACACTCTGATGAAGAGGCCAGCTGTCCCCTTTTCACTTTATTTTAGTGATACCTAGGTCTCCAGGCTGCTCATGCTGAGCTGGAACTTGTGACACACGCACCCTCTCTCCCCCATTGTCTCAGACTTCCAGTGTCCTGGTATCACAGGAGGGTACTGCTACCATCAGCTCTGGGTTGGAATTTTTAAAAGAACTTTTGTTAATTCAGTTAATGGAAGTCACAAAAGGAAGAAAAAAATACTAAATGTGAGAAGACAGAGGAGTGTGGAGTTTCACTGAAACAGGCCGCCACGGCTCTCCATAATCTGAGTATTTCTAACTCTGACAAATTCAAACAACTCATTGTAACTCCTCGCACAGGCTGTAGACAAACCATCTGAGGGACAAGAAGAGCAGAGAACTGAGTTTGGTGTCAATGAAGCGGTCGAATCCAGGGAACCCCAGCTACAGTGCTTCAAGCACATTGAATCCTCAGTTCCCTGAAGATTTCTTCTCGAGTGTGTAGTCTCTAAAAGATCTCTGGTAGAACAGATACTGAAGTGAGCTCCACCTCCACCAACTGCCAGTACGGAGGCTGATTGTCACCTAGGTTAGCAACCACCTCTGATTTGCAGGCAGGAATTTCGGAGACAATGGTGTCTTGAGTGGTTTTGCACAGAGGGAGCATTAAAAAGAAGAAAACATGGCCGCCTTGGATATCACCGTTACTTGAAAGATGGAAGCAATGGGAGCGTTTTCCCAGAAAGCCAGGGCAGTAGCCTTGACAATCCAGCAGTCCCCAACAGTGCATGTACCAAGGAGGCAGAATTTACGACTGACACGTCCCTGTTGGTTTCACCCAGGGCTCATAACAGCCCTCAGAATCCACAAACTTCCTCAGTGACACTGTGCCTAAAGGTCCCTTCCATGGAGTACTGATGATGTTTACAGGAATGCTGGGCAGCCTGAGGCTTATGATGGGACTGATTTTGAACAACGCTGCCTCCCCACATTAAGCCTGCTTAGGACAGCTGTGTGTCAGGCCTACCTATGCTGGTACTGCTGGTACTTAACACTACTGAGAGCAGTGGAGTCACTAACAGACAAACACCTGAGTCCTTGGGGAGAACACAGTGTGGACAGTACAGTCTCAGACACAGCTGAACTTGAGAGCGCACTGCCACCTGCCCATGGCATTCTCTTTGCGTTGGGCACCGTTCTAGTTACACAGCCCAAACCGGGCCAGCCTCTTTCATGATGTCAAGCTGTTTTCCTCCTTGCACTTGGCATGTGGGGAAACAAAGTATTCCTCTCCTGTTCTCTCCCTACATCCTTGAAAAGCAGATTGAAGTTAAAGAAGGGCGCATCCTGATTTCAGAGGATCCAGTAGCCACCTAGGTTGCAGAGCTAATACAGAATGTAAACTAATCTATAAGCCAGAGTCCTTGGAACTCCGAGGATTGGTCAATAACTCACATTAATATGCTCTGCAGGCACTCGTTGCTTGCCCTCCAACATATCTATCACCTGATGAAATTCCTTCCTCCATACTCAAAATTACAAAGGCCTCATATACGTCAAAGCCTGTGGTAGACAGCGTTGCTCAACTAATGAGTGAGTTCTTCTAACATGCCTGTAACTCCAAAGCCCCAACAAGCTTTTGAAGATAAAATTGTGAGGGATATCCATCCTGGAGCTGCCTTCGAACCTGTGCATATCCACAGACTCCTGGTGGATGTCAAATTGAGCTCATCGGAACAGTGTTGACGAGAAGATGCTGACGAGCCCTTAGCATCTGAATGGACTTCACGAGCAGATGCTGAACCTTAAGGAAGGTCTCTTACCAAATTATATATATGTATTTTTAAATTTCCAAAGGGCTCAGAAGCCTCTTGGCAAACACCACAGAGCAGGAAGTGAGGAGAGGTGGAAAGAGGGGGCCAAGGAACGAGACACTGGCCACCCACGAGGCAGATTTTATTCAGTGTCTAACCACCGACAGTTTTTGTGGACACATCTGGTCTGTGGTTTACCAGCAGCATTTAAACTAATCTGCCCCGTTGCAGACATTTCTCACATCACCGTTGGATATCCAGTCTGCCAAAATATGCGCAGTCCAGGATGTGCCAGGGAGCTGGGTGGCAAGAGAATCTGTCCAGGGTCATACCACAAAAACAAACGCGAAGTTGAAATAAGCTGGAGAGTAACACTGGGAAAATTCCCTCCTGACCTGTTGCTGCATCTTTAAGGCTCGGTGTACAAGAAGACCAGCGGGTATCAGACCTGATGAAAATTGTCAACTATTTCATAAAGCTGGGGGTTATCCACAAAGTGCAGTGCTTTTTCCAAGGGTTGAAAATAAGAGTTTTAGATGCCACAGAACCTGTAGGCTATTTGCAGGGATCTTCCACCACTGCAACAGTACAATGGGTGGCTTCTTTGTAGGTGGTAACCCAGAATACAGCCATTTCATAGAACAAAACAGGAGGATAGTGGGGGTCGCAGGGGAGGAGGAGGCTGTGGGAGGATCAAAAATGGAGAAGGAAGGGTTTATAACTCTGATGTGATATATATGTGCACAAAATACATTCAATGTAAATAGTAATACAATGGGAAAAATAAAACTAACTAAATAAATAGAATAGTTAGGTCCAGTGAGTACAGACGTTGTCATAGGATAGGTCAGTTCCCAGAGACAGGGGAACCACAAAGCAGCTAGCACACCACAAAACTTACATGTTACAAGACAGGCTGGTAACAGTACAGGTTGTTAGCCCAGCGCTAAACTTACACAAAACTTGGGACGGGCTGGCTTAGAAACCAGAGCTCTCAGGGAAAACTTTAACATTCCTAACAAACCACAAGCCCTTGGCAAAGCAAAATTAAAGTTAACCTCTGGCCCCAATTAATAAGAGCCACTCGACGTTTGCTTCTTTAACTCCTGCCCAGTAATAGCTGAGCACGTACAGTTACCCCAAAATCACACAACGGTGGCTCCCCAGCCCCTCGCCACCTTCTGGAGAGGGCTCCCCTCTTTGCTACCCCTTGCTCCTCTCCTAAATCTTGCCTCTCTTTGTTCACGAAGTTCATTCTTCGGCACTGGCAGAACACAACCCTGGCTTGAGCTGTCCAGTAACCCATGGCTGGGTGCACACAGTGGTCTAAGGTGATGAACCAAAGCCGGCTGCCGGATGCACAGCCTACCTCTTGCACTATGGCCGGAGTGGTTCTGCTATAACGTGTGTGTGCACGTGTGTGTGTACCTGAGTCCACTTGGTAGAATTTGACCTCTCTCTAACTTCCTGACACTCTTTAGTGGCTCTTTAAAGAGAAATTTTATCCTTTTCTTAACAGTGGGCTACAATAAGGAAGAGATGCCTTGAGGTTTGTGTTCAACACAGTTTGTGCTGATGTGTAACTTCCAAGTCAAAATCATTTGGTTGAAACGGACTATCTTGTGATTCAAGAAAATACACAAAACTCCATAATCCTGAAATAATGCGGATCCCTGAGACAAGAAAAGGCAACTGACCATTTGATACCTGGTCCAATTGCTTAGTAAAATGAATTCTACATCAGCAACATTGTAGACTTGTGAAAATGAATTTTTTATCTTTTTTTCAAGAATACGTTTTCAATCCATCCCTTTCCTTCCTTACTCTTTAGTTTTTGATAAATGATAAAAAGTCTTTTTTAAAAGAAAAAAATAGTTTTTACCTCAAAAGAAAAACTTATACAAAAAATAAGTTGGTAATTCTTTACAGGAAAAATACAGTGTAATTGTGAGATGAGAAACTGATTACCTGAAAACTAAGTGTTTAGAGTTAAAATACTGGTCTGCAGAGATGAATAACTGTAACTTTATTGCCAGGAGAAGATTTCCAATTGCATTAATGCTTCTGTGCATACATAATGAAAAATGGGTAAAATACTGAAAGTCAATTATTTTCTGAAGTTTGTTTAATCATGCTGACTCTGTCTTGGTAATGCTGCATCCCTAATTGTGCACAGGTTAGTGGAACCTAAAAGAATAAAGTCGTCATCGTCAATAAAATTGCAAAATTTGGTGTATAAAAAAGAAAAACACCACCACACATGAACACCGTAGAATTATGACATTGGAACTTGTGATAGACAAAATCAAATTTGTTTTGAATTTCTGATCAACTAACGCATCCATTCTTTCACTTCAATGACCAGAAGGAAAGGTAAATATTTTGAAGTCCACGAAAGACTCAATCTTCATGTAGTTTTATGTTCATGTTAAGTTTTGGAGAAGCATTTACGGCACATATTAGTCCATTTTCTGTAGCAATAACAAAATGCTCGAGGCTAGATACTTTAGGTAAGTTCACTAAGCTCACAGTTTTGGGAGCTGAGAGTCTAACGTGGGGTAGCACTCTCTGTTAGGCCTGGGGTGAAGGTGGGTCACGCTATGTATGGCAGAGAAGCTGGAAGGAATTTTGTGAAGAGAAGGCTGACTGCGGGGTGCCTTTGCTTTGTAACTGTGGTGGCTTGGATCTGAGGTGTCCCCCAAAAGCCTCATGTTCCTATGGATACTACATAGGGTTGGAGGTGGGGCCTGGCTGGAAGGGGCAGATACTTAGGGCTTAACCTGGAGGGGCATATGATGGTTCCACCCTGCCTCCCAGTCTCTTTCTCGGTTCCACCATGCTGTAAGGACCTCTGCAGCTGGAGCTCTGGCTCTGGCCCTGCCTCTGCTCTAGCCCTGCCACGTACTTCCGCCATTTTCTAGCCACCCACTTATGAACGGACTGAGACCTTCTGAAACTGGAAGCCACAATAAATCTTTCCTCCCTAAGTTGTGGATGTGGAGTACTGAGTCACAGTGATGAAAAAGTAACTAAGACAGTAACAACGTGTTCTTAAGAGAGAACCATTCTAATAGAACAGCACGCATTTCTCCTGAGCCTGGTGCCCTAATGTCCTAAGACCTTCCAGTAGGCCCCACCTCTTGAAGTTCCCGTCACATCAACACCACACTGGAGGCCGAGCTTCTAGCACACACAGCTTTGGGGGACAAACCACATCCAAACTGCAGCTAGCAATTAAGTAGAGCAGCTACAAAAATTGTGGCTTTATGGTGCATGCATTTAAGCCACGAGCAATTTCTCGTTTTTTCTTACATGATATGGTGCTGTCTTCTTAGGGTAAATACCATGAGGTATAAATTATGCAAGGCATAAGAAAATGTCCCGAGTTCATTATTCCTTGTTAGAATGAAACTGGAGGATGACACAGGCAAATTACCAACACAAACCAGATGTGGTATATTGTTCTCTCTGAAGTAGATCTTCAGGGTAGGCGAAGAGTAATGAAAGAAAAAAGTACCAGGGGCCATTTCTTGAATCTGGGTTCAGAAAACTAGGGCCAAGTTGGTGAATTCTAACCAGTTTTATTTCTTCTTTTCAGGTGACTGGGAAAAAGGATCCAGAAACAAGAGATTTTTCAGCTGTCCAGAGCTCTCCAAAGCTGTGCAACTCCCTTCTGGGCTGGCTTTGCCACCTGCAGAGTGTGGCTGGAGTGTTTTATGACATCTAAGCAGGACTTGTTTGTCTCCTGTCATTATTTTTTCCTTTCACGCAGACTCATTTAGTTTTGAATGTGCACCAGGCTGTTTAGGAGCCAACAGTGCAGCAGGGGAGCAAGTCATGAGTCCTGCACTTATAAAGTTGGCAGACAATCATTAGAAATGTTAACTCCACACACTCTGAGAGGGACATGAAAGGGGACTGTGGAGACTGACCGCAGAGGGCTTAAAATGGCCTGTGGAACCAAAAGTCTCGGAGCAGGCCTGCCCCGCCTGAGAAACTCAGGGTTTTCTGCCCTCATTTCTTTTTCTTTAATGTTATAACAAAAAAATTAAAGAAAAATTTATTACTTACATTAACTATATCATACATTTTTATGTGGCCCAAGAGAATTCCTCTTTGTTCAAAAACAAAACAAATCCAAGAGTTAAAAACCTGAAGGCTGCTGGTTGGACGCTTCTGCTCTAGAGGTGAGGGGTTACCCATACCTGGCTAATGACCCAGGAGGACTGGGGCCCTGTGAGACAAACTTGTCACCCTCCTAGGACAATCAGGCTTCCTCCTGGGGAAGAGCAGTAAGCGTGCAACCTGCCTCCTCTGTGTCCACGTCATCCCTTTTGCGTTTCATACCAGCACAGTGGTTTCGGTAAGGCCAACCACACGGAGCTGAAGAGTCCGCTCTTGCCTGGCACAGGAAGTACTTCAGAGTGTCACCTGATCTGAATGGTCATATGTGACATAACCCAGGACTTCAGGCCAGGATAATGACACAATGTTGTGGAAACATAAGACGGTGAGACAGCTACTCACTTGTTGTCACCAGACAAAGGGACAACCCTGGTCCCTCGTTGTGATCCTCAGTTCACTACCTGCCTCAAGTCACTCATGTGCTGCGTCCTTCTCTCTCCCCACGAAAGCTTCATCTTACTCAGAATCCACAGCCTGGCTCAACACCCTTTCTGAGGACACCTCTCGCTTCCTCACCTCTATCCCTGCCATTCCACTGTGGATGTTGCCTCATCTTCACTTTAAATTCTCCAGAAAGGATCTTCCCTGAGTGGTGACCAGTCATATCCCCTGGCTGTGAATTAACCAAAGACAGGTCTACGTGCCTTAGATCCCTGATTACTGATTCCTGATCCCTGATCCCTGTTCGGCAGATAGTCAGGCATTAGCAGGCCTCAGTGGCAAAAGCGGTGGTCCAAGATATCACATGCAAGGAAAGGACCAATATATACCGATGCCTAGATATTTAATCATTTGTTAGGTCTGGCCTCAAGTGATTCTATTGAGTATGATAATATTGTGAAGTTATACACTGTGCATATACCTAGCTGCCATACTCAGAGATGCAGGTCTTCTACTTCCAGAAGAAAGTATGCAGCACTCCCAGTTGCTATGGCCTATGGCCCAATGATACCAGAAAGAGAAATATTCCTTTTCAACCCTCTTGCCTTGGGCAGGCACCTGGTTTAAATGAAGAATTCTTAGCTCTCCTGAATTTCCATTTTTTTTTGTACTGGAGATTGAACCCAAGCCTTTTCACTGGGATACATCTCTAGCTCATTTAATATTTGTATCTTGGGCTCAAACTTGTGAACCTCCTGCTTCAGCCTCTTGGAGTGCTAGGATTATAGGCATGGGCCACCAAACCTGGTCTAAGTTTTTTAAATGTTTAAGGCCCCTGGGGAATTAATGGCCAACTGAAAAGGACAGGAAGACATTGTAGAATTCCAGAGTAACTTCTAAGCAAAATGTTGATAAGTATCATAATTACTCTGGGTCCCCATACCCCAGAGGTGGTTCTTATATACATAAAAATATATTCAAATTTGTACCCAGAGCAGACGCCTTTGTGACACTGCTCACCTTATTTCTTGAAGGTATGACTCTCTTTGTCGAACCTTGCATCAAGAACAGATGTCTTGATGGCGTTTCCCACCGTCTCCCTTGAAGATGTAACTCTCTTATCCACCATACAATACATTCTATTAATTTATAAACTATCTATGTACCTCAACCAAATTCTCCCATAAAGGTATAAGAACTGAGGAAAGCAAAGAGCTGGTGCCTTGCAGCATGAGGACTCAGCCTCCCGGGAACAGCTGGCTCCTTCCCAGAGGAGACTGGGGATGGCTACCTTCTGATCCTGCGAAGAGTAAAAAGGGCTGCAGCCTCACTAGGAGTCAAGAGAGCTGAGTTCCACTGTGGCTCCTCCATAATCCCAATTCCAGCACAAACATTTGGTATCACTCCATAGAGTGTAAACAGGCTTAATGGGCATTTTCTTTCTTGCTCTTCAGGACAGCTTCATGAGACAAAGGTTCAGCTCCACTTTGTAGGCTAGTGTACTAGGGTTTAGTGACTTCTCCAAAGCCAGAAACAAATAAATGACAGAAGCAAGATAGATAGTTATAGATAATTCCTTCATCTCAGATGCTCTGTGCCTTTACTGCTTCCCACTTTGAGTTTCAGCTATCTGAACACTCATTGGAGGTGGAAAAAACCACCTCAACTTGCATGAAACTAGACAAGGCTACCGTGTGGATATGGATCTGAAACCATTTTGAGAAGTACAGAGATACCCACCAACAACAGTGTGGGCCGTGGGGATAAGAGCAGGGAGTGTGTTGTCAACAGATGGGCTTTAGGGAGCTTCCTAATTTTTGGTCTCATTTCTGCAAGGCTGGCTAAAAGTGAGAAAAAGTTGGTTTCCCAAAAACACTTTTGGTTGCCTTCTCAGGAAATGGATCACAAGTTTAAGATGGTAGAAAATATCATCCAGTCGATGAGCCTTCAGGGGGAAATGGAACAGGAGCAAGAGACCTTTCAGCATCTGCCCTGGCCAAGATTTAGATGTTTTCAACACGAGGAGCATCAACTTTGAGAAGCCCTCCATAAGACGATGAGATGAGAGCCCCTCCTCTGTCACCTTTCTCTTCTCTTGATTGTCATTTCCTCTCCTTGTCTTGTACCCCAAAGGCTCAAGAGCTGTGTGGAGGGCAGGGGCCACATTACAAGGAAAGCATATAACCAGTGCACTCAGGATCAAAGGCTGGTGACCCAGGAGAAGACTTCAGGTGACAGGAGCAGAAGGCCACCTCCTGCTTGCTAATCCAGGCCCCAGGAAGCCACAAAACACCAGCATGTTGTAGCTCTCTCCTCATGGAAACCAAGGCCCAGACCATCTCAGGACTGGGAGGGATCTTGGTGATGACTTAATCCAATTCCATTTTCTTGATGAGGAGGCCATTGCTCAGAGGGTCATGGTGTGTCCCGAGTCAGTCAGTGGGAGACCAGAAACCAAAACTTTCTCCACTGGTGCCACTACCGTACTTGAATTTTAAGTGCCTCAGGGTATTTCTAGGCAGCCTAGGGAGATCTCAGGGTCTCACAGGAGATCTCCCTGTGTATCAGGGAGATACACAGAGAGTAATGGCAGAAGCCATGGAAATGACTCCCACCAGAGGGACATCAACTTGGAAATATGCATGCACGTGCACACACACACACACACACACACACACCCCAGCAACAACAATAAATAAATCCAAAATGGTTTGGAATCTACTGCTCTTTAGCCAACTTCTGCTTCCCTTTTACCAGTATCCCTTGGAAAGAACACTGTAAGTTAATACCCACAAAATGTGCAGAGCACAGAAACCTGCAAATCTCCTAGTTCACCGCAAGGCTTTCCCAGTCGCTGCGCCCTCACCTGCCGCGTGGATATTCGAGCTCCACATCACTTTGCCTCATACTCATCTCCCACGGCCTCATCCTTATTTATTCTGTTTTTTTCCCCCAAAACTCATCCCAATATCCCTTTACCCCTTTTTCTGCTTTCCTTTTCCTTCCTACTCAAAATACTGTACATTTAATTATCATAAAATATCTGATGGAGACAGATTATTGGGCCTGTTTTTCAGATCAGAAAATGGAGGCTGTGCAAGCTGCTCTTTAGCCCCTGATGACGCTGGGTAGAGTGGTTCCCTGTGGGTGCAGCCGCGTCCTCAAGAGTGCTACTTGTTTTATAGGGGTGCCCTTACCATTCCCAACTTGGGCTTGGGTATCTGGAGAGAAAATAAATCCTGCTTGGCTTTGCTTGTGGAATACCAGCTCAAACATAAATTTACTAAGCACTTGTCTAGTATTACACTTTGATGTTAAGTACAGTGCTAGTTTGGTATAAAGAAAATAGGACAAAACTTTAGAAATTCTACCTCTGGTACATCTCTCTTTCTTTTCTTTCCTTTTTTCTTTCTTTTCTTTCTTCTTTTTTGTTCTGGTATTGGGGATTAAACCCAGGGCCTCTGCACTGAATTATATCCCCAGCCCTATTTAAAAAAAATTTTTTGAAACTCGATCTCACTAAGTTACCTCTTAATGGCTGTTCAATTTTGCCTACAAAACCCAACCTCTTTGAGTCTAAATTTTCTTATTTGTAAAACAGAGAAAATATTTAGAGACTTTCAAGACTACTATGAAAAACACCCTGAGTGTAGTAGAAGGTAAAATGGTGATCATCAAAATAATTATTTTGCATTCTATGTGTCATTGAAAGCATCACAATAATTCTGCAAAGTAGAGTTCCTTACTTGTTCAGACACTGACAAGACCAGGCTCGGAGGATGAGCACTTTACCACAATAACACAGCTATGAAGTCAAACCAAGATGTCCATATCCAGGGTCAGCTCTCCTTCCACTGCCCTGCCTGCTGGAGGCTCCAGCCCAACCTCTGACTCTTTTCTATCATGGGAGGGGCACCAAAGGACTGTGCACTCCTCCTGGAGCTGAGCAGAGGAGAGGTTCCTGATGAGCCTTCATGGTGACACCTTCTCACGCACAGTTCAGGTTTTAAGTGGACACCTGAGACTCGCTAAAGCCCTGACATGCCCTTCCTCTTCTTACCTATTTCAAGTTCCACTTGTGGTCACCAGTTCCGTTCAGAGAGTAACTTTTAGAGTAAGTCTACTCCAGCACCACCTGCCTTGAACCAGGTGCTTTTTGACAATGCAAACTTCTGCTGAACTCAAGAAGGGGTGAGCGTTTGCAGATGTGGACTGCTGAACAGAGACCAGGAGACAGGGAGGAAAGCTTTGGCAGTGCTGACTGCCTGTGTTGTCTTGGGCAAGCCACTCCAAGAGACATGTGGGGCACAACATGAACAGCTATGCCAAGCCCTCAGAGGGACTGCATGGTGGTACCCTTCAGTGTGATGGGAGGAGTGACATTCTTCATCTATAGAGTCCCTACTCTTTCCTGAAAACACTGAGAAGAGTAAAATCCTCAAGGACTATCACACCTGTGACTGACACATCCAAGTCCTCAGTCCTGCATGTGACTAAATATTCAGCACCTAAAACAAAACTTGGTTTTCCAAGTAGAGATGGACTGGACTGCTCAAGAAAAGAGAAAATCCAAATAGTTTCTTCTACTGACAAAGTTATTGTATGTAATCAGGAAAACATTTAGAAATACTTTAAATAAAAATATATCTACAAAAAACTGGAAAAGGCACACATGCACACTTTTGCTTTTAAAGTTGCCCTTGAAGGGAGAGAGAGCTGGGAGACGAGACCTTGAGCTCCAGGTAAGCTTTGACATGCCTCATCTAACACGTGGCAGAACACACGCTTTCTCCTACCCAGCACTACTTCTTTCAACCCTGGATTTCTGGGACAATCAAAAGGGCTGATGGTCCCCAGAGACACTCTTCTCCTTCTCTCTCTAGTTTCTTCCTGCCCAGAGCCAGAGAACGGACAAGCAAGCAAACGAATGAACTAGATGAAGAGGCAGAGGCTTCTAATGGAGCAACAGGTCCAGAGCTACACTTCAGAATAAAGAAGAGAGGAAAAGGAAAACAGATCTGGCTGGACTCACCTGTGAGCTGGCAGAGGGCAGGAATTAGAATGAACAGCGTTGGGAAACGAGCCATATTGCTCTCGGGATGTCCGTAGCCAGAAAAGAAACTACTTCTTTTTGACATTACTAGGTTTTTAAATAGGGAAGGTCATAGGGTTGCCACATGAGAATGAGTCACTTCCACTCTCGTGTTAATGAAAAACACCTTGAAATGAAACTCAAAGCAGAAGAAAAGACTGAACGGGCCTCAAAGATGTTCAAATTGTTTTCTGTTACTGGTAAATAATCACAGACTCAAGGCTAGGAACTGATTAAGGCAATACGGTATGCCTTTTATGTTATACAAAAGAGACCCAGAAGCTGAGAAAGTAGGTTATGGCACTGGTGGAAATATTTACTTTGCAATATTTACTTGTTAAGAATATGTTCATTATTTTATTTATTTCTCATAACAATCCTGTGAATGTGATACTATGAGAAGACCCTATTTTATAGACGGGAAATTAGAGGTTAGAATATATTAACACAGCAAAGTCAAAAAGACTTCTTTTATCCAAAATAAAACATCATCGAATAAAAAGTTAAGTTACAGAGTGGGAGAAGATATTTTGCAATTCAGACATCCCACAGGGGTCTTACATATATATTACATAAAGTCCTACAAGTAAATAAGCATCACACAGAAAACTCAATGATCCTGAGACCCAAATATTTCATAATCAATTATATTCAAATACTTAACAAGAGAAAACATTAAAAAAATAATAGATGCAAATATAAATAGTTAAAAGGTCAACAAAGTCACAAAGTACAATTCTAAACAAATCAATAATAATAATTTCAAAAAAGGAAGAAAGGAGAGATGGAGAAACCAAAAAGATGGATGTAAATTTGTACAACCACTTTGGAAAACAGTATGGGGATCTCTTAAAAGACTAGAAATAAATATCCCCTTCGATCCAGCGACACCCCTCCTGGGAATATATCTAAAAGAGACCAAAACAACATATAACAGAGATATATGTATACCCATGTTCATAGCAGCACAACTAACAATAGCAAAAATATGGAAGGCACCAAAATACCCATCAACAGACCAGTGGATACACAAATTGTGGTATTTATACACAATGGAATACTATGCATCTATAAAGTCCAACTGCGTGGACGTTTTTGCAAGCAAATGGAAGAGACTAGAGAACATCACGCTTAGTGAAGTGAGTCAGAAGCAGAAGGTGAAACATCGAATGGTCTCTCTGATATGACAGTCCCAGATCACAACACCTATGGAACTTAAGACGAAAGACAAAGTGAAAGAGGGGAGTAGGATGGGGGATGAGGGAGGGAGGGGTGGGTAGGGGGAGGGACAAAAGGAGAGTGGGAAAGCCCTTGTCACCTTGACAAGATACATATGTGCACAAAATGCTCAACTCCATTGTAAACCTTGAATTTTGCACGTATACATATCAATAAAATGTGGGAAAAAATAAACTATCTTGAGTCTCCTAGGAAAAAAAAGGCAAAGTAAATTTTAAAAAATATACTGAACTATTGTGTTTGTAAGAAGGGCATTTTAAGGATGCAGATAGGCCGAAGGTAAATGGACAGATAAAGATGTACTGATCAGCTACTGAGATAGAAGGCTTGAGTGGCTCTATTAATACTGGATAAAGTAAACCAGAGTACACAAACATAAGAGAAGTTTGGTAATGATAAGGGAATAAATTTGTTAGGAAGGCATCGGAATTACAGATATGTATACTACTTGTTATACTGTGATATAGTAAGAAATATACATCTGGTTTACACAGAGCTCCTAAAAGCCTTTACCGATTTCCTGGATAATAAGGGCATCTTTTATTTCAGTGAGGCAGCTTTTGATGTTATCATGGATAATTTCAAGATGAGAACGAGTGACCAGAAAGACCAATAAATGACTAGAAGCTTGGGACTCTCTCATCATCCACTGGCAAGAAAGGGAAGAAATACCAGATTTTAAAATAATAATCATCAAACTCAGGCCCAAACCCTGTGGCACGGAGGAGTGAGTCATCCAGGATGAGAACAGTAGGTGAGTTTGAAGAGCATGGCTGTGGGCCACATGACACAGACGCACTGGAGGTGCCGGAAGTCCATCAGTCCTGTTTCTTCCCTCGCCGCCCCCCTCAGGGCCACCTTTAGGCACTCCAGCGCCTAAGGATCTGCAGGCCCCTCCAGGCAAGAGCCCAGAAAGAGCAACTGCAGCAAAGAAAGCGGGACCCTGGGACCCGAGCCTGAAATCTCTGGAAGGAACACAGAGAGTCTTCCAGAAGGGCAGGGAAAAGGAGCAAAGAGCTAAAATAGGGCAGAGCCTTACACAGATGCTCAGACAAGGGCCTTCTGCTCCGAGTACCTCCTGATGCTGCCTCCAGCTTTCCCTCACAAATGTCCAGAGAAAGGGAAGTGACCCTCTCAGTCAAGAGCATGAGGGAAGAAAGTGGGATGCAGACCCTGGAAGAGATTTTATTTCTTCATGTGAAAACATTCCACATTTACTCTTTCATTTCAGCTGCCCACGCATGACCCCACAGCTGGACGTGCCCTCCAAAGATCCTCAGATCCCCTTTAGAACCACGTACTCTTCCAGACAGGACTAAAAAGTAGATGGGAGCCAGGCGTGGTGGTACCTGGAATCCCAGCACTCAGGAAGGCGAAAGCAGGAGGCTGCCAAGTTTCAGCCTAGCCTGGGTAACTTAGTAGCTTTGAGAAAATGTTCCTCAAAATTAAAAAAAAAAAATCAAGAAAGGCTGGAAATGTAGGTAATGACAAAGACCTTGGGTTCAATCCCCAGTACTAGAAAGAAAACACCTAAAAGGAGAAATTTATCACCACTAATCACTGCTGCAAACCTTTACCTTCTCCACCTGGTGGCACAGGCTCCACCTAGGGCAGGTGTTTGGCTTCCTGTGCTGGGCTGTGATGGTGGAAGCGGACTATCTGATCCACTCCTTTGCCAACCAATCTATCAGGTCCCGGCCCCTGAGGTTGCTCTACAGAGCCCTCACCTGGGCACACATTCAGCTTATCATCGCCTACATAATGCTGGCTGTGCAGGGTAGGAGTCCGTCTTCTCTTTGGTAACTGTGTAATTCTTAAAGAAGTATCTTTCCTGTATTGTATTATAGTTTGCTTTTTTCTGGTAGCAAAGAGAAAACGCAGGTAACTGGTATCTTTCCCTGCCTTTTATCTTACCATGAAAACAGGAGTTTAGAAATTGACAGGTGAGAAAAAGATGATGTATGTGTATCAACCTTTTCATAATAAAATTTTGAATATCAAAAAAAGAAATAATAATAATCATGCTTATGTTACAACATTTTCAAGCAAATCTCTAAGACATAACGTTCGGAGAGCTCTGGAGTGGTGAACACACCCACATTTGAAAGGAGTTATATACTGCAACCTCACATGAATAGAAATAAGTTCCTATACTCAGGAGGCATTTGAACCTTGCCCAATGTGCCTCTTTATCTGAGTATTCATCTGTATCCTTTGAAATAACCTTCACAGTAAATCAGTAAATAGGTTCTCTTGAGGTCTGAAAACACTCAGGAGTTCCGAAGGACCATGGAAATGAGTATTACAAAAACTTATCCACAAATTCCATCGTAATTTAAGGAGGATCACATGCTAAGCACATACTCTATCACTGATCTACATCTCCAGATCATAATCCATAATATAGATTAAACTCATAAAACATGTGATCATTTCAGAAGATATAACACAATTTCATGAATATTCAACACACACACAAATAGTTCCAAAATTTTTTCCAAGAGAGGTGGATCCCAAGTTCAAGTCCAGCCTGGACAATTTAGTGACTTTGCAAGACCCTATTTTCAAAATAGACTAGGGGTGCAGCATGGAGTGAAGATCCTGGAATCAATTCCTAGCATCACAAAAACAAAATTGTAGGAGGCTGGAGGACACAGCTCACTGGTAGAGTTCTTTTCTATCACACATGAGGTCACAGGTTCATTTCTCAATGTCCCCTCAAAATTGAAGGAAAAGAAAAAATACTACTGAAGTCAAGAGCAAGACAAGAACTCCTTCAGTCACTCACAATATTCAATTAATTGATATTCAGAGCAATAAGACCAGAAAAGTAAATAAGATATATTGTATATAGATTAAAAAATAAAGAACACATTTTTATTATTTTTAGATCATGTTACTGATGACAAAGAAAGTCCAAAAGAATCTACAAACAATGAGAACTAGTAAAAGAGTGAGCAAGGATTCCAGCAAACAATTGTAATTGTATAGTCATTTTTTGGACTTGGCTCACAGACTGATACATGTTTACTAATCTTTTTGTCACTTTCTTTCTTTCTTTCTCTCTGTCCATCTTTCTTCTCTTTCTTCAGCACTGGGGATTGAACCTAGAGGTACTTTACCACTAAGCTACATTCCTAGCCTTTTTGTTTTATTTTTATTTTGAGACAGAGTCTTGCTAAATTGCCCAGTCTTGCTAAATTGCGATCCTCCTGTCTCGACTTCCCTTTCAATGCTGCGATTATGGGCATATATCACCATGCCCCACTACTTGTTTACTAATTAAGAGCCAGGGAAGGTATTTTTCCTCAGTGTTACACAGCATTTTATTTACAGATCTAGGAAGGAATTCAAATATTGTGGGTTCAAACCCACTGATATTTATATTATGGAGTACTACCCATTTTTGTGTCATAGTTGTACAAATGTGATAATGATAAAACAGCTAATTTACAATATTCTTTTTCAACCTAAAGAGAATAGAGGTACTATTCTCTAGAAACTGACCTAGAGAAGGTTTAGGAGCAGATACTTTAAATTCAAATAATTTCACTCTTATGCTTCAAGTCATGGCCTTTCTTGTTCCTGGTAATGACTAAGCCATAGCTTCAGGGAAAGTGTGGACAGAAACTGCCCTCAGATGGGAAGGGACCTGGGGGAGGTAGAATGAGATCAGCGAAAAATCCTGAGATTTCCCCATCAAAGAATATTTATGAAACAACTGAAAAATAAAGCCTACGCTGAGGTAGAAAGCAGATTGCCTTTGAAAAGTCATTCATTTTTTCTTTTTTGAGAAATGTTGGTCCATAATCTTCTACACTTTCCTGGTTCTCTTCTTCCCAAGGCTTATCATTGTTTTCTGTTTGCTGCTGCAAATCTCTTCTATTAATGTCTCTAGGTTAGGTTTCTGGACGTAATTATCTCTTTATCTGCCCCAACTTCTTAGATAATTTCATTCAGATATTTGGTTTGACACACTATTTTATTTCCAATTCTGCTGACCTGTTTTCTGAATTCAAATCTTGAATATTCAGCCATCTACATTTGGATGTTTGATAGGCATCTAAAATTTCACATTTGCCAAATAAAATTCTTGTTTTCCTACCCTTTGCCTCCTCTTCCACCTTTATTGCAATAAATGGCAGCTCATCTCTTAGGTTTTTCAAGCAAGAAAATTCCATTTACCCTGATTCCACTCTCTCGAATCTGTATCTGTTAAGGTTTAGATCTGGAATGTCCACCCGAAGCCTCATGTATTTGGACACTGTGAAATACCTATTAAACCATATATTGTTAAGAGATGAGGCCTGATTTGAAGAGATGAAATGCTGGGGTCTGACCCAGAAGTGGTGAGACACTGGAGCTTCACCTGGATTGGGCAGATCATTGGGATGTTACCTGAAAGGTTATATGCTAGCTCCACCCTTCCTTGTTCACTTCACTGCCTGTCTGCCACGTCGTGAACAGCTTTCCTCCAGATAGGGCTCTGCCGTGTGCTTCCATCATTGCCAGATGCCCATGAATGGACTGAGACCTTCTGAAACTGTAAGTTAAAATAAACTTTTCCTTCATCATGTTGTGGATATTGGGTATTGAGTCCCAGCAACACTAAAGTAAGACAAAACTTGGAAGCCCAAGTTGTTACCAGAGAGGTAGGATCACTGCTGTGACTATATGGCTTGGACGCCTTTGAAACTGGTTTGTCAGAGAAGTTTAGAAAGGTTTGAAGAGAAGCCTTGGAAAAACGAGCTGAGCTTGATGAGAAATCCTCGTTAAAGCTAAGAAGACCAGAAAGCTGAGAGAACTACAGATTTGAAAGGCACAAGAAGTTTCAGAAAGGAAAGAGGAATTCACTGGCAATTGGTCCAGAAACATATATGCAACACTCTGTTAAAAAGTGTGTTTGCATTTTGCCACTGTCCTGAGACTCTGTCTGAAACTGAGGGTGGTGGACTCCTTAATCTGGTGGAGGAAATTTCAAGGTAGCCCAGTGTTCAGGCTGTCACATAGTTACTGCTTGCAGCTCTTAGCTAACTCCATGGCAAAAAGGCAGGAGAAAATGGCAGAGAGAAAAAGATGTAAAATTTTCAATTATATGAAACTAAAATGGGCTTAAAGATGAGGCCAAAGACAGCATGACTATTAAAGAGATTAGCATTTAAAAGGAAGTCAAGTACTTGGAATTGCACTTATTAAAAAGATGCCCTGAGGATATCTCAGGAATCGCAAGAACTCACCTTTTGCCAATTAAAGAATAGAAAGACAAAGGACTTTTTTATTTTCCCCCATTTTCTACTCTCCCACCCCCTCCCTGTCCCTTCCCCTGGCTCCGGCTATCACTTCGTATGGTTCCAAAGAATGTCTGTGTTCTGGGTTTCCCAAATCCGAGAAACCATACAGTGTTTAACATATTAATCTTCTGCGCCTAAGTCATTTCACTCAAGTCACCACTCTACCCCAGCTTCCTATTCCTCTAATGGGTTCGCAGAAGTCAAATCTTGATATCTCCTCTCTGAATCCAACCACTCCCATCAATGGGATATTCACCAAAAGTTTTTTTTTTTCCCATGTTTTCCTATATCTTTGTTGTTATTGTTACACCTGGCCTTACCTACCAGTTCCCATTAGAAAATAACTATAAGCATTAGTTCAAAAGACTAGTTAATTTGGGAAAGAGAAAAAATAATTAGATACATAAAATTCAATTGCCTTAGCTGAATACTGGAAGGTGCATATTTGTACATTCACAAGGTTATCTTTACATCAATCAGTTTCCTTAGGATAAACTTTCATTAGTGACCTGATAAGCGAATTGCTACAACAATACAAAGTTAAAACTATATCACATTGCTACCTTAAATGAAGTCAAATCTATACCACATAAATATACTTAAAGTGACAGACATGAAGGCAAATTTAGTTATTTCAGAATTCCTTAACTTTCATATCTTATTTACTCATATTTCACTAATTACCAACATAATTTTTTCTCAGCTCATTCTCCTCTAGCTGTTGTCGCTTCTTCTCTGGGGTCATTGGTGTCACTGGTCTCCCCTTCACTTTCCAGGTTTCCTTTAAGTATTTTCTGCAATGTTGGTTCAGTGGCTGCAAATTCCTTTAAGCTGTCTCTGTCATGGAAAGTTTTAAGTTCTCCCTTAAAATTAAAAAATAATTTTGCTGGATATAGCAGTCTTGGTTGGCATTTATGTTCTTTCAGTGCTTGGATGTCATTGCTCCAAGATCTCCTAGCTTTTAGAGTTTGGATTGAAAAATCTGCCATTATCCTGATGGGCTTATCTTTGTAGGTCACCTTCTGTTTTTCTCTTACCGCTTTTAGTATTTTCTCTTTGTGTTGGGTTTCTAGAATTTTAATTATGATGTGTCGTGATGAGGGTCTCTTCTGATCAAAGTTGTTTGGCGTTCTATATGCCTGCAATAGTTCCATGTTCATTTCTTTTCTTAAATTTGGGAAATTTTCTTCCATTACTTCATTAAACATGTTCTTTAAGCCTTTTGTTTTGTCCTCAGTCTTCTCCTTGATTCCCATAATTCTGAGGTTGTTTCTCCTTGAATCGTCTATCAGCCGTTGTAATGATTCGCTTTTTTATTTTCTTTGTGTTCTTCATGGCCTGTATGTTGCAGCTTAGTCACTTTATTTTCTAGGTCTGACATTCTATTCTGAAGTTGTTTAAAGTGGTTGCTTATTATTACCTGCCTGTTTTTCATTTCCTGAATATCTGCATTTAATTTTTCTATATCTCTGCTGTGTTCTTCTCTATTTTCTTCTTTTGTCTTCATTATCTTCTGGTATATTTCTTCTCTGGTCTCCTCTAGTTGCTTTTCAAGGCCTCCTTTTTGCTTATCTATGTATTGGTGTAGCTCTTCTGCTGTCTGTTTTATTTCTTGCTTTAATTCATTGAATTTCTGGACCCAGAAATTGCCATAATTTTTGCCATATTCATCTTTATTTACCCTGATATCATCTCCTGGGGTTTCAGGTCTTTTGTAGGAGATTTGTAACCACACTTCCCCATTTCTTCTTTGGTCTCCTCTAATTTCTTTTCAAGGCTTGCTTTTTGCTTAGCTAAGTGTTGTTGTAGCTGTTGCTCTGTCTGTTTTATTTCCTGGTTTGCTTCCTGCTTTAATAATTCCTGCTTTAATTCCTGCTTTATTTCACTGGCTATCTGGGCCCAGAAGTCACCATCACTAGTGCCCATCTGTTTTCTGAGTTCTGTAATTTCGGCACCCCTTGTACCATCCCCTGGGGAGTCAGATCTTTTTGTATAAGATTTGTTACCACGTTTCCCCATGGTTCTGCTACCTCTGACTGTCTCTGGTGTGCAGGGAAGAAAATGGCTCCTGTTGACGTCACTGCCTGCGATGGCTGTTGAGCCCCGTTTCTGATCTGGGATCCCGGGGGCTTTTCTAGGTGGAGCCCTCGCTGTGTTTGTAGTACACACACCCGCAGGTTGGTGCTTCCAAGGCTGGGGCCACCTGCTGCCAATAATTCCCACTTATCCAGGTCCGCGCTTACCTCGGGCTGAGGTTCTGGCCTCCGGACCTTGTTTGTGATCTGTGGATGCCGGCAGCTTGGGGCCGCGCGAGTCGGCTGTTTTCCTCCTCATCCGATGTGACTTCAGGATTTCAGACCCGTCTGCAGCCTCCTCTCCCGTTGTTGTGTGCTCCATTCTCTCCCAGCTCCGCTCTGTCCAATGTTCAGGTCCCCGCGCACTTTCGTCCATCCGCAGCTGCCTGCCGTTTGGAGCTGGTTGCAGCCGTTTCTTTAACCGTGGGGATTTTTTCCCCCCTCCGGTTTCGATGGTCCTTCAGAGTTTCTGGCCTTCCGCTGGTCGCCTTTCAGTTTTGGGGGATGGTCCTCTCTTTCCTAGCTACACCAATCACACTTTTTCTAGCTTTCTTCTTGACTTTTTAAGTGAATTGATGAGGAGACATTGTGCAGTGCTGTTACTCAGTCGCCATCTTGACTGGAAGCCCAAAGGACTTTGCTTTGAAAAGAGATATCCCTATAGCATCCTGCAGGGCAACCCAGGACAGTGAATTCCCAAGGAGTTCAGCCATCTAAGAACTCAGAGGCCTCTGTGGCTTCCACGGTCCTAGGGGTCAGGCTGCTGCTCAATCCAGTGTTGGGCCTTGGCATCTTTCACATGATGCTGCCTTCACAGGGATGTCGAATTGAAGAGTTGTGGGATCATGAAGGCTTCCACCCACATTTTGTAAGAAGACACTTGGGGGTCAGGCAGTGTGTCCCTGGGAGGTAAGTACATTAAGTTGTAAAGGAGAAGCCTGAGGTGAAGTGGAGACCCCAGAAATATTGAGATGTCAGAAATGTGTATCAGCTGCTGAGAAAGGCCATGGACTGTGAGTGGAGCCATCCCAAAAGAAAAGCCATGGAGGTTGCAGCCACAGGCAACACTGTAGGAGAGTGGCCCTTCAAGCCTTTTGAGCTCACATCTCACCACTATTTACCCCTCTCCTGGTACCAATTTCTGTCTTCATTACTTTTTCATTGCTGAGACACAAAATATCCAACATCCACTACTTAAGGGAGGAAAAGTTAATTTTAGCTTACAGTTTTAGAAGGTCTCAGTGCATTCATGGGTGGCTAGCAATAGTGGAAGTGAATGGGAGAGTCCTAGCTGGGGGAAAAGCTGCTCACAGTATGGCAGACAGAAAGCGAAGTGAGTAAGGAAGTGTGGAGCTAGCATACAGCCTTCCAGGTCATGTTTTCGTGATCAAATCCCAATGCTCTATCCCTTCTGAACAGGCCCCACCTTTTAACAGCACATGGTTCCATAGGTATTCCGTAGCACCCAAATATACGAGGCTTTTGGAGAATATTTCACATATAAATCATAACAATATCTAACCACAGGAAAATTCTTTTGGCTTTGTGGTATGATTTGAATATGAGCAGTATTCCACAGAGGTCTTGTATAAAGGCTTGTCCTCTACGGTGGCACTATTTTGAGCTGCTCTGGATCTTAGGAGGTAAGGCTTTATGAGAAAGCTTCAAGTCGTTGGGCTCGCACCCTCAAAAGAGATTATGAGACCCTGGTCACCTTGTCTCTCTCTTCTTCCTGGCTCATGTTGTGAGCACCTTGTGCACCACATACTCCCTGCTATTGCAACCTGGTGCCTCACCAGAGGCCAAAGAACAGGGTCATCCAATATTAACCCAAAACCTTAAGAACCATGAGTCAAATAAATCTTTTGCCTTTAGAAGTTAATTGCCTCAAGTCTTTTGTTATAGTAATGCAAAGCTAAATTATGTACTCTGCCTTGAAAAAATGCCCAGAATCATCTAATCAGTACCTAGCACCTTCACCATCCTGGCCACCACCATCATCCCTCAGTGGTACTATTCTAACACCTAACTAATCCCCTTGGCCTCCTGTGATCTATTCTTCATAGGTGGCTAGAATAAAGCTTCTAACATGATAGATCATGTTATTCCTCTTGTTGCCACTTGTCTCCCATATCACTTAAAATGTTAAGTCCTTCCCATGTCTGTAAGACCTTGCATGATGATTCTTAGCTAACCTTTTCGATGCTATCGCTTTCCTCCTGATCTTATATCACAAATGGCACAGTCGAGCACACTTCCACCTCAAAGATTTTGCACTAGGAAAGAGGCTGGCAAACCTCCACCCTATATCCACATTACCATCTCTTCCTTAAAATCTACTCAGTGTCACCTACCACACAGGGCTTGGTTGTTCCTCTGTGAAGAATCACTCCCTCATCTTTCATTCTTTATCCAATTGCCCCTACCTTATATTTTTTTCTCCAGTGGATCTACCATACCAAAACCTAAAAAACATAAAAAGAAGGTCTTTGCTTCATTCACTGAGGTAGCCTCAGCAACTAAAACAGTGCTTGGTACATAGTAGTACATATATTGAATGAATGAATGAATATTCTGAGCAAGAAAAATTGAGCAATTACAAATTGTACCCAGCATTTCCCTCTTTGTATTTAGAGAAGAAAATTGGAAATGTAAAAGGAAGAGATTTTTTAAGATCTCAAGACTCCGTCATCTGTGAGCTTGGTAAAGAGCAGAAAAGGGAGGGACTCAGAAACCCAGGGAGCTGAGAAAAAATTTAGAAAAATAGAATGCTTGTATATTTGTAGAGGGGAATTTGTATTATCTAAAAACAAGAAACTGTTGTTGTTTATTTTAAGCCCTGAAAGTATTGCTATAACTATTTCAGTTTTTAAAAATAGTTATCTGGTTCTCAACACACAAATTTAGAGTATTATCATAGTCTGTTTTGTGGTGTGACAGAATGCTAAAGACAGGATAATTTATAAAGCGCAGAGATTTAATTGGAATATCCAACACTGAGGGACCTGTAGGCAGTGATGAAATATCCTGCTCCATCATCCCAGTGGTAATGTAGGAAGATCAAGACAGTGATAATGACACACACACACACACACACATGGGGAGAGAGAGAGAGAGAGAGAGAGAGAGAGAGAGAGAGAGAGAGAGAGAGAGAGAGAAAGAGAGAGAGAGAGAGATTGAGTTTATTTTTTGATTATGACCTCACAAACCTTTTCCCATGATAATGGCATTAATCTAATCATGGATCACCTCTGAATGGCTCCAGCTTTTAACACTGCTGCTGTGATGATTAGGTTTCTAATCCATGAACTCTGGGGGACAAATTCAAACTGCAGCAGCTGATCACGCTACACTGGTCACATCAGAAGTCACCTTACCATTCAATTATCAGTGTTCTGAAAGCTGTTTGGCCCTTACCCATCACAGTCCTAGTCCTGCACTGTGACTGTTGCTTTACATGTGTGTCTCCTTCTAGATGGTACTTTTTTTTGAAGCCAGACAGATGTCTTCCAACTGTATTTCAGCCCATCATACTGTGGGTGACATGAAGTACATCTGCTACTACAAGTCACGTCACCTCTGATTCACAGTATCTTCCTCTGTGACATGAAAATACGACTCCATCCTCTTGCCTAACTCATGGGTGGTCGTGGGGGCTAAAGGGCAGGGTAAATGTGAAACACAGGTCACTCTGTAGGGCACTGATGTCGTGGCTCCAGGGCACACAGGGTGGCAGTGGAGGAGGCGGCCTTGTTACAGCTGTCCTGTGCGAAGCTCCTGAGTCCTCGTGGGATTTGGGAATTTACCCAGATATAAGAGTTCAGAGCTAGTCCTAACTCGATTTTGCAACTTGTGAAATGTACAAAAAGAGGATAGAAATTAGGAAGATAGAGGAGCCTTGGGTACCCCTGACCCTCCCACCTGCCCTGAAGGACTTGTGAAGCGAGTCCGTTCGGAAGGGTTGATCCTACCCTCTTTCCCTGCTAGTGTTCTACTCCAGCAGCTCAGAACATTGTTCTGCAGGTCTAACTTCATCTTCTCTACCTAAATATATGACCACTTCACGTTTGACTGAAGGAGAAAACAATTATAAGCCTTCTCTGAAATCTCTCTATTCAGCTGCGTTGAGAAGTCAGAGCGATGAAAGACATGTCCAAAGTGCTCACTGTCAGTTGATATACAAGGACTGTGCACACTTCCCATCACTCACACCCCGCCCTCCAGTGTCTGTCTCCCTGAGGCTCCACCCCCTGACTTGGGGGCTGACCGCCTGCGCCTCCCTGTCTTACTCTGGCCATGTTGCACAGAGGGTAGTAAGTACCCAACTGCCCCACCCCCGCCCAGACCTCGGTGCTTGTTCTATCCCTTACTCCTCGTTTGGCTTTAGCTAATGTGTTAATCAGGATTCTATCACAGTGACGAAATACCTGACAGAAGCAATTCAAAGGAGGAAAGGTTTACTTCAGCTCACAGTTCTGCAGATTTCAATTTATGAGTCGCTGGCTCCACTGCATTTAGGCCTGTGGTAAGGCAGGAATAAGAGGGCATGCTGGAGGAAAGCCGGTCACCTTATGGCAGCCAGGATGCAAAGAGACAGATGCACTTGAAGGCTTCCTTCTCCTTCCACTTACATACTATTTGAGCCCTTACATTGCTGGACGGTACCATCCCAGTACAGGGCAGGCATCCTCTGTCAGAGTGCTGTCTCCTGCCAATCTTCTGGGAACACGCTCACAAGCACAAGCAGGAGTGTGCTTTACTAAGTTCCTGGGCATCTGTCAACCCAATCAAGTTTAAGGAGCACATGCAAATTGACTTTCATATGTTACGTCTGAATTTCCTCACAGAAACAGGGATGATGGCAGCTCCTAATCTGTATATTTGCAGATAATACATGAATGAATCCATATAAAATATAACCAGAGGGACTACCTCCTAATTAGTCTTCAGTAAGCATTATCTATTATTTTAATTGATTCTTTAAAAACAGCTTTTGATAACTTCCAAAGGATTGGATCTTGGATTAGGAGTTAGGGATATATAGAAATAGGCCCAGTATGAGGGAGGCTGCTGGGCCCCGTACCTGAACATGTCTCCTGCCGCCCTCTGCTCCCTGTGTGAGGTGCTGGTTTCCTCCCATGTGGACCCCATGTACTGAAAACCACAGTACCTCTAAGGCTACCTCACCTCAGCTACTCTGACCCTTTGCTGCCACCTGCTGAAATACCTGCCTGTGTCTTGGGCCAGGCTTCCGGCAGTGAGTCAGCAAGGCTCAAGGGGGCCCGAGAGGTCTTTAGGGTCACAGACACACAAGTTTTCATAAGATTCAAGAGATAATATCAAGGGCAAACTTTTATATTATATTCCCAAAGTGTAAGCCTTTCTCCAGAGGAGAGAAGGAGAAAGAATTTAGTAAAATGCCAACATTTTGCCAGTTACTTACTTAGCAGCTGTGAAAATTAGTGTACACAGATTTACAAAGCAATCAGGAGCTCATTTTGAGGAAATTAAAAGTGGTTTTCTATAAAATACTGCTGTGGTTTGGGTCTGAAAGTTTCGCCAAAAGCTTCATGTATTTGCATGTGTGAGGCAACTGTGGAACTGTGTGTTATTGGGAGGTAGGGCCTGGCTGGAAGTGGGGGATGATTGGGGTTTAACCTGTAAAGATTAGGTCAACTTGTTGTAATTGGGAAATTTCCAGGGAAGAGTTTTCAGGTAAGTGCTGTTAACTCAAGGGCCAGGAAGTGGGAGACGGGCACCTACTGTGAGTGAGGAAGGCTCAACTGGCAACTTGGACTACATAAAGGAAGGAAGAATAAACATTGTTATCGCTTCGTAGCGGGAAAGCCCTGGCCTTACCTGAACCTCCAGACATCACCTTGCTCCTACCTCACTTGGCTTCTCTCTACAATGGAGTGATCAGCTCTCCAGCCTCTGCCTTGTGCCTTCACCACTGATGGCTGCCATGACTAGACTGTGAGACCTTTGTAAACTGTGAGCTAAATAAATCTTTCCTCCCTTAAGTTGTGGATATTGGGTATTCTATCTCAGCAACAAGAAGATAACCAAGACAAACACCAAATTATAATGCGTGAAGACAGGCTATGTTAGGACTTTAACCATTGTATCAAACTGATGCTAAGAATGGAAAGCCTGCTAGGGAACCTACTATCACGTGCCTGTGACAAGCTATGACCGGCTCTGATCTCATGTCAGCCGACAACAGTGATTTCATAGGTAGGCAAGTGTGTCCGGAACTACAGTTAGTGAAAGCTCACACAAAAAAAGAACAGGTACGTCTATTGGAGATAAGTGTGATATAAAAAAGACTGTTTTAGGGAGAGAAAATAATCTCATCCTCAGCATTCTCTGAGAGATAATTTTGTTCCAGTGGTACTTCAGGAATGGGGAGCCCATGGCCTCCTGAATGTGGTTGGGTAGGCCTGACTCTTAGGAAGGACAAACTATTAGTAATGTAATCCTAAACACTTTCATGATCTGATATCATTATCTTTTCACAAGTTCCCCTTTGACACAGTACTTGCCTCCTAAATTTCCCCTCTCCCGAGCATATGTGTTCCCCCTGTGCACTTACCTACCATACCCCCTCCCTCAGGTCATCCTCTAGATGTGAAATCTGTTCTACAGGCTACATTTCTTATCCTGCAATCTGCTAGTCAGGACTGGCGGTGAAGTAAGTTCTGCACCTCCAATGCAGCAGGGTCTCCATGTGGTGTTCCCTTTCTGGTGTACCGCACATCCTTTAAAAATGTCGCCTTGAACAGTAGGTTTTGCACGTGTTAACAAATACAGAAAAGTCTATGGGATCGAACATTACATTCAAAAAGTCCTGATAAGTGGTCTAGAGTAGGTACAAACTGCTACCAGAACAAGAGCCATGATGTTGGCAAAGAGGAGGTGACATGCTCAGTGGGACATGACAGTGCAGGCGAAATGATGAATGGGTCTACTCAATTAACAGGAGCAGGGGAAGGGATCAAGGAAGTAGCATAATAACTCGAATATAACTTAATTCCTTACCGTATGTTGCCACTGCTACAGTTTCAGCCCCTCTGTTATGAGCCGCCACCTTTGCAATTCTGTAAGATCCACAAGGGAAGGAATTTCTAGCCTCTGTCCACGTTTAGAAAGAATCTGTGAATATTAACCAAATGAAAAGTTAAAGGGGAGTCCCCAGGAAAGACCTTTCTTCTAATACTAATTTAGGCATTCAGGGATTTCCCAAAACCACAATCAAATTTGGTAATTCACCAGAAGGACTTGTGGGATTTACAGAGAGCTGCTATCCTCAGGGTTACGGTTCCTTGTAAAGAAATGCTACAGATTAAAATCAGCCTACAGAAGAGACAACTGGGGCAGAACGCAGGGGGGTTCGAAACACTCAGCTTCCAATTGTTTTCTGCCCATAGAGCAGGGACCACATTCACTGTTTCTGGCATGGCATGTGATGAGGCATATGAAGTGTTGCCAACCAGGGGCAATTACTGATATCTAGGTGCCTGCAGTGAGTGTTGACATTTCATCACATAGGATTGGTTAACCTTCCATATGCCTGGTGTCAGATTTCAGAACCTCAGGAGGTTGAGCTGGGACCCTGTGACACAACCCTAAATTATACTGTTATGTTGCTGATAAAGTCTCCCTGACAAACAAGAATGTACTTATCAGTCACATTCCAAGGACTTAGAGATTATCCCTCAGATACCAAGGGCCAAGGCATCTTCGTGTGAGGTTAGTTTATTGGCTACAGAGGGTCTTTCAAAGGTTGGTCAAATCTTTCCCCCCAAATGAACCAAAATGAAGAAAAAGGCAAAAATAGTGTCTTAATCTGTTTGAAATTCTACAGCAAAATACCCTACTTTGGATGGCTTATGACAACAGAAATTTATCTCTTACAGCTCAAGGGCTGTGAAGTGTAAATCTGAGGTATCAAGTGAGGCCCGCTTCCTGTTTCCCCATTGGTGCCTTCTCACTGTGTCCCCATGTGGCGGACCGGTTAAGAGGTCCTCTTTTATAAGGACACTAATCCCATCCACAAGAGCTTCACCCAAATGACTTAACCAACTCCACAGGCCCCACTCCCTGATACTATCCATCACCTTGAAGATTATGATTTCATGAGATTAATTTCTTTGGGAGGGGCACACAAATACCCAGAGTAGAACATGGACATCAGATTTGATTAAAGTATAAGACATCATGAAACTGCCAAACCAGTGAAACCTTGAGTGAATACTGGTGACTAAGAAAGGAGCCCTTGATTGCCAGCGACAAAGCTTTCTACACCAGACAAGAGCAAAGGTGGAGTCAGGGCAGCTTCCAGACTCACTGTCTGTGAGGGAGCCACACGTCCCAGAAGTAAACGGTGGTGACCTCCACAGCCAGGAAGCAAGGCAGAGGCAGCAAAGGCCAGCCTGGAAGGTTTGGTTCTGCCTCAAAAACATCATGAAACAATTGAATGATGTCTACAGGATTTATGAAAAGTGGATATCATAACCTAAGAATTCTACCACCACTCCGACTTACTTTATATAAGAAAATAAACATCTTCATACATCTAAAAATTCGTTGTCCTACTGAGGTAGTAGTTCTTAGGGCAATAACTAAGTTAGCTAGGTTCAATGCATACTTGGGCTGATATGCCAACTGCATTATATATATATATATATATATATATATATATATATATATATATGTGAATATTATATAGTGCAATATACCGATATTACACAAATATATATACACTTTCTCCTAATGTTAGAAATATGTCCTCATTGAGAACAAAACATGATATAGATGAAGCCAAAAGAGAGAATGAAACAAGTACATGTATATGAGAAGGCAGAGGGAGAGGACATCATTTTGGGAGGCCCTAATGATAACTGAACATAGGCAGCAGAATCTGAGTGGTAGACTAGGGAGGGGAGTGACTTCACAGAGAATAAAAGAACAAAAAGCTTATGGAATGAACGGTGAATGGGTCAAATGGTGAGGGGAAGCCTGGGAGGATGAGGGGTAAAAACGGTGGTTGGATTCGACAGCAGATCATAGATTTCGAAGCTAGAGGACAGAAGTCTGGTCGGGAAGTGGAGACACAGGATAGTGACTGCTGACTTCTCTTTCCAACAACCAGTTTTCTAAGGAAGGAGAGGAGGAGGATAGACTTGTCTCCAAATGGGGTCTATCAATTTATAGTTCAGTACCGTATAGTATAGTAATTTTAGAAAAACGGCCCAGAAATTAAAAGATAGGTCATGTTGGGTAACTTTAATTATGTCTCGATGCTGCATTTTTCTTGAAGTTACAGCATCATCAAAATTTCAGCTTTCTCAAAATTACAATTTCCTTGTCTCCTTTCCACCTCTCTTTAGTTATTTCTATCCTACCTTAGACTCAAAAAGGGTTTTGTTCTTATTGAAAATGAAAATAAGCTGAGAAATGTGTGGCTTTCACCAAATACAGACACATTTCTTTCTGAGATGGGCAGAAGCAAGGTCAAGGTGACCTTCCTGGATTTGCTGCTCTTCGGGGCAGGCAGTTGGCTGATTTTTATGGTTGAAAGCCTCAGTCATATCTATGGGGTAGGCAAGATCATCAGCCCAGAAGGAAAGAGAAGATGTGATGGGTAGCTTGCACGTGTGCATGCTTGTGTGCGTGTGTGCGTGTGTGTGTGTGCATGCGTGCATGTGTGTGTGTGTGTGTGTGTGTGTGAAGGTTTGCAGTCTTCTCTGTCGACAGGAAGGGGAAATTGATTAGGAACAAGTAAAAAAAAAAATACACTGATAAGCCTGGAGAAAGTGCTCTGGAGACTTGCCACAGCACATCTAGGATGGTGGCAGCAACAGTGGTGACCTCTTTTGGTGTCCATTCTTTCTACCTACGTATTTCCTACTTAACCTACATCGAGGCTTTAGCTCCAACCCCTCTCCCAAGAAAAAACTGGATTTCAAAGTTGAAGTCAAAGGCTTTTTACAATATCCTAATCAGCTGGCATAGTACAGAAATACTTGGGGTTGAATAAAAACTTCAGTGTTTATTATTTCTATCATAAATGCCACTAATCGCTTCTCACTGGTGTCTCTGAGCCTTAGTGTTTTCATCTGCGAAACAAGAACAATAGCGCCTCCCTCCTAGAGTTCCTGGAAGCAGTCAGTGAGCTATCGCACTGGACGTCAGGCCCCTGGTTCAAAGTTTGGCTCAAGTGCTTGTTAGACAGCTGTTCTTTTCCCCTAATTTAACCAACTCCTGCAATCTTTTTCTGAGCTCTTTTGATAATCTACCTTTCTGGAGTAACTAACAATATTGTTTTTTTTAAAAAAATGTTTTTAACTTAATGTCTTTATCACTTCAAAATCACAGAAAAGATTCATTATGTGATTAAAAAATGATGTACTCCACAAAGTGCTTTTAAACTTGCTTCTTTTGTACAGTTAGTTCCTATGTCCCAATAATACAATAACTCAATATGGCTTGGCAAAAATGCATAGATTAAATGTATTTTTTAGTTTGTCCCATTCCCCAATCTACAAACCAGCTAAAAAATGTGCAATATTTTGTAAAATCTCTCTCCATCAAGTCTACCCTAGGTAACAGTGTTCTTGTACAGTTTGATAGTTTGGCATTCAGAACATATTTTCCCACAGGAAACATTGCAGATAGCATTCTACTATATTCACGTGACTGCCTGTTTTGGAAGAACATCGGATGTGCTGAGTAGAGTGTGCATTAACTTGGTGTCAATGTACTATTCCATTTTTAATTCAAGGACATGCATTGGGCTGGAACTTGGGAACAGATTACTTCTGAATGGCTTTCAGTTTCATTGTGTTTGAGGGAATATGTTTAAAGAATACTTCCATGGGGACAATTATCAGATAGTCACAATCTAACTGCTATGCTCAGGAAAGAACCCTGGCACATCTGGCCGCATCCACAGGCTGTTTATCCTCCACATGCAGCCTGGGCTTTTGCTATGTTCCAAATACACTCATCAGGCAAAAATAAGATATGAAGCCTGTATGTGTCCTCTTAGTTACAATAAAAAATGATCCAAATAAATACACATTGAGCCCTCATAATGTCTGCCTTGTCCTACTACTTGTTATATCATTGTTTACCTGTTTATTGGACTTACTCGATTCATGAATCCACAAATTAAGTACATGTATTAGCATTTATTGTCTGTGCTAGATGCAAGCCATAAAGTATGGATTAAGACAGGAGAAATACACATGTAAGCTGAATAAATAACTATCTACACACACACACACACACACACACACACACACACACACACACACAAGTGGTGAGGTCTGGGGGCAGAGCTCAGTAATTAGAGCACTTGTCTAGGAAGCACAAGGTCCCAGATTCAATTCCCCAGCGCCACGTAATAGCTGGACATGGGGGTGCTTGTCTGCAATCTCAGCACCTGAGAGGCTGAGGCGGGAGGATTTCCATGAGTTCTAGGGCAGCATGGGCTCCATAGTGAGTTCAGGACCAGCTGAACTACAGAGTGAGATCCTGTCTCATAAAAAAGAAAAGAAAAAACCCACAAGGGGTGATCAGATTGCCAGAATAGACGAGAGGCATTATTTAATGCGAAGAGGAAAAATAAAAGTGAACCAAGAATAGAAAGAACACCAAATTTACTTGAGGAACAAATGTGCTTTGGGAACAAAAATTGTAACAGAATGAAAGGGAAAGTTGTTTTCCCCATCTTTTTGTGTATGGTACTGGGGATTGAGCCTAAGGCTTTCACCCCAGCCCATTTTTTATTTTTGAGACACATCTCACTACGTCACTAAATTGCCTAGGCTGCTCTTGAACTTGTGATCCTCCTGCCCTTTCACTGCTGGTGCAAAATACCTGACACCTGCAGCTTAAAGGAGAGGTGTGTTTTGGCTCATAGTTTAGAAGGGTCAGTTCATGATTAGCTGGGTCCAAAGCAGAAACAGCACAGTAGGAAGGAAGGAAGTCGCCCGACTTGTAGCAGCCAGAAGACACACAGGGAGGAAAAGAATGAGAAAAACGGTGCCAGTCCCAAGGTCCCGCCCATGGCTCACCAGGTCCCGTCCAGACATGAACTTTACTGAGCTCCTGAGTATGCTTCAAGCCAAGCAATTTGCCAATATTGAGAGAAGCCATCACTACAGCTTTTTTCTCTTACTCCCCCTCCCCCCAATCAAACATTCTTACAACATGTATTTAAGAGAAAGTCAAACTAAAAACTTGATGAAGTAACAGAATTCCAAAATTGTACAGTTATAAAAAGTACCATGCATCGCAAGTGCACACAGCATCTTCAGCCCTTCTTGCCTGGCAGTCTCTTTGGTGTCTCATTTTTATAGTGTCACTTCCAGTCTCAGCTTTCTCCTTTTCTGTCTTTTCGGGTCTTCTCGCCTCTCTTTGTGGGAACATTTCTAGCTTTATACGGATTTACCAGATAAGCTGGGACCTTCCTCCTTGATCGTTCTAGGCATCCCACAGTGGAATCACTACATAAATACTTGATGGCTGCTAGAACTTGCTCTTTCCTCTTTCTTACCACCGTTTACTACTTTAAAAAAGTAGACTTCTGTTACTTTTCATTTTTAATTTCTTAATTTAGAGTAAACTGATGTTTTCTCCCATGATCTATTTGAAATTGACGATGTATTAAATCCTGCCTTACTTTTTTTGTAACTATGACTTGACCCCAAACATGAACAAATTAGGGGAGGAAAGTTTCTTTTGGCTCATAGGTTAGGAAGGTCACAATCTATCATGGGTGGGCAGCAACTGTGGAAGCACATGGCAGAGGCAGAAGTGGTGGCAGCTCCTCACAGCACTGCAAACAGAAAGCCACGTTTGAGAGAAAGGAAGGAAGTTGCATTTATCCTTCCAGGTCCTGGCCCAGAGATCTGCCCTTCTGGATCCAGCCTTAGTGTTCCACCCCTTCCATGTTTAAGCTCATCTACCACACACCTATGATCTAATTGATATGCCTGTAATATATAATTTGCCACACATCCGTCTTCCATCACACACCTGTAACCCACCACATGCCCATAATCCACCCCTCCATACCAGGCCCCCATCCCCTAACAGTGCATGGTTCCATAGATTATCCATAACATCCAAATACACAAGACTTCAGAGGGCCATTCCAGATCCAAACCACAATAAATCCAATGAAAATTTTACTCTTTTTAAATATGTACTAACAGATACGAATAAGAACATGTGCTTATGGTAAAAAAAAATCAAATAACAATACAAGTTCAAGCTTTACTCAAGCTGGGTGTAGTGGCACAAGCCTGTAATCCTAACTATTTGGGAGGCAGAGGCATGAGAGTAAGTTTGAGGCTAATTTGGGCAATTTAGGAAGAACTTGCCTCAAAAAAAGAAAAATTAAAAGGGCTGGGGGTATGGATGAGTGATACAGCACAGCTGGGTTTAATCTCCAGTATCACAAAAAATAAAATATTAAAAGCTTTAATCAAACTCCTCAGCTCATTGCTGAGTTAGACACATAAATTCTTTCAGATCTGTGCATTCCTGTGTTCACACAACAACACTAAACACAATTTTAATAAAAATTAAAACCCATCATATGTATTTGTCTACAATTTTATCCTCAATAATCCAGCACAGATATTTCTCTACACAGTCTAAAATTCTTTATGCTGATAAGAAGAACCTAAAGGTCATCTAAAATCAATACAATCTGTTCTCCAGCTGCATCACGGCTCCCTACGGCTCCACAGTACATTTACACTACACTTTATCCACATCCAATCAACTTCCTCCTGATTGGCATGTGTCACTTATTTCCAACTCCTTCCATTATTATCATACGGAACTGATAATTCTGTGTGTGATTATCCTTGTACAATCGTACCAGTACATTAGCACTTTTTTTAGTAGAACACAGTAACAAAGGTGTTATGTAGTCACCATTTTGATAAGTAACATTAAATTCTTTTCCAAAACAATCACTCGTACCCCCATCACTAGTGCACACAGCATGTCTGGTTCCCATGTCTTTTGTAATTTTTGGAACCTGTCAATTCAATATTTTCCAACTTAATAGTCAATGCTATTGTTCGTTGTTTAATCTGCACTCCTCTGCTTCCTAGGATGAGTGCGTTTTCGTGGTTTCTGGGATTTTCTTGCTCTTACTGTATAAATTGACTGCACATTTTGCAATGGACACAGCGCCATAACATATTCCCCTTTTACAGCATCTGGCGTTGTTAACATCTCAATTCTTCAAGTTGTCTCAATTCCCACTGATTTCCTTCAAAATGATCTAATTTTCTTATTTTTAACTAAATCTTCACTAGTCTGATTTGCTTATGCCTTCTGCTTTGTGATTGCTTAAATGGTTTAATTACTAAAGAATTCCCTCTTCAATCCCCATTTCATTTTATGTATCAGTTAAGAGACCGATGAAACAAAATCTTTACTGTACTTGCATGTGGTATCGATCCATTGGTATTGAGACAGAAGAACCCAGAACTCTACTCTTTCTTTCTTTTTTTTCTTTCTTTCTTTCCTTTCTTTCTCTTGTCTTTTCATGACTTGCACCTCTGGTGTAGCAAGCTAAGCTGGGAAGATTAAGAGCTGGTAACACCAAAGGCTCCCGGTGCCCAAAGTGGCCAGCAGCTGAGACTGGTGATACTAAGGGAGGCTAGTGTCCAACAGTGGAGAGCAACAGAGAGTTGCTGGGAGCTGTCATCTCTGATCACCAGGAAGAGTTTGTGCGGGCAATATCAGCTGCTGGTTTCAGCTGCCAGAAAAGTGGCAGAGGCCCACTAACACTAAAAGTTGGTAGCCCCTGGCATTCAGAACTACACCAAAACAGCTATATTCTGCCCGTGTGTGACTTCTATCTGAACTGAGAATCAACCAACTGGCATCAGAATGACTTCAACCATAATTTGCATGCTGATTATTCCTATAGTTGATATGTAGGTGAGATCTTTCCCTTGGGCCCCACAGGCATTTTAATCTCAACCCAACCAAAACTAAACATACCATCTCCTGTCCCTTATCCTGTCTGCTGGGACCAGGAACCAGACTCCTTCTCCAGGTCTCTTTAGCCTCAGATACAACCAGGCAGCAAGTTGGGCTCACCTCACCTTTTTTTCCTCGTAAACCATTCCTGCATTAGTTAACCCTTCATCACAGCTTGGCTAGATTCTTTCAGTGGCTTTACTTCTCTTCTCTCCTAGTATCTTTCTACTTTCCATCAGAACTTTTTTCTAATTTGTGAATTAGTATAAATCCCTTACCTACTCAAATCCTTTAATTGCCTCTTGTTATAGGACCCAACCTAGGCTCTCATTCGTGAGCACTAGAACCTTAGCAACCTGTACCTGTTTTTTTTTTAATCCTGTTTTTATTTCAACCACACTAAAGTACCCTAATTTTCTGGAATAAGCGAAGTTCTTTGACTTCTCAGATTTCACTCATGCCCATCTCATCGAGTCCCCCCGTTTAAGGAGCCATACCAATTTATTTCCCAGCAGCCCACTGTGACCACATACAGCGTGTATTGGGCGTCCTTTCAGATGACCACCACCCACCATTTCACACCATATTCTAACAGCTTCCTTCTGTTCCTGTTTGCTCCACGAGATTGGGAACTGCATGAGCGCAGGATTGTGGGCTTCGTTCCTGTATCTCCAGGAGCAGCTTAAGAACTGCTCAAGGGGGTGAGACAGGCAGACAGGCAGGAAGGGGAAAGAAGAAAGGAAGAAAGGAGACTCTCCTTTCTGTCTCCACTAACAAAGTCACTAGTGACCCCACAAAGGCAAAACACAGTGGACACACTTTTACTTCTCTAGGTACAGTTTTGAAATTCTTTTCTCTGTTCTTGAGACCCCAGTCTCTCTCCAACTCCCTTTCTCTTTTTCTCTCCAACTGATGCTCCTCATTTTCCTCTTGTGGGTCTCTTTCTTCTTTCAAAACATTAGGCTGACCTTCAGGAGACTGCCCTGGGTACCCCTGTTGCTTTAATTGCTGTGGCAATGTTCTCTGAGCCGAAGCTACTCAAGGGCCTGCTGTGTTACGCTGCCCCCTACTGGAGCCAGTGGACGGCTGGACCACAATAGTGACCTGTGGTCTTAACAAACACTTCAGCAAAGCACCGATTAACAGCTTTTTCTGAAGACTTTAGACAATCATCTGGGCTCTTTAACCTTCAATTTTCTTACCTTTCTCCCTGAGGCCTGGAGGGAAATAGGTGTCTTTCTACAACCTATTTGGGAAATAGACTCTAGCTTTGCTCCCTTTATTTTGGGGAAATTTGTTGAAATTATTTGGATTTTACTCACTCTCCTGCACTGCCAAAACTGCATACATCATGAAACTTAAGGCCCTACTTGACCTACCAGGGTATACGTCTTCTCCCATCCTTAGCTAAATCCCACATTCCTCCTTGAACATTTTTGGGCTACTCAGGACGCCATCTTTGCTAAGTCCTTAATTTCAGGTTTGTCTGACTACATCACACTGCTTTCCATATTCCACCATTTTCACCTTGCTGAGACTTCTTGATGCCTGAGTCCTTGGCATTCCCAGATGCTGTGCACACAATCCATACGCACACCATGGCATCAGCCCCATATGCATTTGAATTTTGATTCTGGCTCTAATTAGCTAAGTGATCTTGTGCAAGTCACCTGACTTCTCTGAACCTCAGTTTTCTCTTTTGTAAAATAGGACTAGTGCATTTAGGTTTCCTTAGGATTGGAGGTCAAATGAGATAATGCAGATAAAAGTCCTGGCCAGGGCCAGGATCATAGGCACCAACTCCATCTTTATTACCACCTGTTAAAGGAATCTGGAAGAGATTTGAATTCACAGAAGGCTTGTACATTTGTACATCTCTGCTTCCAGGGTCTCTCCTCCTACCACCAGGCAAACGTGGCTACTGGGACTTTCACTGCCTGAGTTTTAAGGTAAGCTCAGCTGAGTTACCCACATCAGAGGAGGGCACTTCTGACCTTTCACCTGCTGCTTCTCCACTTGGCCTAAGGTTTTTGTTGGTGGTGTTTGTTTGTTTTTGAGACAGGGTCTCACTCTGTAGCCCAGGCTAGTCCTGAACTCGCTATGGAGCCCAGGCCGTCCTTGGACTCATGGCAATCCTCCTGCCTCAGCCTCTGGCATGCTGGGATTACAGGTGTGAGCTACCATGCCCAGCTTAGGTTTCTATCCCATTCTTTGTTTTAACAACAGGCCATGTCACTTAGACAGCAACTTACCATGTCTATTCCTTCCCATAGCAGCATGCAAGGAAGGCGTTAGGTTTCTTATTTCTGTCAGGTACGGGAAAATTCAAGCAAAGATGTAATTTTCTCTTCTTTTTTTTCTTTTGTCTCTTGTATGTACTCAAGGTCTTTGCACTGACCCAGGTCTTTTTTTTTTTTATTGAGATGGGTCTTGTTAATCCACTAAGCCACCCAATCTGCACTCAAACTTGCAGTTCTTCTGCCTACACCCCCTAGGGTGCACAGGCCTGCACCACCAGGCCTGCACCACGAGGACTACCACCCAGGTGGTGGTAAACTTTGCTGACATAAAATAAAATCCTGCAGGCATTGTTTTCTTCTTAAATTAAGATGGTGGCGAATCAACCAGTCTACCCTTTGGAAACACCCAAGCTGCTGACACCTGACTTGCTTTATCTGGAGGGCCCAATACAGTCTCCACTGGGCCGCTTATGCAGGTCCTGGCTCGAGACTTAGCCGTAGATAGATTTGCCCTCCCTTCTCTTGGAGTCTGACCTCAATTTATCCTGTTCTTTCTTTCTGAAAGAGCCTCAAACTTGAGCCAGGCATAGTGGTACACTCCTGTAATCTCAGCACTTGAGGCAGAGGAGCCAAAGTTCAAGCCCAGGCTGGGAAATTCAGTGATTTAATGAGACCCTGTCTCAAAAAAAAAAAAGAAAAAAAAAGAACTGGGGATGTAGGTCAATGTGAGGGACATGGGTTCCACCCTCAGGACTGTAAGACAACCCTCTGGACTCTTCCATCTCCCCTTTACTTTCAATCTTGGACAGCCTTTCTCCCTTCTCAGGAAGCCAGTAGGCATGGGCATCTGAAGATCTCTATGCAAATGCAAGTTAGGAACAGCCCGAAAGTCCAGTAATGAAGAACGACATAAGTGTAATGAATGCACATTCATAAACATTAGACTTTTGGGCTGGGGGCAGAGCTCAGCTGTTAAAGCACTTGCCTAGCAAGTGCAAGGCCCTGAGTTTGTTTCCTCAGTACCATATAAACAAGGTATATAGGCATTCATCTGTCATCCCAGATCTCAGGAAGCTGAGGCAGGAGAATTGCTGTGAGTTAAAGGCCAGCCTGGGCTACAGAGTGAATTCAGAACCAGCCTGGACTGCATAACAAAATCATGTGTCCAGAAAAAAAACATAAAGCATTCATTCTACATTTTGTTTTTGAGGAACCTTAATATCATGGACCAGTGATCATGATGCTGCCGACAAAGTAGCCTTTTCAACTTTAAAAGTTAGATTTTCTACTTTAAGGAGTAGAAGCAGTTTTTCTAGGGCTCCAGTGGCTACCATAACCCCTCCCAGGCCACTCTTCCCCCAAGCCCACCCCTGAGGCCAAGGCCCAGCTTTTTTCTCTCTTTCTCAGATGCTAGGATGTCTGGTTACAAAATTTTTTTGACAAGCCCACCCTCTTGGAGGATATGAAAATGCAGAAGGTGAAAAAGGAGGATATGATAACTCCTCCTGCTCTGGGCTGAAACTCCGGGGTGAAGACACACAGGTGCCAGCCTAAGAACCCCCCCCCCCCCATCCCCCGGGCTCTAACTCCGTCCCCAGCTGGCAGTGACCTGCGCGCTACTCTGTGATATCTCTGCAGCAAACTTTTATGTAAACACAGATCAAACCTCATTTTGAAAATAGACAAATCATTTCTGCAATCCCCTCTGCCCTCCGCCCCACACTCCAAACACTCTTGTTCTTCTGTTCCCAGAGAAGGTGGGCGATTGAAGTATTTATTGCATCACCTTCCTCAAAGCTAGCTTTGAATAAAAAGCCTTTTCGTATTTACCATAATAAATGGTCTTGTTTGATTGGGATGAACAGTAAGTAAACTAACCAAGGCACACGGCTGTGAGAGGCCAGTAACAATGACGCAAAGAGCAAAAAGTCACACAGAGTGCTATGCCATTACGATTCCAGCTTTCTAATTCGTGTCTGTAAGTAGAGAAAAAGACATTAGAAGAAAATACTCTGTACTAGAAAGTTGACAGTGCTCGTTGCTATAAATCTTCAATAATATCCATGTACCCTTTTTAAGTAGAAACCTTCTCCAGAAGCTCAAAACGTTCCTCCCAGGAGCTGCAACTTCTCGCAAGACTCCAGGGGGAACCAGAAATAAGAAACTTAACAACAAAAGAGGCGAACCCAGAAGAATCCCCAAAGAAGATACAGCTTGAACAACTTTGGAAAACGACCATTCAGGAAGACAAAACAACAAGATGAAAAAGGAAGAGATAAGAAAGGAAAACTGACACGAATCTCATCAGGATCAAGGGTCAGAAGGCAGGGACCGTATTTAGGATCCGGGCATCCTTGTGGACACATGGATTCCATTTGCCAAGAATATACCAGGAACTGCTGCGTGTTTATGAAATGAACGGGTAAAACGGGAAGGACCCACCTCATCGCCCTGCCCCACGGGGGTCCTCTCTCAAACCACACACATTTTAGCAGGGAGGCAGCTTCAAACATCACAGCTGTTTTCTTCCATTCTTAGCTCAGACAAGCTGTAGGGGATGGATTCAGGGAGTCGGGGAATCAGGTCTGGATCATGGGGCATTTGGAGGCGAAATGTCCTGGACCCAGTGCCAGAGGAACTGTGCAGAACACGGAAAAAGGATGGCAGAGGAGCTCCCCAGACACGGGCCTAGTTTCAATTTCCAGCACCTTCTCTCCACTTCACAATGAGGCCCACGTATCTCCACGCGGCTATTTTCGGACTGTTCCTCCATGGCTCCGACCCTTCCTGTACCACCGAGTCATGTCTCTGCTTTTGAGAGCTGGCACCACCCTCTGTCCTTCCTCTCTCTTCCTAAAGAGATTAGGAGGAAATGGGGTGGGAGGCGGGGGGTGGGTGGTTTCTCAGAGGCCGCAGTCTGAAGAGAGCAAACCACAGCTCATTTCCTCTGCTCAACTTGCTTTCGCATTTGATTCCACCTGCTCTTCTACTTTATGGTTTGCGTTAACCTCTTCTCCAGGTAGCTCCTCTTCAACCTTCCTCACTTGCCCCTGTTGCATTTCTTCCAGTCTAAAGATTCGCTGTCGTCCACTGGGAGAAGAGACCTAGGCGGGGCTGACCGGAGCTGAAGCGTGACCCTGGGCAAGTCTGACTGTGAGTTTCGGTGAATGCAGATGGTAGCGGAGGCCCCGCCTGCCTCACGGGGCTCCGGTGCTATTAAAAGCACAAAGAGTCATAAAACTTCAGGTTGAGCTGACTGGTTTCCTTCTACTGATCCTTTGCAGAAGATGACTGCTTCCATCAAATTGAAGAAAATGACCATTTATAGATCACTTCCATTTTAGGAATCATAAATATCCCAACTTGAAAATGATTATGACCCTACTGAATTGTGGACTGTGGCTTGCCTGATGGGCCTCTAAATATCTTGGGTGGCAAATAATTTGTTTAGGTTCAATGAATTGGAATGAAGAATGTGTCTGAAATTTCTTAGTCCCCAAGGGTGGGAATCCATTCTTTTGAGCCAGGCAACTCTTATATTAATATGCCAAAGTAAAAAGGTTTAAATGGTGAATTTATCATAAAAGAAGAGCTGAAGGTAGACGTACTGAGGGTGTGTAGATCTGGTGCCCCAGCTTTCTGCTCTGAATGAGACTAAGCCACCCTTGGGTGGACACTCAATATGGCTCAGCCCCTCAATTAAACAAAGTGATTTTTTTTCTCTTGGGAATCAAAGGGATATCTTCTCTACCGGGGAAGTTCTGAGCAATGACCCTTCTGATTAATTTGGGCACTGTGGCCCTTCTGATGTGCAGTAGAAGCTGACTCTTCTCCAAAAAAAATTAAAAAGAAATGCTTTTGTCATGGTGATCTCAGATACAGAAAAAAAAAAAAAAACCTTGGACTTCCTGTTTCTACTTTTACTCTCCCCCTTATAAGGATGCTGGGTGCAGAGGAAAGTTTATTGGGTATTTCCCTCTAACGTTGTTCATGAGTTCCCTTTTTGCCTTCAATCGGTCCCTTTCGAGCCTGGCTGCTGGTGGTCGCTAGCATTCCCGGGGAGCTCTGGAAAGTAGCATGTTCTTCGGAAGGTGGGAATGGCGTTCAGCTCTGCAACTACTGCTGCTGCCTCTCCTGGTGATCACTATTCAAGGTACTTCCCACCAACTGCCGTTCTGTGGTTGTACACTGTAGGCATGGTCAGATGGGAAAGGGGGGCTGGGATGTGGCTCAGACCTGGAAGTGGGTCTGGATTCACTTGGTAGCAGGGCCATGGTAAGGTTGAGGTGCCTTCCGTAGATTCAGAAAATTAAGCTGCACCTCCGTGCCCAATGACACATGATGACAACAGGCCCAGGGGATGGGGAGGTGGTCTCCCTGCATTACATCTTAAGGCAGCAGCTTGCGAAGTCGTACATGCCGCTTGTCACGTTTCTGTGTTTTAAAAAAGAGCTGCCATATTTTATACTCACACATACTGTGTTCCCCTAAGTGTCCTGTGTATATAAAAGTGGTCCTGTCCTAACCCAAGGTAAATGACTTTGTCATTGACCCAGACAAAGGTAAAAATCATAGAAAACTTAAAAAAGGATTGCCTTGTCTAGGGTCTCCGAGTCAAGGTCTGAGGAGAGTTCCTCAGTATGAAAGGAAGTTCAAAATGTCTGACTGCTAAGCGTTAAGGCCGATTCCTAGGGGGTGGGTCCACTCTGGTTCCCCTCTTGTGCCTGTGACTGAGCCACCATTCCTTGTCCTGCCATAGCTGCCTGCATTCCTTCTTTGTCCAGCGCCAGTCTTCCTAGGCTAGTTCAGAAGGAGTTAAGCTTTTGTCTTTCTCGCTTTGCCTCCAAATAAATACTCAGGTCGTTTTCACTCGAAGGGCTTTAGTGTTCAACTCGGTGAAGTTTCACAGCACCACAGGTTTATAATGGCCTTCTTCTTTAGGGAGACACATTAGTAATGTTGGCAGAAAGCCTGAGGGACCCTTCTACAGGGTTCCCCGGGCCAGCGATTCTGTGAGTGTGGTCAGATTCATGACTGTACAAGCCTTGCAGCCCGCTGTCTCCAGGATCCTCTGTAATTGTACGGATCGTAAGGGGCCGACTCAACTCACATGGACTTTGAAAGTGAGCTAATGTGAAGTACTAGGAGACTGTTAGGGAAGGAACAGCTGCCAGGCAAAGTGAAATATTTCAGGGCTTTCTCCCGCCACATCAAGCACACCCTGGCTGTCATTCCCTGACTTCCTTTTTAGAGCTTCATCATTTATTCTCCTTGGGTGGAAGCATGCATAGGACACCGAGTTACAATACACAAGGGATTGCGGCATGTCGCTTTCTCAAGATTTCCTGGCCTTGTATTCCCAATCTATGACTTTTCCCTATGAATCACATTCTACCTAAACTTCATTTTGCTGTTTGCCTTGCAAGAAATGCCCTCTCTCTTATCACTGAGGTTGTGCACGTGCCTTTCTTTCTGCCAACCCCACTTGTCTCTCTGACTGTGCTTCTTAACATCTGTTCCCCTTGCTGCCCCATCCAATCTGCTCTGGTCTCCTTGGTACCGATTCCAGATGGCAGGCACAACCCCACCTGAGAGCACGTCCTCAAGCTCTTGCCTTTGCCTGGGTCTCTATTACTGCAGGTAACTTTTTGTCTTCCTCTTTTCTCCTGCAAGTCTTTACTCATATGAGACCTATTTACCACTTCACAGGTGACATCTACCTTTACCAAGACTGCTCTTATCCTGTTACAGGCCTTCTCTTTTCCCTAGAAACTACCTCCTCTTAGCAAAGAGGCAGTGATCGATCCTTTGAACAGATAGTCTTGGTGTTGATTAGGTGAGCTTCATTCCTTTCTGTAGCTGAGAATAACGCAGCAAAAATTAAACATTCACTGCGTGGCAGGCACTGTACCAGTTCAGGTAGGCATTTTGCACACTATCTTTCATGTGACACGTGAGGTGGCAGTCATTACCTATCTACATTTTTAGATGAGAATGTCATTTTTTTCAGAGGGACTAATAAACTCCCCTCAGGTCCCACAGACCTACTGCCAAGTGGTGGCTTTATGATTACGCTTTTCTGAAACTAAGCCCGGAGAAACTTAGTGAAGACCACTTTGTCTAACTTTGTCTTCTTGTGCATGAATTATGCCTACAGTTCAACTGATCCATGATTTTGCTCATATCAGCTGTTGCTGTCTGCCTTCACTTGTTTCAGTTCCCTTGAGCCCTATGAGGCCAGGAACCATGTTTAGCATTAGGCTGCTGAACCTCAGTTCCTGGGACACGGCATGTGCTCAGTAATTGTTAAACAAATGAACACGTCTTCAGAGAACTTCCCCTTGTAGACTCTACATTATTATGTTCTTGAGAATACAATTAGATTTCTTCTCCTTGGTGAGAGACACTTTTGTGGAAGAGCTTGAGAAACACTTCAGACTTCCCCTGTCTCTCCTTAGGCACAATTTTCTCCCCTCTCTGATTTCAAGGCCGTGATGTAGGGTGCCCTCCGTGAAACAGCACTACACTGGGAATCAGAAGAACTATGTTCTATCTAAGTTCCATGCTGTGAGATTTTTCTTTAAACCACAAAAGCTTCCTCAACTCTATTTCAGTGTAACATGTTTCCCATTCCTGCGAGGGACTGCTACCATGATTACATGAACTAAAGAACGTGAAACTGGGCCTTGGGGGTGCTCAGCAGTTAGAGCGCTTGCCTAGCAAGTCCAAGGCCCTGGATTCAATTTCCCAGCACCACATAAGCTGGGCATAGTGGCACACATCTGTAATCCCAGCATTCAGGAGGCTGATGCAGGAGGATTGCTCTGAGTTGGAGGTGAGCCTAGGTTACATAGTGAGTTCAGGCCTAGCCTGGATTACAGAGCTAATCTCTGTCTCAATAAAAAAAAAAAAAAAGTGGCATTGCAATTGTGAGACGTGCGTGCGCGCGCACACACACACACACACACACACACACACACACACACACACACACAGACTGAGACTGATAAAGCCTAGGTTGAGCGTAAGTAAACTCCAAAACTCAAAGCTCTTGCCTGAGCCCCATACCTAATTTCTGTCTTTCACACAATCTTTCAGACTCTCCAGACACGTGTTCAAAATGTGAACCCTCTGGCTATCTATTGCTTATCAAACCACCACAACTCTGTGGCTTGAAATAATCTCGAAGTGAACTGTGCTTAGGCCTTATCAGGGCCTCCAATGTACTTGCAAGATTACGGCAGGTCCTAAGTTTAGGGCAAAGCCTTCTTCACTAAGTGGCTGGACCCTAGACAGAGAGTGACTCCAACAGCTTGGCGTCTGGCACCTCCAGCTGAAACCTCTCAGAGTACTTCCCACGGCCAACAGGCATATCCTGCATGGCTTCTGTAACCTAGCTGTGCAAGTCAGACTTGTGCATCCCATTCCCTGCAGAAGCCATCGAGTCCCATCCAGATTCAAGCAGACGGGATATAAACCCCATCTATGGATGGGAACTGTATCAAAAATTTTTCAGACGTTAAAAAACTTCCAGAACCACCCATCCCTTGCAAATGACTGCTCCTGGCCTCAGTACGTGCCATATCCATATTTCTTTTTTTCTTTTTGGCTTTTCCATTGGTCCAATTGCTCAAGTCAGAATTCTAGGCATGTCTATCCCTTGCCTCTCACATCCAATGAACAAGTCTTATTAATTCTACTTTTAAAAATCTCTCAGCAATATTCAGTTTCATTCATGTGTGGTAGACCAAGCTGTCACTGTCTCCTGTTACCAATCCCGGCATTCACCTATCCTCAATTCCCAGCTTGCTCCATTCTCCCTAGCTTATTCTGCCCATTGCCTTGGTAGAAATTTTCTCAGATGACCGTCTACCTCTTGTAGTCTTCCGTTTAAAACTCCCCCATGGTTGCTATGGTGAATGAGAGCAGACACTGAGTAAGAGGCTCTCTCATCCGGCTGCCATCGATCTCTACTCATTTCACATCTCTAACAAATCTTGCTTTTGCCGACTACAAGTGTGTGATGCTAATTTTTTTTCCTTCCCCACCTCTGGCTGGAACAGTCATTTCCAGCCCTCATCTGTCCCTGGCTTACTCTTACTTCCTTTCTGCAGAAGTCATTTCTGCCCCCTAAACTCAAGTGATGTGCTTCTTTGCAGCATTCTCTATTATTCTCACTGGCACGCTCACCATCACATAGTGAAATGATTGCGTCAATGTCCTGTAGTGGACGCTCCCTTAGGGAAGGAGGTATCTCCACTTACTGAATCCACATGGAGCCTCGCATGCTGCAGGTGCTGACTGGACAGCTACAATATGCACAAATAAGTTGGTGTCCACATGCGTTTATGTGTGGAGGGAGGACACATAGAGGGACTAAGGAAGGAGAGAGGGTGGGAGTAAGTTTTGGGTCACTTCAGCCAAGCTGGAGTCAGAGGGGAGCTTTACTGGCCTCCACACATTCTCCCTCCTATTGCCCACAGTGGCGGGATCACACTTTTACCCTTGTCTTCAGAGTATCTGGTCTCAATCTCTGCCTCTCAGCAAAACTCTTGCCTCTTACTCTGCTGAGGAAGAAAATGCTTCAACTTTCTGCCTCCCATTTTCAAAATACAAATATCTCTGTATCTTTAACTATTTTCATTCCTCTTTTCTCTCAGAGGATGAGGTGTTCTCTGGCTCAACCAAGACAAGACTTGTGCCTTCAATTCTGTCCTGAGGCCCCGCAAAGTAGTCCCACCAATCACTCCCCTTCTTCCCATGCCCCTCCCCCAGCTGGCTTCTCTTCTTCTCCTCATCCCCCAAAACACACAGACTGAAAGAGAACATACAGACAATGACCCTGTCAGCAGCCAGAGCCTGAAAGCAAGCGAGGTAGCATTCTAATTTCTGACAAGGTTGACTTCAAAGCAGAACTGGTCAGGAAAGACAAAGATCACCACACCTGAGAACAGAGAACAATTTACCAAGAAACGATAATACTTAAAAAGATGCACCCAACATTAGCAAGTCTTATTTCATAGAATTAAAACTTCTTGACCTAACAGAATAAACATTAACAGAAATATCAGACTTCATGAATATCTAGTGTTTTATCCAACAATGGCAGAATATAATTTGTCTGAGCAGTCCACAGAATCTTCTTCAAAACAGACCATAGTTTAGGTCATAAAGCTGTCTCAATAAACACAAAAGAGCTCAAGTAATACCTTTCATAGAAAGAAACTAGCAATCAACAGCAAAAGAAATGACAGTAACTACACAAACACGCAGACATTGAATGATTTCCTGTTGAGCAATCAGTAGGTCACAAAGTAAATGAGGGAAGAAATTTTAAAATTTCAAGAATAAAATGACAATGATGACAGGGACAGTGACATCTATAATCCTAGTGCTCTGGGAGGCTGAGGCAGGAGGAGGACAGTGCATGGGAGCCCAGACTGGGCAACTTAGCAACTTAGTGAGATCGTGTCTCAAAATGAAAAATAAAAGTGGCCTGTGGACGTGGCTGAGTGTGTAAGCCCTGGGCTTGATCTCCAGTGCCACTGTCTTAGTTACTTATTCATTGCTGGGACAGAATACCCTACATTCATCACTTAAGGAAGGAAATATTTATTTAGCTCACAGTTTCAGAAGTTCTCACATAGTCCATTCATGTTCAGCCAGCAGGCTGGAGAGCTGTTCATGGCATTGCAGACAGAAGCCATCTACCACCCTAGAAAACCAAGAACAATTCAAACCTAAAACCTAAAGTAGAAGGGAAGAAATAAAGATCAGCACAAAATCAATGAAGTTGGGACTAAAAAATAATAAAGTACAAAGAATAAATGAAGGAAGGATAAATAGGTTCAATAAGTCCTTTGCCAAGTTTACTAAAAGAGAAAGAACACCCACCTCCATATAATTTGAAATGAGAAGAAGAAATTAGGACAGATACCACTAGAATCTGGAGGATTATTAGAAACTACTTTGAAAACTTATATACCAATAAATTGAAGAATCTGGAAGAAATGGACAAATTCTTGGATATTACACATATGGTTTACCAAATTTAACCAAGAGAACATAGAAACCCTGAGTAGATAAATAACAAGAAATAAAAAATTACCAGCTCAGAAAAGCCCATGACCCACCAAATTCACTGTTGAATTTTATCAGAACTTTAGAGAAGAACTAATGCCAACACTCCTCAGACGTTTCCACGTAATTGAACGGGAAGGAAGGCTTCCAAGTTTATTCAACATTTAAATCAATACATGGGATTAAGGATAAAATCACATACTCATCTCGATAGCTGCAGAGAAATCTTTTGACAAAATCCAACATCCCTTCTTGATGCAAATCCTTATGAAAATAGATATAGAAAGACCTTACCTAAAACTGATGAAAGTCACACAGGGTAAACCCACAGCCAATACATGCAGAATGGGGAAAGTCTGAAAGCATTCCCTCTGAACTCAGGAAAAAGATAAGGATGGCCAGTCTCAGCACTCAGACCGCTCAGTAGAATTTTCCAACTTTAGCTAGAACAAGCAGGTAAAGGGAATAGAATTTTTAAGAGGAAGATGAAGAAGGAAGGAAGAAGTCGAGTTATTGCCATTTGCAGATGATACGGTTCTGTCTACAGAAGACTCACCAAAAACTTCACCAAAATGCTCTTAAACGAAGTCAGAAAAGTAGACATATACAAAAATCAGCACACAAAAATTAACAGTTTTCTTGCACACCAATAATAAACCCACTGAGGAAGATGTCAGGAAAACAATTCCATTCATAATAGCTCTCCCCAAAATGGAAAACGTAGGAATCCACCCAAGCAGGGAGGAGAAAAATCTGTATTTGAAGAAGATGTAAGAATATGGAAAGACTTTCCTTGCTCCCGAGTAAGCAGAAATAATATCTTCAAAATGCCCATACTGTCAGAAGTTATCTCTAGATTTATTGCAATCCATGTCCAAATACAAACAATATTCTTCATCAAACTAAAAAAAAAACTTTCAAAATTGTTATGGTGTCTCAGAAAAGACCCAGACTAGCCAAAGCAATCCTAAGGAAAAAGGAAAGAAAAAGCTAGAGCTATCACAATTCTGGATTTCAAATTATACTACAAAGTTCTAATAACAAAAGCAGCATGGAGCTGAAACAAACACAGACATGGAAACCCACAGAATTGAACAGGAGACACAGAAACAACCCCTTGCATCCTCAGCCACCTGATTTTTGACAAAGGGGCTAAAAACATAATTGGAAAAACAAAGACTGCCTCTTTTGTAAGTAGTGTTGGGAAAACTGGTTAGCTATGTGCCGATTGAAATTAGATCCATATCTCTCACCTCATAGCAAAATCAGACCAAAATGGATCAAAGACTTTGGTATAAAAATGGAAACATT
>PVKB01002099.1:119561-320697 GCA_004027205.1 Ctenodactylus gundi
CACACACACACACACACACACACACACACACACATCCCACGGAACTCAAAGCAAACACTTCCCGGTTCCAGTTCCCCTTGGCCAGATTCCAGAATACCAGTGTGACGCGGCCCAACCCAAGTGGAGGTGTGCAGAAGGAAACGTCGATTTGGGAAAGGGGCGTGATCTAACCATTTGTGTTTAAAAATGTTATGTTTAAAAAAACCTATCAGAGGTCTTGGTTTCTCATATTAGAGAAACCACTCAATATTTAGCCTTCTCCTTCTGACTCACTTCACCTAGCATGATGGTCTCAAGTTGCACCCACTTACCTATCTGTCTTTATAGATGAGTAGAACTAATTGAGGGAATAACGGGAATTGGAGGAGAGGGGTTGGGAGTGGGAGGGCTGAAAAGGAAGGGAAGGATTTGTAATTTTGCCATGATATGTATATGCACAAACTACTCAAGATCAATATAAATGTTATGTACTGCATCCAAACATATCAATAATGGGGAAAAAACCCTATCCGTACACAAATACACTGTGAGTTCCCTTTTGGGGCCATATATAAGGGCCTTATAGCTTGAATTCCTCTGATCCAAGCTTAGTTACATAGGACTTTACATAAAATGGTCTTCCTTTTCTTATTTTCTAATAACTTCTGAATTGTGAATGCATCCAAGAGTTGGTTTTCAGAAGGAAACAAGTTTCTCCGGAGTGAAACACTGTCAATGAGAACCCTGTCAAGACTTTATCTGTTCTCCCTAGTCCTCACCGGCTCTCCATGGTGTCTCTTAACACCTGTTTCCTTTGCTATTCCACACTGTCCACTTTGGCCTCCTTGCTGCTACTTAAATATGGCAGACCTCCCCACCTCTCCCCCAGGGCCTTTGGTCTAGTTAGTTCCTTCAGTTATCCAACCATTATCACCCCAGACATCTGGTTGGTTTTCTCCACATCCTTGTTCAGATTAGTCATTACCTCATAACTCCTACCCCCACCCCCACCAGCACTTGTGACTCTATTCTAGATTTTCCATTTGTTACAGCAGTTCTCAATGCGTAACACATTATATAATATATTCAGTTACTGTATGTAGTGCTTTCTCTGTTAGCTCAGGATCTTTGCTGTTTAGTCCCTTGACATATCCCAAGTGCATGAAATAATACCTGACACTTGGTTCTCAGTAAACATTAGGTTGTAAAAGTTCTTTGACTCACATTAGTGGTCATATCCTCCAAAGGGGCTGCCCTAATTATTTCCTCCCTCCCCTTCCCCTACTCCCTGAATAGCACTACATTTCCATAACACCTTGTACTTATCTTTATAATAGTAACCTAAATAGACATATTGGGGTGATTTGCTGCATGTGTGGCCCACATTACTATGAAATCTTGTAGCATAACTCATGTCCTGTTTGTGTTATGCCTCTAGAAACTTACGTAGTACTCAGTGACCTAATTTGAATAGACAGGAAACAAAACCCAGATGACAGGCATGATTTGCCATCAATTTATCTGAAAATCTACTGGTGTGAAGGTAAGCAAGACAGTCAAGGTGGGCTCAGTGGCCTTTTTCTTTATTGCCTCAGGGCAGAACTAGAAGATTATAAGCCATATTTGCTGGTCCTCATCCTTGCCACTCAAGATCCAAATTTCACTGAATTTCTGATCACTGGACAGTCTCCTCTGATGAAAGCCACACCCCATGCCTCCACGCAGAATCCCTTCCTCCTTCCTTGTTTTACAGGCCCAGACTACACTGGGCCCTTAGGAATCACTACTTTCTTCTTCAGGGTTTGTCTCACTCTGATTTTCATTGACAGACCATTCAGGACCCGAGAAGTTCATTGCGGTCTCCGGAAGCAACGTGAGTCTGCAGAGCTCCAGGAGACTACCTGGCTATACGCATCTCACCTGGTTCTTCACTAGCAACCAAAAGATTGTGGAGTGGGATGCAAGTGAATTTAAATACTTCAATACTACATTTCAGGACCGAGTCAAACTCGATCCTCAAAGTACTGTGCTGCACATCTTTAATGTCCAGAAGGGGGACAGCAGTACCTACCTCCTGAGATTAGCAAATGAGAATGGAGCTGACACAGTGATCAAGATAATCTTGGAAGTGTTCGGTAAGTCAGGGGAGCCAAGCAGCCAGTTCCCACTCCAAGGTCCTGAGTGGAACCCTAGAGGCTTCCTGGGAGGCGGGCAGCACACTCTCTGGAAGGAGAAGAAGAAATTGTCTTCCCCTTGGGCCAGTTCTTCTTGGAAGTGAGCTTGGAGCAGAAGACTCCAAAACTGGTAGCCACCAACGTTTCAAATCACTTCTACATGGGGAGTTCAAGACGTAGAGAGAGAAAATAATAGAGATTCCTTCCTTTCTGCTTCCTTCATTCTGTACCACAGTGTGCTCAAAAATCAGTTCTGAACTCATTTTAATTGCAACTCTGAATTTGGACTTCAAACTAATAGAAAAAATGTTATAAGAGATAAAGAATGAGGCAGGAGTTGTTAGGGAGAGTTTGGGGGTGTTTTTTTTTTTTAAATCAGAATGAGTGTGACAAAAACTTTTATGTATAGTTCTAACCTAACCAATGCACACAGAATAAGGATTAGGGCATTATGCTTGGGGTTAGATCTGGGTTCAAATCTCTGGTTAAGTGGAATAAGCCAGGCACAGAAGGACAAAATACCTTTTGCTTTTGTTCATTCGTAAAGGCGTGGCTACTAAAAGTTAGAAATGGCAGGAGAGAGAGGAGACAGGGGGAGGTTGGATAATGAGTACCAAAATATATTGTTTTACTTCTTCATCACTGTGACTCAATGCCCAACATCCACAACTTTAGGGAGGAAAAGATTTATTTCAGCTTACAGTTTCAGAAAGTCATGGTGGGAGGCTGGAACATGGTGGAATCACATGATGGGGCCACAGCTAGAACCAGAGTCAGAGCCGGTGCTCCAGAGACAGAGATCCTCATGACAACATGGCAGGACTGAAAGAGGTCAGGGAGGAAGGGTGGAACCGGCACACGCCCCTCCAGGTCAAGCCCCAAGCATCCGCCCCTTCCGGGCAGTCCCCACCTCCCAACAGCACACTGTATCCATTGGTTCATATGGCTTTTGGGGGACACTCTAGATTCAAACCATGACATATATTAAAACTGTAATTAATTACAGTATTCTGTAGTACAGTAGGATGACAATAGTCTCTCTCCCCCCTCCCTCCCTCCTTCTCAGAATAGAAACTAGGCTCTTGCTGAGCTGCAAACACAGCTTTTTAACATTTAAAAAAATTGTGTGTGTGTGTGTGTGTGTGTTTGTGTGTGTGGTGGGGGGACAGGATATTGCTAAATTGCCCAGGCTGGGCTCAAACTTGATTCTCCTTCTATCTCAGCCTCCCAAGTATTTGCACTCAGCAGGCATAAAGCACTATGCCCAGATTATCTATATGGAAATGATAAATATAGCACTCTTGTAATCCTAGCACCCTGGGTGGCTGAAACAGAAGAATCGCAAGTTTGATACCTGCCTGGACAACTTAGCAACTTAGCAAAACCCTGTCTCAAAGTAAAACACTAAAAAAGGGCTAGCGGTTTAGCTCAGTGATATGGGTGTTAAACATTGCATATGCATATCAATTTATCACACCATGAATAAGTCTATGTAATTATTGAGTACCTATTAAAACTTAAAACAATAACAACAGCAACAAAACCTCTCTGCTCAGTCACCCACAAACTATACAATCTTGGAGAAGTATTGTAATATCTCTGTGCCCATATTAGGTAAAGTGATTTTGACATCAAGTAACAGAAACCAATTTATTGGGTCCAAAAAAGGAGAATTACTATTTTTTTAAGGAGCCAGGAGTAACTCAAACAATGTAGAAGAGTTAAGAAAGGCTGAAGCAGAAAAAGACAGAGAACCAGGGGCTTCCCAGGGTCCCCAGGCTCAGGAATCCATGGACAGTGCCTACAGATGTCTGCCATTAATATTATCCACTGCTCAAACTTTAGACTTGAGTTTAAATTCTCAGGAAATTTGATGAGCGAGGAACTGATTTATCCAGCTTGGTTCAGGTCTATGTATTTGATCTAAATCTTTTTGGCTAAAAGGATCAAGTAATAATGCAGAAATATGACTCCTCAGGAGGCTTGTATGGGGTTGGGCTGGGCAGTGACCGTAGTAGAGGGGCCAGGCTGATGATATGCAAAAGAGGGGTTCACCCCAGAGCCTTGGGTTTCTCATCATCTTCTTAGAATAATTATATCCTCCTTCCAGGATTTCAAAGACAATGAAAGTAGAAAACCCATTTGTGAGTATATTTAGGTTCTACCAGCCAGGTGTTTCCTGGTGTAAAAATCACAATCCTTTCTCACTCTCTGTCTCCATATCATACGGCCTGAAAATACAGGAGGTCCTTGGAGCAGGAAGGTTTCTGGCAGGGGTATTCTCATAAGCCAGCTTTCTAAAACCAAAAATGAAGAAAATGATAAAAATTGAAAGCCTTTATATGTACAATTGACCAATGTCTGTAGTTTCTGTAGTGTAAATTCTCCCTCAACCGCTGATTCCAGGTCACCAACATTTTTACAACCAGCTTACATTTTTCAATATCGAAAGACCCACAAGCTGGCTTATCTCTAGCACATCCTTCCTGAGGCAAGATCTCCAGGATGAGATTAGCAGGAGGACGGGCTTCCAGTCCAGCCCAGGCACTTGAGATTGTGCAAATGGGGCATCTTGAGCCAGACCATCCTCGTGGCTCAATAAAACCCCTGCGCAAAAAGCACCCAGCGCTCTGTGGATCGTGGTGGGAAATACAGAAGTAGAACATTCGAGGCTAGAACACAGGAAGTGGTGAAACAGCATGCAGATTGCTCATTTAAAGGCTGTAGGGGCTGGGTGAGTGGCTCAAGCCCGCAATACCAGTTATGAAGAGGTTGAGACAGGAAGACCACAAGTTCAAGGACAGCCTGAGCAATTTAGTGAGATCTCTCTCTCTCTCTCTCTCACACACACACACACTCACACACACACACACTCACACACACACAGAGAGAGAGAGAGAGAGAGAGAGAGAGAGAGAGACAGAGAGACAGAGAGAGAGAGAGAAATCATACTTCAAGTTGGTGAGAACATATATACATATATTCCCAACCATATATATATATATGGCTGAGAATGTAGCTTAGTGGTAAAGTACTCTGGTTTGGTCTTTAGTGTCATTTGAAACAAACAAACACATGAGAGAAGTCTGAGAGGACTCAGAGAGACTTGAGTTCAGGAGACCTGAGAGGGAGCTCTTTCAGGGTCTCCCCATCACAGAACTCGGAGACGAGCACCAATCTGGTAAATTATCTGCCTCATATTAATCCTGTGAGTCTGAGCTGCACTGAATTCTGCAGGTATTTTAGCATGGACTACAATGGAAAGATCACAGAGGATTTTGAATAAAGCAGCCTGAGCTAAAGAGAGACCAGAGGGTAGGATTTCTTCTCATCTGGACAACAGTAGCCGTGATAATGAGACCTCTAACAAGTACGCAACACTTACATCCTGCAAAAAGCACTTCTCTGTGTGTCTCTCTTGTGTCTTACTAACATTGCGCCACGAGGTAGTTATTTCACAGGTTAATTTAAGAGAACTACCTACATTGCTTAACATCAATTCACCAGAGTAAAGTTCAGAGCCCAGGCTAGTAGACGCTAAAGCTAGTATTTTGTCCTTCCTGCCTCATAGTTACTTAGTTCATTCATTCATTAGCTGTTTATAGAATACCCACTATGTGGCAGACACTCACTAAACACTGTGATATCAATATTAACAGAAAATCACCCCTGGGGGATACAAGAGTTTTCTTCTCTGTAGCTCTGTCTAGGATGATAGTATCTCCCTTCGATGGCTTTGCCATGGACAGGCTGGTATCCCTTACTTTAAGACTTTGCCTTAATCTCAGCCTGAGAATTTCTGAGGGACAGACAACCACAAGGTGCCAGCTGGGGACTATAGTTAGAGAAGGGGCCCTGAGTATCTCACATGGTTGGTATACCATTTCTGACCCTAGCTAATCTCTAGGCCAGCAGTATTCCATACTTTCTGATTCACAAATAGTTCATCACTAGATTTTGTTTCTGGTTGCACGTAGTGGACTCTGGCTCCCTCTCCTGGATCCAGCTTGACATCACCTCTAAGAAGTAGCTCTTGCCCTGGGAAGCCACCCCAGGTCAAAGCTGCTCATTGGTTCCCTCTGTAGGAAGTCCATCACTATCTGTTACATATAGCACTCAGGACACACCTTGGTTCTCCTGGCATTTTGTTAGCTAAATTCTTCATAAACCATAAGCCCATTGCCTCATATTATAACTTCTGTCTCGTCTTCAGATCCTGTACCTCAGCCTGTCATAAAAATTGAAAAGACAGAAGAGGTGAATGGCAACTGTCACATGAAGCTATTGTGTGAAGGAGAAAACAGCTCTGTCACCTACAGCTGGTATACGGACTCAGAGCACCTCCCCAACAAGCAAAAGGAAAGTGTGCTCGACGTCGTCCTTAACCCACGCAACCAGTCCAAGTTTTACACCTGTCAAATCAGCAATCCTGTGGACAGCAAGAACGATACTGTATACTTCTTCCCACCCTGTACTTTGGGTAAGAAGCCGTAGGGCGCTGAGGTGGGAATGGTGGGGATTTTCATTTTGAATTAGGAAGTGTGTGGGATGCTACTCAGTCTTTTGGTGCAGAATGTAGTCTATGAGATCTGGAAGCCTCAGGTTCTGCTCCCGACTCTGCAGCCACCTCATCTCCTTTGTGGTGCTTGGTGTCCTCATCAGAAAAGGGGGTTTGGAGTAGGACTGCTGAAACTCTCCTCCCTGCCCCACTCTCGTAATACACCATCCTAAAATCTGAGGCCTGGGGAGCTGCCTGAGACACCAGGCTGAGTGGAGAGCAGTCCAGACACTGCTGAGCAGGGGCTAGTGGGTGCAGCCTACGCAGTGAGGAATGGAGAAGCCGGTGAGCGTGAGAGAGGCCAGCAAACAGGAGTGAGAGCCCCATCCTCTGGGGGAGACTATCAGGGTTATGCTCTGTGATGAAGGTAGAGAGGGAAACTCTAGGTTTCATGGTCCAGATTCCTCTGTGAATCCTGGGAGGACCTGCTCCTTGGACCACCGCATCTGATTCTCACTCAGGCCCATATGAGGTCTAGCTGGGCAGCTAAGGTCATAGGCTTAGAGTCAGTCACACCTGGGTCAACCCAGCACCGTCACTTATTAGCTAACCAAGTCACTTAGCTTCCCAACATCACCACTTTCTCAAATAAAAAGTAAAATAATATGTCATGATGTTATAAAGAATAGGTGTGACAACAAATTGGACCTACCCAACACTTGGCCTGACCAGTCTTCAACGAAAGGTGCCTCAATTAGGCCCAGTCTCTTCAACTCTAGAGACCCTTGGACTTGGAAAACCCTTTAATAAATGTGGTTCACCGTCTTTACAATCCAGGCCCCATACTCTCCACACCTCTAAACTGACATTCTTGATCACTGGTGCTCACATTCTTCCAAAATAACTCATCCCCTGGGGTACTGACATTCTCCTCTAATCCCTATCTCATCAACCACAGGAATCCTGGTTCTAGGAACATTGCTCTTTCGTGGTCTTCCTGAGGCTGGTCTTCCCTTTTACCTGAGCTGATATATTTTCCCTCTTCTTTTCTCTTTTTCTTTCTTCTTTTCACTCTGGGGATTGAATCCAGGGCCTCCTGCTGAGATACATCCGCCCCCACCTCCCCGCCTTCTTTTATTTTTTATTTTGAGACATTTCTAATTTGCTTAGATTCTTCCATACTTAGGCTCATCTTTGGCCTCCCATACTCAGCCTCCCAGAGTGCTGAGACCACCTCTCCCAGCTCACCTGTGTTAATTTCTTTACCTGTTTTCTCATGTGGGCAATGGGCCCTGTATGTCTTTTTTTTTTCACAACTAACTGTTCATGTCTTTCTAGCCTCTCCTAATACGCCCTACTCTTCTGCCACCACAAACCCAACATGACAAGTTTATATCTGACCACGAGACCACGATTTGGCTGGACAATTCCAATATCGCCTTCATATTGTTGTGGAGAGCTCAAGCCAGTGTTCTGCCAATGCCAAAAAGTGAACACCGTGAACAAAGAAACAGTTGGAAAGTAGGAAGTACTGGGAGAGTACAAAGAAGAGGTGAAGAGGGCAGTAGGAAACCCTCCTGCAAGCAGGGGTGCGGCAAAACTGCCGATTATTCAGTAGCTATGGTCATGTTTATAGTTTTTCTCTAAGTCATGCACATTCATGTTTCTATACCTGTTTGGCCTTTACTGACTGGAACACATTAGCATAAAATTAGTGCATTGGCTTTAGACTGGCATCCACGCCGAGTCCCATATCCGTAGCTACGGTCCCCAGAATCTGTTTAATTCTAACTTTGCCGTAGTTCTGTATTTCAAGGTGTTCTGGTTTTTCTCAATGGCCATGTTTCTGTTTTAGGAATTCTCAACCCAACAACCCCAACTGCACTGAGTTTACCTAGCCAAAAATCTACCTATTAACCTTACACCTGCCTAAGAAAATCTGCCTTAATATCAACATTACATTTTTAGATCCAGAAAAAGGAAGAGGCCCAATCTTGTCCTGTATAAGATGGAGGTGACCAAATATCTGCAGAGAGCGTAAGATCAATAATGCACCCATTTTGCAGAGACAGTACATCAACACTCTCTGTTCAGTCACCCTAATTACCCTAGACAGCACTCCAGTCCCTCTCGCCTGGATATAAGTTAGTTACTTACTTGTTGATGGGACAAATTTCCCAACATCGTAACTTAAGGAGGAAAGATGTATTTAGTTCACAGTTTCAGAAAATCTCATGTAGTCAGTTCACAGGCAGGCAACAACTGGCAGAGGTTGCAGAGCTGCTCACCCCGTGGCAAACAGAAACCAAGTAAAGCAGGAGAAGAGGATGTCTGCAGACTCAGGCAGTACTGGAGCTTTCCCAGGAAGAAGCTGTAACCATGTTTCTTCTGCCCTCCTTTACTTAGTTCAAGCTGCTAACTGGGCCATCCACCTCCAAGGTGGATGCCCCTCACACCCTTCCTGGCCCAGAAGTCAGTAACAAACTCCTGAAAGCTCTGCCCAGGCCACCTTCCCAGTCTCAACAAGTTGACACAATCTTTCCTGGTCAAACCGCAAGCATCTTCCTCTTCCATCCAGGCCCTACCTCCCAGTAACACCTGTCCCACCATGATCCACTACATCCAAATTCAGGAGGCTTTGGGGGATACACCAGATCCAAGCCATAGCAGTCTATCACTGGTTCCCCTTTTTGTTTCTTCTTTATTCCCCTTCCTTTCTCCTTTTCCCCCTTCCTTTTTCCCTCCCAGATGGTACAGATGGTAGTGAGGTGGAGAAACAAGGAGAAGACATTGTCTTTTCTTCTCTGAGGACATCTATGCCTGACATTGTAAGGTCATCAGCTATCTACATCTAATACCGCTCTCCCATTACTATCCAGTGTGTGAATCAGGTTCTTCTCAGGTCTATAGACATGTCAAGGTAAGCTTCAGGCCCAGGACTCAGATAAGCCGGGGTGATAGTGAAGGAACATCTGCCCCTCTTTGTGCTTTATGTCTGGAGAGACTGAGCCCTTGGAAAGAAGAGGAAGTCCCAGACACACTGGGATTGACTTCAGGAAGAAACTTTTTTCTTTGTTTTACAAGTTCCTATGCCTGTGTCCTATACTCCTGTCCCTTTTCACTACATTAGTCAAGACACTGAAGTGGTGTTTTGTTTTGTTTTGTCTTTCAGTTGGATCCTCTGGAGTAATGTGTGTTTTGAATTGGCTAGTGGTCACGGTACCCATTGTTCTTGTCTTTCTACTTACCTGAGTGAGATGCCTCTTTGAACTCAAGAAGAAAACTAGCCCTCCTTATCCCAATCTTACTTCTTACATCTGCCTGCATCCACTGATTGGACTGTCTCAGCCTCCTTTCTGGAAGATGTACTCTCCCATTTCGCCTCACTCTTCTTGAGGGAGTAAGAAGTTCTCTTGGGGGAACTACAGGAATGGAATAACGAGCACTCTGGAGGCAAACGGAAAGAAGCAAATGCTTCTTTATATCACAGATCAGCTTAGCATTTCTCAGATGCTAAAACAGACATATCTCCTCAGACATGACCTCTTTAATTGAAGTAACTGGGAAACTTGAGACACATCCCTCTCTAGGTGACACAGGTCACAGGCACCAACTCTTCCCTGCCCCTCCCATCTCTCAAGATAATACCAGACACATAACTTTTGAGGCACAGTGCACAACGAAAACGTGGACCCTTTATTTAACATGGAGTAGAAAAGCATCATTAAATACACGGCAGGGCCTGGTGGTGCCTGCCTGTAATCAGTGCTCTGGTGGCTCAGGCAAGGACTGCAGATTCGAGCCCAGCAGGAGCACTTTAGTGACTTGACAAGATCCGGTGACAATCCGTCAATATCAATCAATCAATAAAAAGTACAGGTTTATGATTTAGCTCAGTTTGAAGGTACTACATTCCATCCCCAGGAGGGAAAGGAGGCAGAAAGGGAGAACCTGGAAGAAAAAGAAAAGTCGGTGGCGCAGCTCATCCGAAAGGTTCAAGGAGGTGGCACATGTGAGCTCAAAACAAAATTAAAACTCAAGTTCTTTTTTCCTTCCAGTGTCTCTTTCTACTTGAGGTGATGTGTTTCATTTGTCACTTACTGTTGTGCTAAAAGGTGCTTTTTAAAAATCATCAAGAATTCTGCTGTCTACCCCACACCCCATCCTCCAGATGTTTTCTTGCTCAAAAGACTAAGTTGAGAGGTGAAATTATTTAGAATTTTCAGGTGGTGGCAGCAGAGCTCTGAGTCGAGCGTAAAGACATAGGAAAAAGGCTGGATTTGACTCAAGGATTCAAGGACAGCTAATGCCTGTGCCCTGACAGCTCTGTTCAAAGCCTTTTCCCATTTTCCCAGCCCTTTTTAAGTTCTCTTACATCAAAACTTAATGAGCTGGGCTGGGAGGAGAGTTCAGATGCAGGGCTCTAGGTTCCAAATCTAGTACTGGGGATGTCCTAGTTACTTTTTCAGTAAATACCTGACACCCACAATTTAAGGAAGGAAAGTTTTTTTCCCCATCTTATTTGTATGTATAAGTGCAATACATAAAGTTTACATTGATCTTGAGTATTTTGTGCATATACACATCATGGCAAAATTACAAATCCTTCCCCTCTCCCTTTCTGACCCCCCCTTCCTTTCCCCTCCCCTCCAGTTCCCATTATTCCCCACAATAAGTTCTATGAAATAATTGTGATCTAGGTTTCTCATACTAGAGAAACCATTTGATATTTAACAGGAAAGGTTTATTTTAGCTCACAGTTTCAGGTCTCAGTCCATATGTGGATAGTTCGCAACAGTGAACACACATGGTGGTTGCCAGAGAGCTCGTCACAGCAGGGCAGAGTGGAAGGTGCAGTCAAGCCAGAAGGGGGAGCTAGTATAAATCCTTCCAGATCTGGTTTCAGTGATCTGCCCCTTCTAGGTCCAGCCTCAGCGTTCCACCCCTTCCAGGTGAAGTCCTGGGGATCTACCTCCTTCAGGTCACAGGCTCAGCAACACGCCACCTGCCTGCAATCTACTACATGCTCATAATCTACTCTCCAGACCAGGCGTCGCCTTCCAATAGCACAGGGATCCACAGCTACTCCACAACACCCAAATACTTGACACTGCAGATCCGAACCATAGTGGGGAAAAGGCTTAGTTTTGTTTACTTTTTGGTGAACTCCAGCCATTTGTCTTTATGCAAAGAGGATACCCCAGCACTGATCTAAAGTTCTTACCAGGGGCAGCCCCAGTGAAAGGAAGTCTCTGGGAGAACTGCTTCCATCGTCCCTCAGGGGATATGGGAAGCTGCGCAGCACTGCACTCCGTTGGTTATTCTCAGCAAGTTTATATAAATGTAAAGCCTTAGCTTAGATCCAGGCTTTTCAAACTAATTTACCAGCAAATCACTTGGGGATTTTGTTAAAATTCACACTCTAGATTGGTAGGTCTGGGAAAGGATTTGTGATCCTGCAATCCTGGCAAGACCCAGGAGATGCTGCTGCCCTGTCCGTGGGCCTCTTCTGGAGCAGCAAAGCAGGAGATGCCTACAAGCTTCCCTGCTGTTCTAAACTTTAGCTCCACGGCTTAAACCTCTTTATGGGATTTGGTTCTCTCCTCCACTTCCCGCCCTTCTCTGTTTCTCTCTACCATCCTCCTCAAGTTAAAGTTTCCAGTGGTCCCTCCCACTTTCCAGTTCCCACAGGTGCACCAGTTAGAACCTATTCCACCAGGTGTCGCAACAGCCAGCGCAAGGTTACAACCCGAGGTTGGCAAGGCCAGGAGCTATTGTAAACAACTGCAGGCTCTGTCTCCAGCTCTGCACAATCGAATGGCCAAAGTGTGTCTTGATGGTACGAATGGAGGCAGGGGGTCACATGTAAATTACATGGCCACTCACTCAGATCAATGAGTTCACTGGTCACCCCTACTGAGCGCCTAGCTGAACTAGGTGCTGAGGCCCTGCGCTAGCAGTTGCTTAATGAGAACTAAATTTGAGCCCATGAATGTGCCAGGCTCTACTTGGCTGAACACATTATCTGAATGTGTTTCTTAACATATAGGGGTGGGTATGGGACGCAGGACTGTCTTCAGAATTCTTCACGTGGGGTTTGCCCTTTAAATGGCCTTGAGCAAGTTAATCCCACACAACTGTAAATTATATATTGGGCATATGCTAGCTCTCCCTTCCTGCTTACAGTTGTGTGGTTGAATCAGCCATATACATGTTCCACCCCTCATTCTTGTGGTTCAGATCTGCAACGTCTCCCAAAAGTCTCATGTATTTGGATGTTATGGATTGTCTATGGAACCACGTGCTGTTGGGAGATTGGGGCCTGGTCCGGAGGGGTGGATTTCGGGCATATGGATTGGATTACAGGCATGTGGTGGATTAAAACCACACTTTGGAGGGGCAGAACACTGAGGGTGGACCCTGAAGGGGCAGATCATGCACCATGGGGATGTCCCATACATCATGGGGACCATCTTTGGGATGGGACCTGGAAGTGTATATATGCTGCTACCTTCCTCTGGGACTCGACTTGATTTTGTTTCCTGCTTGCAATGTTGTGGGAAATGTCCCCACATCCGCCTCTGCCATATCCTTCCAGTGTTGCTGGCTGCCCATGAATGGACTGTGACCTTCTGAAACTGTGAACTAAAATAAATTTTTCCTACCCTAATTTGTGAATGTTGGGTATTGAGTCACGGCAATGAAAAAGTACCTAAGACACTCATCCTCAATTCTTTCCCAGGAATGAAACAAATAACCTTCTCCAGTGCTCTTGGAGAGTGTTCGGGCGCATTTGTTAAAGCAGCAGCCCTGCACCTGCACAGGTGTTCTCTCCCCTCCCTGCCCTCCTACCTTAGTTCCCCCATCTGCAACCTCAGAAGACTTCATGGTGCGTGAGGGAACAGATTTAGCTCCTAGGCACCTGCACAGGATGGCAAGTGGTAAGCACAGGCCCTTGTTCTCTTTCACCAACCGTTGTGCCCATCCCCCAGGCTCCAGATTGGCAAGCTATAACCAGTCCTCCTCCCTGACCCCAGCCTCCCAGTCTCTTCTCCTCTCTCCTCTTTCCAAATTTCTGTCATTTTAATTCTCTCTTCCTGTCACCTTCCCATCTCTTTATTTTTCCACTTCTCTGTTCCATCCCATCCTACTGGTGTGCTTCTTTGTCCGCTTCTGATTTTTGCCCCAGCCTCAGTTCTTCCTCAGAGGTTCGACCTGCCCACGAGGGTCTACCTGCATGGCCCCTGAGAAGCCTCAGTTTGTTTCTTTCCTCTCTTAGTAAAATGGAAAATATAATTTCCTCAAGTACATCCCAGAAACGTGTTCTGGAGCCCAGTTTAGGTAGAGGCTTTCTGAGGAGCAGACAACACAAGAAACACTGGTTGTTTTGCTCAACAGATGTAATAAGATTTCCTAATGCTCCTAAAGTGAGGACAAAAAAACAAAACAAAACAACAAACAAAAAACCCCTTCACATTCTTAAGAGAGCTGCAATTTAATTGGGGACAACATCACCCCTAGGGCCTAGTAAGAGGGGACTGACTGTTACTGCTACCCTAGCACTCTTCGCCCTCACTCTACAGAGGACTGGGGAGAAGGGGAGAGAAAGGGAATCATCAAGACCAAAATCAATCACAGGTGGAGAGTGCACTCTGTCTCCTCATGGGGACTCCTAAAGTATTCCACCCGTGTTCCATAAATGGTCCAGTACATGGATGTCTGCCAAAGATGCCATCCCCAGTGGCCCTGTATTAGCCAGGGAAACAAGACAGCCATCTGAGGTCAGGTGACTATGAAATACTTTGGCCCCACCTCCCTGGCCTATATTATTTGAGAAATTGTGACTACATGGGGTAAAACAGGAGAGAAAAGCGCAAACCATACCCTATTTCCTACCATAGACTTTCAGACCACGAGGCAAGATTGAGCTGAGTGACACAAAGGGAAACAAGGGGAGTTTTACACTGACCTACACTATTAAATTACTGGAAGTAACACAAGCGAAACTGAGGGATTTGCCCAGAACAAATAATCCTTAAGTAACAAGAGGAAGTCCTCGTGTGAATGGGGGGAAAGGAACTCTTTGATGTTAGCTGCCAGCCAACCGAGACGGACAGTTAAAAAAAAAAAAAGGTTTGTTGTATTTACTGAGTAGCTGATGTGAGTTGAACACAGGTCTAGAGTCAGCACTACGAGACACAGGCACAGTTCTATCTTCATACATGTTATACAGCTCTACTGGGCATGTTCCCCAAAGAAATAAAGTCAGCATATTCAAAAGACACATGCATATCCATGTTTATAGCAGCACAATTCATAATAGCCAAGTCCTGGAAACAACCTGCCTGCCCATCCATAGAGGGATAGTTACAGAAGATGTGACACAATGGAATACTATGAAGCCATAAAGAAAGACAGATACGGAGCTTTTGAATGAAAATGGGTCACCTTGAGTCAATAATGCTCAGTGAAATGGACCAAACACAAAAGACTGACTATGGACCGGTGTCCCTCTTATAAAATCCACAAAATAATGGCACAAAAAGGTCCCGACGTGAGTAACAAGGAGAAAGAGAGATAATGGTCAGCTAGGAAAGGGGTGAACCTCTGAATAAAGGGGCTGGCATAGACATTCATTGGTTCCTGACACCCCATGTCTCGAATTCCTTATAGAATTAGGAATTCATGCATGAACAACAGTTAGGCAAGAAGACGGTTAAAATTTCTGAATCATGTACCTCTTAATGTATTGAAGTCAGAGATTCATTTGATTATTTTTAAGGTTATATAATTTTTGATTTGCATGCTTTTAAGTCATTGCTGCCTTCTTCATGTTCAACATTGTTTAAATTATGACTTTCAAATAATAAAGCACAATTTTAATGAAAAAGGGGGGAGAGGGAAGGATTGTAATGATGTTACCATATATATGTGCGCAAAATTCTCAAACTTGATGTGACCATTGTATGTTGCACATATGTACCAGTAAAAATGGGGGAAAATAAAAATAATCTGTGTGTTCCATCTGCAAGTATCTTACTGAGGATTTTTGCATCTATATTCATTAAAGAAATAGACCTATAGTGAAGGAATGTTGGAGACAGAGAGAAGAATAGCACCAAGGAACACAGAAGAAGGGAAACATCAAGAGAGACAGGATAACAAAAAGGAAGCTCTGGGCTTAACTCAGTCCGCAGACACTGGCAGCTCACAGCCTTGCCTGGGCAGTCGGGGAAGCTTCCTAGGCTGGTGTGCTGCAGCTTCTAATGTAACCATTGGGTCTCCCACCTTCCCATGGCTTCCTTTCAATTCCTGGAGCTCCTCCCCCTTCTCCTAGCAAAGCTGAGCAGGTAGTTTTTAACTATATCTTGACGACCTGAATTGAGTCTGAGAGGAGCTCTTACTCACCTGCCATCTTACCTGGAAGTCCTAAAAATGTTGTATTATAAAATACTGTCCAGGTAATTTGCCACATTAACTACTTCAAGGGGATAAATAAGCAATCCCTTCAGTAATTTGAGAGCACCGTAAACCATTTATATAGGAGCAAAGTTTTAAAACTATTGTTGAAATTAAACTAATTGTCATCTTCTAAGTGGCATAAAGAAAATAACTTTTAAAACTACAGTAGAGCTGGGGGTATACCTAGTGGTAAGGCGCTTTCCTCACACTGTAAGGCCCTGAGCTTGACCCCTAGCCCTGCAAAGCAAATAAAAATAAATAAGTAGACATGGAATTTAAATGGTACACTAGAAAACATTTAACACAAAAGAGTGTAGTAATATAAAATATGAAGAATATAGTAAACAAATAGAGAAATTGGCAGGCCTGAAGCCTATCTTGTCAGGAATTAAATATGAATGGATTAAACATTCCAATTTAGAGGCAGCAGCTGTGCTTACTTCAGGAGCACACACGCTAAAACATACTAGCAAACTGACAGCAAATGATGGGATGGCTATGTAAGCACTAATCAGAAGAGCACTGAGGTGACAACATTAAGATTAAGCAAATAGAACTGAAGACAAAAATTATTCTGAGAACAAGAAACTCTGTTTTATAACGATGACAGTGTCAATCGATTGAGACATTACAATGATTACTATTAACGTACATGCACATAAGAGTTTGAAGCAAAACATTAGTCAGTATTTCCTCAGAAGCCTTTCATCACCATCACTCTTTATTTAAGAGTCACTGTTTCCCAAGAACATTAGACGCCAAACATATATGAGGCAAAACAGACTAAGAAATAGTCAACTCAGCAACAATAATTAGAGATCTCAGTTTCACCCTTTCGATAGTGGATTGACTAGACAGAGGGTCAACAAAGACATAGATCTGAACCCTGTAAACCACCGGAACCCACCAGACTTCTACAGAAGACTCTCAACACTCTACCAACAACAGGAGAACACACATTTTTCTCAAATACACACAGGACATTCCCCAGGATGGATTGTATATTAGATTGTAAAACAGCCTCAATAATTTTAAAATGCTTAAAGTAGAAACATTAAAAGATATTTGAAAAATGCAAAATTGGTGGAAATTTAAACAACCCATTCCTAAACAAATGAAGGGTTGAAAAAAATCACAAGAGAAACTGGAAAATATTTGGAGAGTAGTGAAAACAAAAATGTGATGTATTGAAAACCCGTGAAATGCAGCAAGAGCAGTGTTTATATGGAATTTTATAGCTATAAATGCTTGTATTTTCAAAGAAATATCTCACATAAATAGCCAACCTTCTACCTTAGTAAAAAAAAAAAAAACTGTAAGAAGAACAAACTAAGCTCTAAGAAAGCAGGAGGCAGAAATAAATAGAAAAAAAAAATTTAAAAGACACAGAAACAAATCCAAAATTTTTTCTTTGGTAAGACCAACAAAATTGATAATTTTTTTTCTAGACTGATTAGGTAGGAAAGAGATAAGATTTGATGCTGAAAATCAGGAATTCAAGGAAGGTCATTACTACTGAACTTACAGAAATTAAAAGGATTAACAGCTACTAAGTAGCCTTTATACAGCAATAAAGAACCTAAAAAATTAAAAATTCCTATAAATTGATATTGTAGTTTAGATTTGGAATGTCCCCCAAAAGTTCCATGTATTTGGATATTATGGATTGCCTATGCATCCATGTGCTGTTTGGGAGATGAAGGCCTGGTCTAGAGGGGTGGATTATGGGCATGTTGTAGGTTGGTGTGTGGTGGGAGACAAACGGGTAGTAGATTAGATTACAGGCATGTGGTTAATTAGGGACTTAACCCTTGAAAGAGCTGAACACTGAGGCTGGACTCAGAGGGCAGATCACTGGGACAGGACCCAGAAGGATATACGCTATTTCCTCCTTTCCCCCAGCACTTCGTTGCACTTGTTTGCAATGCCATGAGCAGCTACCTCTACCTCTACCTCTGCCATGTGTTTCCACCATTGCCAGTCACCCATGAATGGACTGTGGCCTTCTGAAACTGTAAGCTAAAATAAATGTTTCCTCTCTAAAGTTGTGCATGTTAGGTATTCTGTCCCAGCAAGGAGAAACTAAGACAATTCACAAACTACCAAACTGGACCAGGAGTACAGGCAACAAGAGATGAACAGACGGGTACACAAATCAATAGTGGTAATGAAATGGCGGAGAAAAGAAGACCCTTGCTTATAGGAGAAGGCCAACTGATAAAAAATGGAGAATATCCTGGAATAGGAAAATTAACCTTCTGCAACAATTATAGTCAAGAAGACTCAGGTAAAAAACCACCAATAGGGATGTAGTTCAGTGACAGAGCACTTGCCTGACACGTGTGAGACTCTAGATTTGAACTCCCAGTGCTAAAGAAAAAAAATAATGAGAGAAGATTTTGTACTCAGGCCCAGTCACATAACCCCAGTACTCTGGGAAGCTGAAGCAAGAGGATTTAAGTTCAAGCCCAGTCTGGGCAATTAGTGACTTAGCAAGACCTTGTCTTAAAATCTAAAATGAAAAAGGGCTGGAGAGTGTATGACAAATACCAAAATTTTTTTTTTGTTTTGATAAGGAATAGATTGTTCATATTGTTTTAACAGCATATACCAACAGATTTTTATCAGTTAAAAAAGAAAAAAAAATGCAATGAAGAAATCTAACATCACAACATCTGGACCAAATGATTGAAGTTAGTATCACCAATGACAAAAACATCCAGGATCTCTAGATGTGATACTTTGAGAAAAACACAATACTATTTGTGGAGTACTGAGCTAGGAATGCACAAACTGAATCTAACTATAAGACACTATCAGGAAACTTCAAGGGAGGAATGTGCCACTAAAAATAAGAAGGATATATTTTTCTACTATGGTCATGTCATAAAGAAGAAAAAAAGACCACAGGGATGTTCCAGATTAAAGGAGACTAAAGAAGTGTGTAAGCTAAATGTAACATCTGAGACTGGTTCTTATAATAGAGGTAAAAATATGACTAAAAGGGACATGATTGAGTCAACTGGCAAAATTAAAGAAATGGTAAATTAGATTAAAATATTAGTAATGCAAAGTTTACTTAGTGGTAACATTTAAGAGTAAGTACTCACAAACAACTTGTAGATGTGTATTCTAGTTCTAAGGGTGTTGTTCTTTGTACCCTATTCTTGCTATTCTTTAATTATTTAAGATTATTCTTAAATAAAGTGTTTAAAGATAAATTAACGGATCACACGCTGCTATACTGGTTTCTCACGGGTGATCTGTTAAGACCGAGAGGGCCTGTCTTACATGTGCTATATCTTCTGTCCCCAAACAGGCTTCTTCAGTTCCAGACCTTTGAGCCCACAGGACATACAATGATTTTCAACTTCGAACTTCCATTGAATCATCTGTCAGGAGAGTACAGACTACCTTTCTGTTGATCTCACCAAGAAGAGAAAAAGCTTTTATAAGTAATAAACAGTTAGAAACCATAAGTTGTCCGTGGCTCCTGGGTTCTACTCTACCTCCTTCCATTCTGGAGAGGAATAACTTCTCTCTCAGCCTTTCTATCTATGGCAGAGCAGGAAATAAATAGAAGGTTCTATGTGATAATCACACTTTCATGCTCAAAACCTTGAAAGAGCAGATCTTCAGGAAGCATAAGGCTACAAGGGATCCATGTATCTGACTTGGTTTCTGTTTCATTTGTAGCTTGACTCCTCCCTTCCCAAACGGTGCAACTTTCCTGTATTTGCAGTTCCCCTCAACTCACCCAGTGTTTTTGTTCAAGCCCTTGCATTTCCTGGAATCTCCCTCTCCATCCTCATTGACTAAACGAATTCTTACTCATCTGATAAAACCCGACCAGTAGTTGCTTCTCCAAAGGAGTACTTTTTACCAGTAGGCTATGCTTCCCCCCACAGATCTCTTTCTACTCATGACATGGTAGAAATTATTATTCAATCCTGGAAAACCAAGAGTGAAGTGGCTTGGTCAAGTCCTTTCAACTACTTACCAGCACAGCCAAAGCTGGAGGTCACACATATTTGCTCCTTCCATTGCTGATGCTCACCGAGTACTCCCTGACCTTTGACCCCAGTGTACTGTATGTTCATCTTGGATTCTCTCAAACCCTAGGCCACTCAACTTGGCAGGGTCTGCTAGGCTGGCCTGACGGGAGGGCTGGTAGTTCCTGCAGAGTGCACTGCAGTGAGGTTTGTTTCTAGGAATATACACAAAACTTGGAATCACTTGGAAACTTCTGAGAGGCTGCAGAGGAGAACGAGCATGACCTTTGGAGTCAGACAGTCTTGAGTAAATCTACCATTACTAGCTTTAGAACTTCAGAAGAAATACACTTTCTACCCTTAGGTTTCCCTGTGTTAAAGACAGAGAGAGGATGATCTTTTTAACACGATTAAGTAAAATTACCTTACTAAATCCCTCAATACAAGGTCTGTCTATTGCATAAGTAACTTTTCCTTGGGTAGACAAGAACACCAAAGCCTAGTGGGGAACAGCTGACAGCCTAAGGTAGCGACTGCACCAAAGACCAATTTGGTGAACCAATAAGTTTTGGGGGGTTACTTACAGAACTCCGGCTGAGGGGCTCCCTACAAAGGAACACAGGTGACATGTCGGTCACTTACAAGCCTATGGCTAACTCAAAAGGCAGTTGCCTCACCAAAAACACTATGCAAAAGCACACCCTGGCATATGTGATGCCTTACAGAAATGGTACACTACTTCCCAGGCATCACCTACCTTCTCGGCTGCTGCTTTTCTCTTGGGCCTGCCCTCTGGGCAGCAGCAGGCCTCCTCCAGGGCTCACTTCTTTCTCTTCTCAGCAGTTTTCTCTCTCACTCGCTCTCGGGACTTCTCTCCCTCCAAGCGCCTGCATCTCTCAGGGTGGATGCAGATCTTTCTCACTTGAACTCACTCCCTGATCTCTACTCTCTGGACAGTGACAGTCACTGCAACTGCAAGTTCCCATGTGGACGATCACTACCCCACCCTGTGGCCTCAGGGGCCTTAAATCTGAGGTGAAGGCTTCACCCTGAGCTGTACCTGTCAAATCACTTAATCACTTGGCTGAACACCAGGCACAGCTGGGGCTCTGGCCTTAAGGGCTCTACCTAGCCACTTCTATTAGGAGCATTTGTGATCCCCCACTCCCATAAGCGCCACACCCTCTCTCCAAGAGGGATCATCCCAATAAATTATGCAGCAATAAATTACAGTTGAGGAAAACAGAGCAACTCTACAGATCCATCGGAGGATTTGTTATGACGACTGGCATATATTAAGCCTTCAAGGAATATATTGCCTTCCTCCTCCAAGGCTGCTCCCTTCTTCCTTCCAGGCTCAGGACTCTACTTTGACCAAATCAAGACAAAATCTTTTAGCCGACATTTTTTCAAATATAAAATAAGGTAGAATAGATCATGTGATTTCTGTGCCCCAAATTACACCTTCTCTCTACTTTTGGTTTTAGCAATCTTCTCAGTCTGATCTGTGGACTCAGCACATTGCCTGCCCAGGGTGTGACCAGAAATACAGAGACTTTGTCTTCAGAGGAAGTGAAGAGGGGGTGGGAGGTAACCTGGGGAAATGCAAATCTGTGGCTAAATAGGACTTCCCTGGGTCTGATGACTTCCAAGATGACCCTGAAATATCATTCCAGTGATGGTGTAGATAGAAGGGACCAGCCCTGTCTCAAAGAAGAGTTGCCTCCGTGTATTCATTCCACAAATGCTTTTAGCACTTACTGTAGGTCAGGCATTGCTAGCCTGGGGAAACATAAAGAAAAAGAGAACACAACAAAATTCAACCAGGAAATGATACCCGGGCCCAGCCCCCACAAACGTCTGGTTTTTAGTTCTTGCTCATGGCTTTACAATAACTGGCCATATGACAAGTCCTTCAGACATGTTAGCCTTTTCTCAGGGTAGAGATGGGGGAGCTGAAAGGTGAATTTTGTTTGTTGTGTGTTTATTTTTTGTCTTCAGATTATTCTCTCAAATTCAGCTCTTCAAGATCAAGTACGCCTTGGAAATCTCCATCTAGACAAACCAAAACATTCAACTGAACATATCTTAAGACAAGAAACTAAAAATTCTTTGTTCTCAATTTTGTCTCAAATTTTTCTCTACTTTCTATACTTTTGTTCCCAAATGAGGGAATTTCTATCTTCCACAAGCACAACTAAGCCATGGGTCACACCCTCTATGCATTCTGCTACCCCACTCAGATCTTGTCCAGCCTGCAATACCTAGCTGAATTCCATTCTCACGCTAATTTTTTTTTCTTTCTTTCTCTCTCTTTCTTTCTTTCTTTTTCTCTCTTTTCTTTCTTTCTAGACAGAGCCTCAATCTATAGTCCAGGCTGTCCTTGAACTCACAGCAATCCTCCTGCCTCAGCCTCCATAAATGCTGGGATTATAGGTGTGTACCATCATGTCCATCTTATGTGGTGCTGTTGAAATGAACTCAGGGCCTTGTGCTTGCCAGGCTAGTGCTTTACTGCTGAGTTCTGCCCCCCCCCCCCCCCCCCCCCCCCCCGCTCCCCGCCTTTCATTTATCTTTGAGAACAGGATGCCACTTGGCCAGAAGTTCCTGGGTAAGTGAGCTACCCAGGTTGGATCCAAGATAGTTGCCAAAGTGACCAACAGGTACCCTATGACTTTATTACAATCTCATCTTCATGCTAAATGACACCCTCCAGCCCCATGGCAGTTGATATTGTCACGAAGACCACAGGAAAAAACCCATGAGGAAGAAAAAGGAGTGGTGCACATATTCCCTGAAAACATTCACCCATTCCCAGGAGAGACAAAAATATTTTTCCCATTATTAATCTACCCCTCCCCCTCATCTCTTTTACACAATTGATAAGTTTGATGTGAAAGTTTCATCTCTCACTTCAGTTCTTGCCAAGAATGAAAGTCTCCTTTGCTGCTCAATCAGCACTTGTTGGTTCCAGAATTCTGAGACAGAAAAAGAGCCCAACTTGCGGTCAAAAGTGATAAGAGCACCCACATCAAATTAGTCATCAAATACAACTAAATTCGCCTGTGATATGTTAATAACTCTCCAATGAACTTCGTTCTTTTCTAACTGGTTGTCACCTCCTCCTTCAGACATTTAATTCTCCCCAGTTCCCAGCTCCACCCAAATCTCCTCTGCACTGTTCACAAGGGAATCTTTCTAAACCCAAAATATGAACAGGTCACTTTCCTGCTTAAAACTTTTGATTCCTATCATGGAACGAACGAATTTATAAGATCATGTTGAACTAATTGCATGCAAAAAGAGTTCTGACCCACTGGTTCAACCAGGTTATGTATCCTTGCTAAACTGTGGATGCAGTTACAACAAAGTCCCCTGCAGACTTCATGAGTCCCTCTGGACCTGGGATAATTCATTAGAGCATGTCCAAATTGAGACAGGGGATTGGGCTTTCACAGCCTTCCATCCAATGACCGGCTTTTGGTTGTTGGCTGCCTTCAGGTAACGGCTAGGAGCAGGTCCTGGAGAGAAACTCAGCAAAAAGTTATCATTGGCTCCTGCTTCCAGATTTGAGAAACAATTGCTTTGGCCCTGAGGGAGGATCTGAACCGCACGTCCCAGCATCTGCTGTAGGAAGTAACTGCTTGTACACCATTTAACAGATTATAAAAAACAAGCTCACCAACTCTATGCCTTACCTAGATCATATAAAGAGTAGGTGGAATCCCTGTGGTTCTAACTCATATTTTTCTATGTATTTGTTCTATTTTCAACTGAAACTTCACTTGCACAAACATTTCATTAGCATCAGGCCCAGCTTGAACCCTAAGGCACTTTGAGTATCAGCAGCAGTTATCACACACATTAATATTTCAAGGAAAAATTAGACCTGCAACCAATGTCTTTAACAGAGATTTGAAAGTATCAAGGCCTTTGGGACTCAATATATAGCTCAGGTCAAGTTAGGGAGGCTTTGGCTGAGCCTTTGTAGCAGACTGATGGCTTTGCAAAAGACTGGAACCAGGCAGCAACCATAGACCTGGGCCAACATCCAGATGGCCTGTGAGCTAGAGGGTTCCAAGAGATGGAGATGGACAGCACTGGGCATGAGGGCACCTGGCCATGAACCCAGCACTGAGAAGCTGAAGCAGAAGGATCACACTTTTGAGCTCAGCCTGGGAAACTTCACAACTTAATATAGACTCTAAATACACAAATAAATAAATAATAAATAAATAAATAAAGGTGGGAGATGGAGCTCAGTGTGAAGCCCTGGGTTCAAACCCCTATGTGGGAGCGTGGGGGGAGTGTGAGGGAGGTGAGAATGAAAAGAAGGCTGAAAGAGAAAGCGTAGGATCAAGACCTGGGCAGTTTCTAAGAAGACAGAAAAGACTAAAGGAAGTTGAGAATCAAAAGATCCCCAACGATACATAGATTAGGATAGGGCGCGGAGCCCAGAAAGAGACGTGGCTGAACAAACGCCAAGAGCCACAGCTGCTCTCTTTTCCTCATTCCTCCTTCCCCAGGCTGTTGGGTCTTACGTGGCGCCCCCACCCTTACCTTTTTCAGGAAGGGCGTCCGGCCCAACCACCCTCCTTTCACGCACGCCAGTATCTGGCTTATCTTGTCATTCTGTCACAAGTCAACTGAAAACTCATTGGCCCAGCAAACACTGCCCAGCTAATTGTCACTGCTGAGGCTGTCTGTCTTACCCAGCACGTCTTCTGCCATGCCCTCCCTCTACTGAAAGTGTAAAAGCTCCCCTCAATGAACTGCCTACAGGTCCATCTTGGCTCACTCGAATGGAGCCTGCTCAGAAAACTCCTGTTTTGACTGGCTGTGTTTATTGACCATAGGATGTTGGTTTTTATCCCACCACAGGCTTTTTGCCCTAATATTAAAGGCTCTGCTAAAGAGCTTTGCTAAGCAGCAAAGTATGCTGGAATGGTAGGGTTTTTTTTTTTCCAAATTCTGCTTTTGCTATAAATCAATATTGATTGCATGGCTCCAAGCATATTGTTTGATTCTCTAAACCTGAATGTGCTCACTGTGAATTGGATAAGGTTAGACCTGCGGCAGAGCTCATGGGAAAGATGACCTTCACGGGAAAGATGACCTACACAGGTGGGGAGGTCACATATCCTTCTACTCCTGATCTAGCCTTCTGGGGTAACAGAGCTAACCTATGGACCCCAACTCTGATCGGTAGATTCTTGTGTTACAAAAGTTCATTAAATAATATATTAAAAACAACGTGATTGTCTTTTCTCAGCCCTCTATTTTAGAGTTTTCTTATGGTGGGGATCTCTTCCAAGAGAAACTAAGGTAGATGGTCTGGGTTGGGGGTGGGGAAGGCATCGCTGTAGAAATCCCTTGTGGAGGCTTCGACGGGGAGAGATACCGAGAGAGACAGGTAGTCTCCGAAGCCTCCTGAGCATGCAGCATGCGATACTTTAGACACGAGAGGCCCAGACAAGACCAGGGCTCAAAAGTTTATAGTGACTAGGCTCAGAACTGGGAGCAATGAGTCATCTTCCTTAAAGAAATAATAACAGAAATATAGGTTTGGGGGTATTTTTTTCCAGTACTGAGAATCAAAACCAAGGGTGCTATACCCTTGAGTTATATCTCCCACCCCTTTTTTGAGTCAGGGTCTGGCTAAGTCATCTAGGCTGGTCTCAAACTTGTAATTCTCCTTCCTGAGTCTCCAGAACAACCAAGATTACAGGAGTGCACCACTGGCTTGCAAAGCCTCTTCCTAATTAACTTATTCATTCCTAGAATAATTTTTTTAAGAAGAGACCTACCCCTTATTGTTTTACTGTCCTCATTTTGCAAGTTTAGAAACAATAGAACTAAAGAAGAAAGTATTTGTCATTGGGCATGATTTTATGCCTTTTACTTAATAGAGTACCTTCTCAAATTTGACATTTCAAATAATCTCATAATCTCGTCTCAATTTTTTTCCTCATTGGAAGCTAATGAACACCATTTTCTTTAAGAATTAATCCTCTTCATCACACAGGGCATGCAATGCATTTTACATATTAAGTGAAAAAATACAAAACTATGTGTGTTTATGGTTTGGATCTGGAATGTCCGCCAAATGCCTCATACCTATAAAGCCACGTGTTGTTAAGAGGTGAGGCCTGGTCAGAAGAAGAGAATCACTGAGGCTTGACCAGAACGGTAAGACTACTGGGACAGGAAACAAAAGGATATATGGTAGCTCTGCCCTTCCTGCCTTCCCAGGCTTTCTGTTGTCTTGGCTTCCTGTTTGCCATGCCGTGAGCAACTCTCTGGCATCTGTTATGTGCTCCCACCATTACCCGCCACCCATGAATGGACATGAAATGAGACCTTCTGAAACTGTGAGCTAAAATAAATCTTTCCTAAGTTGTGAATGTCAGATATTTTTTCCAGCAACGAGAAAGTAATTAAGACAATGTGCATCTAGTAATTTCCATTATAAAGGTGTTTCTGGAATTTTACCTTATTGAAGCAAGAAAAAAAAACTTTACTTAAGCCACTACTATTGTGGGGAGCTTTTATGATCTCTGTTCCTCGCAGCAACATCTTGTCTGCAATTATTATTAAGGATTAGCTCAAATATCAGATGTTTATTTATAATAATACCCAGAGTCTTTTTGAACCTGAAAATTCATAATACAATAGAAGGATAAACTGAAGTGACTGTAAGCACCCTGTGGAATAAGATATCTGATATAGGTGTTTCATACAGTTAAAATAAATAATCTTTGCAATTATTACTCTGTATGATTTTGGCATTGACTTAAATCCCTCTACATGGGATTCTGTGAAACTGAATCACATATTGTTATGGGTTGGGTTCAGATCTTCATTCTACTTCATATTTTCTGTTGATTAGTATTTTCCTGATCATGTTCTATATCATATACTGATATTACCTTTAAGAAACATGCTATCCTATGCTGAAAATATTCAGTTCCTTTATAACAGGGCTCTTAAGTACTTATTGAATAAAACTCATCTCCCTGTCTTTAACTGTTAAAAGTTCTTCGGGGCCCATACTGTGCTTATATCTCTAATTTGTGCTGCGAAGTTACTGTTATTTCTTACAGAGAAACTTAGGAATGATACTTATTTAGATAGTACTTGAAGCGTTTTGCTTTAGGTCTCTGAGGATATCTTTGATCTTGACCCTAAACCAGTACCTCCCATTCATCCCTACCTACAACAACATGAGGATTATTATTTAGTCATGCACGTCCACCTCCAGGAAACAATAAAAATAATGGACACTATATTAGTCAACTTTCCCCTCCCTGGGACACAATACACAACACCCACAGCTTACAGGGAGAAAAGGTTGATTTAGCTCATGATTTCAGAGAATTCAGCTGACAGTCAGCTGGTTCCAGGCAGAAACATCATAGCAAAAGGTTGTGGGGAAGCAAAGATTCTTTGTTCATGGCAGCTAGGCAGGCAGCAGAGCAGAAAAACAAGGACCAGAGAGCAAAAGAAGAGGGATCCTGTGTAGTGCTCAAGGTCACCCTTGTGACCTACCCAGATACAACCAGCTCCCAAGCCAGTCTAGTTGACACAATTAAGCTCAACCACCATAGGCACCAAGTATAAAATGATTACTACATGCCAGGCCTTGCACCAAACATCTTACTTATATTAATATAATTTTGATCTCCCAACAGCTCTATGGGATGGCTCCTTATCTTAACTCTACTTCTGGTGAAGAAAGTGTGGCTTAGAGGGACTAAACAATCTGCTCAAGGTGGTATGATTTATAAACACAAAAACAGAAACTGAATGCAGCTCTGTTTAACCATGGAGCCAAAGTTCTCAACCAGTCCATTATTCTGCCTTATACAAACAAAGATTTGGAAGAGATTATTTTTCATGGTTTGTGCTGAGGCAGGCTGGTGGATGGGAGAGAGAAAGCTATTGACCTGGGCTTCATTTGCGAATAATCCCCACAATTCATTTCTCTCTTCAACAATCCTACTTAGATCCCAAAGCTTTCTAGCTAGGTTTTCATGAGTTGCTTGAGTAGCCAACCCAAGCCTTTTCTTCTTGCCTGAAACCAGGGACAGTAGGAATGCAGGAACGCAGGAATTTCTGTACTGAACTGCTTAAACAACTCTCTAAACAACCACAAGCCACTCCAGGGGTCATCATAGAGCAGCCTCCACTTATCAGCTATCTCTCTGTTAGGTAAGTATCTGCTGGATAGTTAGACAGCAGAACTTTTCAGAGACAAAGGAGTGAGTTCTGCTCCTCTCCGGTATTTGCTAACACGGTGTTCAGTGGACTTGTCAAAGAGGCTTCTGGAAATGCCAAAGAAAAAGAGATCTTATTTTGAGCTTCGTGTGGAGGGAAGAATAAGGCTGAAATCGGTCATCAGCCACTTTGCAAATTACCATCCATCTACTACTCTGTTTGAGAAGGTGAATCAGGATGACAGGAGGCAGTTTTTGCTGCACAGAAGTCCTAGTTTGGTGACTCAATAGCCACTGTCCCTGGTTCCTGAATCCTGTTCCTTCCTAGAAGGAGTAGGATGACATGGGCATTTCCCTCTGTCTAGAAACGTATGCCAGTAAAACCTCATGCCAGTAAAACCTCATACATGGCTGAGAGATAACAGGAAGTACCCCAGTCCTACGAACAGTGCTTCTAAAATTTATGTGGAGGGTGTCTGTGAAGTAATGGCTCACTCACACTCAGTTGTTCCTTAAGGGAGAGCTCAGAGTCAGTCTGGAAGGCTCCTGGAGAGGAAGACCCTCTACACGGGCTCTTGGGGTCTGGAAGGATGGCAGGGCATCAGTGGAAAGAAAAGGAGCTGGAGAGGAGATCTTCCAGTGACAGATGTTCATGGATGGCTCAACCCCAGACTCAGTGCTCTGAGCTAAATCTGAACTGTGGAGGCAGCACTGACGTGAGAATCCCATGAGAGCCTAAAAGTGAACAATTTCAGCCCTATGGATGTGATGAGGGCCAGTCTTCCAGTCTCTCCTCTGGCCCTGGACCACTTAACACATCCATCTGTCCAATAAGGAGACCTGCACAACATTGAAGACTCCGGGTAATGGAATCCAGTAAAGCCTGGGCCCGGATCTGGGCTAGAGCCACCTTTAAGCCCAGTTTCTTCCCTTTTTTTTTTCCTCCCTAGAGCCCCATCCCGACAACAGGGCTCCATGGTCCACTGATCTGCTCAGCCCCCATATGAGACACCTGGCCTCATAGGCTTCCTCCTCTAACCCAGCAGGGCTGAACCAAGGGTGATTTTCCCAGTGCTTTCCCCGGGCCAGTTTTAGACTCAGTGATTAGGTCTCCTAGGAGATGTTCAGAGTTTGGGGGAATTTTGTATTTTCATTTTATTTTTATGTGGGTGTTTTTCTTTGCTTATCCAGATAAATGTGCTCATTGTGAGCCCCATGAGGCCAGGTGGTCTATCTGGCCCTCCAGTGACTCTTCCCTAAGGGACTGGTTCATAATCGATGACCTCTGGCCAGAAGTATGACGAAGATTGTCCCAGGCTGGGAAGCCAAGATGTCTAAGTGTGGTTCAACCCAAAGCACTGTCAGGCAGGTCACTTACCCATCCCTCTGCCTCTGCCTCCCTAGTGAGGGGAAACCAGGCATGCACCACCATGCCCAACTTATGTGATGCTGGGGAATTGAACTCAGGGCCTTATGCCTCCTAGGAAAATCTAGTCACTGAGATACACCTCGTCCTTGCTTTAACTGGTGCTGGAAGAAATGTTCGATAATATAATGGACTACTGGCCAGGCCAAGACTGAAAAGTGAAACTTGATAACAGTCACTGTCCACTATGAGCCTGAAGGCTAGCCAAGACTCTGGCTCAGTACAGTGGAAAAGGAAATGGTGCTCTCTTCAGATAGACTTTGAGGTCAGATAATCCAGGATTTGAACCCAGTTCTTCCCCCCTCTCTTCCCCCGGACCACTGGGCAAGTTCTATAGCCACTCTTTTACCTTAATCTATAAAACAAGGATAGTGATACCTGCTTTTTACTTTTATGAAGATTAATGAAACAACGTAAACAGAATCCCCGACATTCAGGGAATTCAATGAGTGAGATTTGCTTTCTGTCCACCTTCTTGAATATTTATGGGATAATGAACATTCTCCAGAAAAAAAAAAAGACAAAATCCCTTGATCCAGACTCAGGGGTCCCAAGTTTGGCCTAGACTTTACAACACTGTCAGTTCTGCCTGCTCCATGGGGCTGTTGTGGAGATCAAATACAGAAGTAATAAGGTTTTTTTTTTTTTAAAATGGTTTGTAAATACAAGGCACTATCTCCTGTACATCACTTCCTATCAGTACTTTATAGCTGAGGGAAGCAGCTTGGCATATTATACGTATTAACTCTGCAACCTGAGGTTAGTAAAATTACCAAGTCCTGCATTAGCTGCCCATAGCTGCTATGACAAATTACCACAACAACATAAGACCACAGAAATTTATTCCCTACGGTTCTGTAGGCTAGAAGCATGAATCCAAGGCACCAGAAGGACCAGGCTTCCTCTATAGGCTCACGGGGAGAAGCCTTCCTTGTCTCTTCTAACCTCTTGTGCAAATCCACTCTCTGCCCCTGGCTTCACTGTCACCATCCTCTTTTCTTCTCCTCCTCCTCGTTCTTACTTTTCCTTTCTCTCTTTCTCTTTCTGTCTCGTCTAAAGATATTTCTATTGAATTTAATGACCATGCTAATTAAGTCAGGATGAACTCATCTTAGCCTTACCTTAATTATATCTGAAAGACCCTGGTTCCCAGTAAGATCATATTCTGAGGTTCCAGGTACATGGGAATTTGAAAGGGCACACTATTCAATGCACTACAGGCCCTTGGTCCCTCTATCTGCACCATCAGTGACACTCAATGTATACTTTCATTGAGTCTAAGATTGCAGTGAACAGTCTGTCCCCTCAGACTAATGTCCAAAATTGGCTTGATGTACGTCTGCAGAGGGGATTATGGGAAATACAGTAGACTAGCTCCATGGTGAAACTAAAGGAGAGCTAATTCTGGAAACAATAGGAAGGGTGGGATAAACATGAATGTAGTGCCTGTCTGTGAGACAGCGGGGTATGACATCAGTATGCTGGAGCATGCAGTAGCTGTGTCACTTGAGGCAAGAATGTCAGTCTTCAAGTCAGACTTTGATCACTGGTTTCCCTATTTATAAAACAGTCAGTCAGCTTCACATTCCCTTCCCCTCTCCCCTTTACATGCCCTCACCTCCTGCCCCATCTTCCCTGACTCCCAACATCTTGGAATTTGACACTACGTATATATGTACAAAATCCTCAAGCTCAATATAACCATTGCGTATTATGTACATATACATATATACGTATGCTAATAAAAATGGGGAAAAGAAATAAGACTGCCACCAAAATGTGTCAAGTATTAAATTATATGCTATTAACTTAAAATAGCATAGCATAGTCTTGTCCCATCAAAGAAAAAACTAGAATAAATATGTATAAACACCCTGGGGTCCTCTTTGTCATGTTTCTCAGGTGAGTAGTTATATGGTCTACATCAAAGCCTTGTGGGATAAGTGGTGTGAGGATATGAGATCCCAGTATTTCCATGTTATTTAGTTATAGTCTCACTGCTATTTTATAATCCTGTGGAAATATGGCACTCACTACCATTTGCATTTTGTTATTTACTTATTATTATTATTATTATTACTACTATTATTATTAATTAGTTTTGTGATACTGGGGATTGAGTCCAGGACTTCCACACCAAGCTATCAATATATCTCCAGCCCTTATTTTATTTTTTATTTTGAGTCAGGGTCTTGCTAAGTCACTAAGTTGCCTGGGCTGGGCTTGAACTTGTGATCCTCCTGCCTCAGCTCCTTGACAGTGCTAAGATTACAGGCCTACACCACCATGCCAGCTATGTATTCACAGTTATTGTGAAAGTGGTACCCTGGGAAATAGTTAACAATCAGTTCGCTGAAAAAAAATCTGCATACCTACACATACACACATAATTTTACTTATAAGAAGGTAACGTAGCAATTTACAAATTTTAATTCATTGTATTCAAATAAAGCATTCAGTAACCTTTATTGTAAGTTTCATATATGAAACTGGTTCTCACAGAATGCCTTGTTTGTTATTTGAGTTCATATCTATAGTCAGCTTCTGGTTGAGCTGCTGTATGTAGATTCAACATCAATGTTGGTCGGTGCCCTTAACTAAGGAAACAGGCAACAATAAAGACATATGTTGGAACACCTGTGGCTCTCAAGTAAGGCTCATCTCTTGCTAAGTCTGATGGAGGCTTTTGAATACTGAAAAAAATCATTTTTTCAAAGTTTCTCACAATGTAAAGACAACAGTCTTGGCACATCTTCAGCTTATTCTGTCCCCTTGTGTTTTCTCTATCTCTTTTTTTCTTATATCCAGTCAATCAACAACACAACAATTGCTATCCTTTGCCTGTGGCCATGGTACTAAGCCCGTGATCAATTTCAATCTCCCAACATGACGTCATTGGATGCAGAGCTGGAAAGCAAAGAGGTGCCATCCATGATCTCCCTCTTCATTTTCACCATAGAGATGCAAGAGATCACAGACTTTGACAGTGTAGCTAGCAGTGACATCATGAAATAATTACCAAGAGATACGTTTTGCGGTCTGGGTCCCATTGTTTAAGTATGAATATTTAAATAAGTATATGTTTACACAAGTTTTACTTAATTGAGATTTTTATTGTTTGGTGGTACTAGAGACTAAGTCTTCACACTGAGCTATATACCCTTTTTACTTATGAGACAGGGTCTCACTAAGTTATCCAGACTGGGCTCACACTAGCTATCCTCCTGCCTCATTCTCTCAGACTGCTGGCATGACAGTCACACACCACTATGCCCAGCTATGAAAACATATACAAGTATATAATTTAATGATGGCCATATTTATCAACCAGCTCACAAGATTCTTGAAAATCTAATACTTGGCGCTCATGAGTTGGCGTGTGCCAAATCTAACACAGCACTTCATAGTTGGGTACTGGGGGAAGGAAGGAGGGCAAACACAAGGAAACGCCAACCTGTCTCTGCAACCAGGTCTCACTACCTTGGGGAGACCAACAGGACAGCGCCTCTGACTAGTTCAAACAGACTGAAACCATTCACACGGCCTTTCCCAGTCTCCTTGAGAGTCATGGACATGGCACGTCCAGTGTCCTATTCCTATAGCAGCGTCTCCTTCTGGCCATTCTAGTCCTTTCTCCTCAAGAAAAAAACAAGCTTTAAGATAAAGGCAGCTCCTTAAACACCACAGCATGAGGCTCACTTAGTTCCACCAGTGTGACCAGCTGGGAAATTGGGTTTCTGCCAACAAAGTGCACTTGTCCACCGTCTCCCTCCTTGTAACTGTGGCACCAGACTTGACTGGACAAAGAGGTGTTCTACAAAATTATGGAATAAACCAGAAGTAAGAGGTCTATCACTCTGTCTATGTTTAGTCATCTAAATACAGCTGTTTTTTTTTTTTTTTTTTTTAGACAGGGGGGTCTCACTATGTTGCTCAGGCTGGCCTTGACTAAATATCAGCTTTAAATGATTTGTGGGTGGTGTGACAAAAGCTTATCTTTTCTTTCGCACTCTTAAGAGAAAGCACCGGAGAGAACTGCTCAGTAAAGCGGTAATACCCATTTCCTGGAAACAGCTGAGGAGAAAGAGAGGGGAGACATCTTTGCACAACGTGAGGTTTGGCTGAGGTGACTACACAGCCACTTTCCCGGCTCCAGTGCTCTAAGCCGCTGCTTCTTGAGAACACGAAGAGATTTGAGGCCTGAAGCGAGATGAGCAATCCTTGAGACGCAGGCAGAAAAAGCCCCAGTGAGACAGGAAGCTGGTTCAGGAACTCACTGGTTCCTGATGCGCGAGCTGGCCAGCAGAGACAGCAGTGCAGATGCGGAGCTCGCTTCTGCCGGGGCACCTGGGCGCAGCTCTGGGCTCCCGGACGGGCCGGCTGGCTTCTCCTCTCTGGCTGATGGATCCCTTGAGGCTTCTGCTGTTTCTTTCCCTGGCATTTGAGCTGAGCAACGGAGCAGGTGAGTGTCCATCTGTTTGAGGTTTTGAGGCCTGCGGTTAGGGGCCAGCCCTCCCCCAGCCTCATGGATGTAGGCTGCCTTTCCCTCAGGGACAGGCTCTGGGTTTCTGCTGCCTTCTTCAAAAAAGAAGGAACATTCTGAGTTACTGGGACCTTGGGTTCCAAGGCTCAGTACCGCAAATTCTACTTTCTGAGGAAGCCAGGAGCTCTAAACAAAGATGCCTGGCACACCGACTGAAGGGCTGGTTTGTGGTTGCTTGTCGGGGAATCCTGGCAGAGATACCAGGTAGCCACCGGTCTCACACTCTGGGAGATTTGTCCGCGTACACCTGCCCTGGAAAGAGACCCTCATACCAACGAGTGGGCAAATCAGAATGCGACCCAGTGAAATGCAAAAATGGTACTGGGCACTGAGGGTAAAAGTGAAAATACAGGCCCCTGGCTGAGAAGAGGCAGTGGTTATAGTGTGGTCACCCTGGAGGCCACTGTCTTGCAAGAGACGATCCCAAGGCACCAAGCGGGAGAGGAGGCAGGTTACAGAACGTGAGGAGTGCAGTGTCCAAGCAGCTCCAGCAGTAGGATCTGAGCGGCAGTAAAGTGGGGTTCTGTTTGTTGGTTGGTTTGTTGGTTTGTTTTGAGAAAGAGTCTTCCTTTGAAGTTCAGGATAGTCCTGAACTCACTCTACAATCCAGGCTGACCTCAAATTCACAGCAGTTCTCCTGCCTCAGCTTCCTGAGTACTGGGATTAAAGGCGCGCACTGCCATGGCCAGCTAGCAGAGTGTCTCTGGAGCTACTGTTCTTGTCAATAGTATCAGGGCTGTGAGGAAAGGTATTTGAGAAAGACAAAGCCACACAAGAAGTGGACGTTGGTCAGGACAACTGTACGAAGTGGGTGAGAAGCTGCCTCTGTGTACACGCTTCAGCCTTTGGCTGGATGGTGTGAGCAGCGTGGAGTGGAGGTGGCATCAGGGAAAGGGAAAATCCTGAAGCAGAGGGTGTTTTAGGCTCGGGGTTTTCAAGATTCAAATCCATTATGGACTTTTCCAGGAAAAGCCCTGGAATATGCCAGGGATTGGAGTAATGTCGTAGAAATCTACCTCTTGCCAGACTCTCGGATAAAGAGGTCCTTGCTCAGCCCCACTTTCTCCTGGAATCAGCAGGCCACCGGCTCTTTCTTCCCAAGTCTAGGAGACAGGGAACTGAGCTCAGGGACCAGAAGGCCAAACTGAGCCAGGTGCTCCCAGGTGCTCATAGGAAGAGCTAAGCCTTCGTTGTGGCACCCCAACTTTAACCCCATCATGTCTGGCATACTTTTAAGTGACTCTAAGGAGTGGTGGAACATAACTGTTGGCTGGGTTATTCTGTCTCTGGGCTTGCCTGATTCCCAGCCAGTTTTGCCTATGGGAGTCAGACGTAACTAACAGCTGTTCTAAATAAGGCTTTGGTGGTCACTGTGTAGTGAGCAGCAGTCCAGCCCCAGGAGCTCCTGGCCAGTTCTTTTACAACACAGAAGCTGCTCTCTTCCTTGTGTTCCATCGTTGGAAATATATTCCAATTTTTCAATGTTTTTTTTTAAATGTGTTCTCTCTCTCTCTCTCTCCTCTTCATATATCTGTATCTATCTATCTATCTATCTATCTATCTATCTATCTATCTATCTATCTATATTTTTCCTCCTGTTTTTGGTAGTACTTGGGATTGAACCCAGGACCTTCAGAACACTGAGCTACATCTGCAGCAGCTTTGGGTTTTTTGTTTGTTGGATTATTTGCTTTTTTCTTTTGTTTTTGAGACTTGATCTCACTGTGTAGTCTAGGCTGGTCCTGAATTCACTATGTAGCCCAGGCTGACTTCCAAGTCAAGGCAATCCTCCTGCTTCAGGCTCCCAATTGCTGGGTTTACAAGCATGTACCACTGTGCCTAGATTACATGGTGCTGGGGAATAGAACTCAGGGCATTGTGGTTGCTAGACAGGCACTCTAACCACTGTGCTATTCCTCTAACTCCCACAACCCATTTTTTAGTATTAAATTTGAGACTGTCTCATTAAGTCTCTAAGTGGTACAGGCTGGGTTTGAACTTGCAATCCTCCTGTATCAGTGTGCCACAGTACTGGATTTACAGGCTTGCACCACCAGGTCTGGCTCATTGTTTTTCAACACAAATTTTTATATTTTTAGTGTTTTTATTTTTAAATATGTAATTTCGTCCTTTATGCAAATTCTTATTTTTACTTTTAGATACACAATTTCACTCTTTGTGAAACCCCAATAAAACCCAAAAGGAAGTGCTCTTCACATGGGCCAGGTCAGTCATGACATGTCTACCCACCCAAGAAGCTCAGTTCTTGTGAAACCTGTACCCATCTCCTTCCCATCTATTCACAGCTCAATTTCCAATTTGCAGCCACAACTAAAAAATCAAAAAGTTCACCCGTCTCTTTCCCCCAGTAAAGGGAATTTCTCAAATCCCCCAAAAGACTTTCATTCCTCCTGCAGGTCCTCCCCCACCCCCTTGACACGTAAGAGGTGAAGGACAATTGATTGAGGCCTAGACTTGGCCCAACCAGCCACATCTGAGTCCACTGGCCCATTCTTTCCCAAGATGTTGAGACAGCTACTTCTATGTTTTGAAAGCTTTCATCCCGTGTCATGATGCCCTCCTCTTCTCTGTCCTCAGCTTTGGACTGAAAATCAGAACCCCAATGCTGTTTGGTTTTACCCACAGATTGACTGTGGACAAGTCTATTCAGTAATGATCTGTTAAGGACACATGGCAGAGATGGGAAGCACTGTGCAATGTACAGAGAAGGGGAAAGGACCAGCTGTGGCTCTGCTCAGCCCTGATGCGTTGTCCATAAATGCTTGCTCAGTAACAATAGTACTTAGTACTCGGTATGTACCAGGCACTGTCGTAAGTGCTTTGTGTACACCAGTTATTTTGTCCCTATGAGACTTCTATTGTTATTGTCACCATTACAACTTCATAAATGAGGAAAGGCAGTCCAGAGTGGTTTAGGAATTTCTCTGCACTTACACAGGCAGACTGTAGTACTAGTGAATAAAATTACATAAGCCTATATTTGGGACAGTAGAAAGAATGGTAAATTTTACTTTAAAATTATAATATATTCTCTATAATTGAACTATATGAGTTAAACTGAATCGAAATGAATTAGAGTATAGAAATTTTCAAAAAGTGAAAGGTGTTGATAAAGCCATAGCAGAATGTACAAGGCATATGAGAAATATCTGGTCCGGAATTTGGAAAGAGGGTAGAAACCTCTTCGTATTTAACTCTTCGTCAACTAGTTTATTGAAAAAGTATTTCACTTTTGTCTATAAAACTGTGACATGCAAAAGGGTATAGAGTGAAAACCGGCCTCCTTCCCATAACTCTGGCTGGAGGCAACCACAGCTACCATGTTTTTCCTGTATCTTTTAAATATGTGAGTCTGGTAGGTTGAATTTTTATGAAACTTTTGAAGAAGGGTATTTCGAGTAGAGACACTCAGGTGCTGCCACTGCTTTGGGTAAGGAGACAGCCTGGTGTCGCTGAGGCCTAAGGCATCTCCTCACCTGGCAAGTGTGAACAGGGGAGTCCTGAGCTTCTCCTCCATATTACATCTCTTCAAGATGTTAGGAAAACAAAGCACAGTGCATCGTGACTGTGGAGAGAGAACCTAGATTCTGTGTGATTACTTGTTCATTCTTTTATTCTTCTCATTTCACTGGAGTCGGTTCCATGGGATCTCCTGAGCTCCCACTGGATCCCTGGCTGGCGCTAGGAATGTGACTGTGGACAAAACAGACACTGCCCTCACTCTCAGAAGTGCACAGCTGCGTTAGGATGGCAGGCACTGAATTAGTTTAAAATGTGGCGAGTGACATGGGGAGATGGAAAATGGATTGGCAGCATGTGTTGGGAAACCTAACCTCAGCTAGGAGGGCTTGGAGGGGCTGGCCAGGTGAAAGAAGGGTGGGATAGGCCTCGAGGGCACCGAGTGGCCATGGCAAGTGGGCTAAGATGGACAGACCCAGCACTCCCCACAGCATCAGGGATAAGAATGGGAGCTTGGCTGATGACTGCACTTAAAGAACAACCTTATTAAAGCGCTTGCCTAGCAAGCACAAGGCCCTGAGATCAATTCCCCAGCACCACATCAAGCCGGGCATGGTGACGCACGCCTATACTCCCAGCACGTGGGAGGCTGAGGCAATAGGATTGCCGTGAGTCCAAGGCCAGCTTACATAGTGAGTACAGAACCAGCCTGGCTACAGAGTGGGACCCTATCTCAAAAAAACAAAAAAAGAACGAGTTAAGACAAGTTATTATTTCTTTGTTGGGCTAATGTTACAATAAAATCTGTGGGGCTAATGAGCGCCATCTCTTCTCTACCTGAAAAAAAAATTATTGCAGCAAGATGCAAGATATACTAAAAGCACATGTAAAATACCAGGACCAGGCCCCCACCCCTCCCTAAAAAATATAATGTCATTAGGTAGAGACCTATCCTGTGAAAGGGCTTGCTAAGTCCTACAGATTTCAAGCTAATACTCAAGAGGCCCACGTGAATCACTTTTGAAGTACAGTTACCCATGAAGGAAAGTGAGTTGGTGTTAACAGCTATCAATGTTTCCTCCCAGACTCTTTTAGTAAACAGGGGCTGACTGAATCACAGGCCCACTGGAAAACACTCATCAGGCAGTGGGATGTTTCAGGAGCAGGGACTCTAATTAAAGAGTTTCATGAGCCACTTTAAAGCTTCACCTCTTTTTCCGCTTGAGGTCGGATGCCAGGATCTCAAGAATCCCCTCCAGGCCAGCCACTCGCAGGCACAGGAGCTGACAGTCACCCCTCGAAGCTCAGCGCACACTCCCTGCATGTGCAGACGCCTCCACTGTCCTTCTCAACTGAATCTTCTTTTCTGTATCTCTTTCCCCTCTTGTTGTCTTCCTCTGTTTCTTTGTTAATTTTGATTTGTTTGGGGGTATGCCTCACTTCATTTGATGATTCCCTCCTTCACCTCTCCTAGTCGGTTTCATGTCCGGTAACCACGGTAGGAAGAGTACAGGATTAGGTGGGGGGAGGGGAAGAAGGGTCACCCGGAAGACTTGTGGGAAGATGAAAGGCTATGGTTTTAGAGTGGGATGAACTCTCATGTTTTTCCTACCATATCAAAGTTGAGTTAAAATATCAAAACTATAATACTGATTCGTAATTTTCATGAGGCGGGGGGTGTCTTTTCTTCAGTTGTAATACTGGGGATTGAACCCAGGACTTAAGCATGCCAGGCAAGCACTCTGCCACTGAGCTACATCCTCAGCCCCATAATTTTTAAAATCCCAGATTCTTTTGAGAGATGCCATTATTTTAAAAGAGCTCTCAGAAATACGTGCACATGGTCATCTACATGGTTCTTTGTGCACAACCTCAGGAGGTCCATACTTACATGTATGCCTCTCAACTTTCTCTCCTTCCTTTATACATAGAAGTTTAGGCTCAGAACTCAGGAGATCTGTCTCTCAGGTACTTTTCTGTAAGTCATGTGTGTGGCCATCAGAGGAACCACATATCTGGAGAGTCACGTACTCCAGAGTGTGGCTAGTTCAAAGTCCAACCCACCTCACACTGAACCTATATGAGAAAAACCACCAGACAACCACAATATTAGTAGCCTCTCTCATTTCATCAAGCAGTGGGGGCAAGTGCTCTGTTTTAAGGTTAAATGTATTAGCGATATTTGAAAGAACAAGTCTCTAATCACTTATGTCAAATTTTCCATGACAATTAGGGCTTACTCAACCACACAATTTCCGGTTTTAGCTCAGAATGACTGCTTTTTCTTTTTTCACAATGGCTGATCTCCAGTTCACATAACTTGGCCTTTTATTGAACAGTGGACATTTCAGGTATCAAGAACATTTGGGCCAGTTTGCCAATTTTCCAACCGCATCTTAACAACGGTTAAAGCAGATGGTTTTATTGCACTCTGTTGACTTTCTTATCACCTAGAGAAATCTGTGTTCCCTCTGAGTCATGGGCTCCTTTTATGAACACTAGCTTATAGTTAAATTCAGTTATATGCATGTTAGACCAAGCTAAACAAGAGATGTGCCAAGTTATATGGGTTTCAGCATCCATAAATAGAACAGATATTTATTTTTAAAAATTCCACATACCAAACACTGATGTAGCTCCCAGGACCAAGGAGTGACTGATAGAACATTCTTCCTCTGGACAAGATTTTAAGTAAAGGAAACAAAAACAAAATAAAAATGCCCATTTCACACCAGTCAATGTTGAGAGCCTTCCGGGCACGTTCTAGATCGATTGTCAGAGGAGGTCTCTCAGAGGAGACACATTTTTGACCAGAAACCTAAAATAAACGGAGGGAATGGGCCATCCAGGTACACCAGAGGGGTCCAGGGAGGCAAGCTCTGCGATACGAATGCTCTTGGTGAGTTTAACAAACAGTCAAGAGCCAAGAGGGCCAGAGTGTGGTGATACAGAGGAGAGGGCAGGAAACAGAACAGTATGATCTCAAAGAGTTGGTACGCAGAAGCTCTAGCAGTCAGGGAATGAGGACTTTATTCTAGGAGTGGTAGAAAGCCCTGGACGTTTAAAAGTAAGAGAGAGATAAAAATGAGCATGGCTTTACAGGATCATCTTGTCCGGTGTACAGCTACTGGGAGGTACCTGGGAGACAACGGCAGTACCTGTGATGACGGTGGCAGGAGGTGTGAAATGTTTAGATACCAGACTTATTTTCAAGGCAGAGCTGACAGAATTTTCCGTCAAACTGAATGTAGAGTATGAGAGAAAGAAAGGAGTCAAGGATAGGTCCAATGCTTTGGCCCAAGAATTAGGTGAATTGTATGTATTGATTGCAAAAGTGATCATGGAATCAATCTTTCATTTGCTAAGTTGGAGATGCTTTTGGACTTACAAATGCTGATTTGTGTAGATGGTCAGAAGAACAGGGAAGGCTTTGCTTGGGAGCAACAGCTCTGTAAGCACTGCAAAAGTCACCATACAGCTGAGTGAGAAACTGTATGAGAGCAGAGAAGAAAAAGAAGAAATATTAAGCCCCGAGAGCCTCCATTCTTGTAATGGTCTCAAAGAACAGAAGATTTCCACCGAGAAAGTTGAAATGGGTAAGCCAAGAAACAGAAAAAGTCAAGAGAGTGTGGTCTTCCAAGAGCCAAACAAGGACTGGTTCTCTCTCTCTCCTTTCTCTCTTTCTTCCCCTCTCCCTCTCCCTCTCCCTCTCCCTCTCCCTCTCCCTCTTCCTTTCCTTTCCTTTCCTTTCCTTTCCTTTCCTTTCCTTTCCTTTCCTTTCCTTTCCTTTCCTTTCCTTTCCTTTGTGGTACTACTGATTGAGTTCAGGGCCTTCACTCTGAGCTATATCCCCAACTTGTTTTTTACATTTTTATTCTGAGACAGGGTCTTGATAAGTCACTAATTTGCCCAGGCTGCTTTCAAACTTCTGATCCTTCTGCTTCAGCCTACCTGAGTGCTGGGACGACAGGTCTGTGCCACTTGCCTGGGCAATAACAGAGTTTCAAAAAGGGCGTAATGAACTGTATCACGAGCTCCTGAGAAACAAGTAAGAGAGTTTATTTGGCTTCACAGAGTAGAGAGTGACCTTGGCAAATGTGCACCTAGCGAGTGGCAAGTTAGAACACTCAACTAAAGTGGGTACAGAAAACAATGGCTCCAGACATGGGAATAGGAAGCCTGAAAACATACTAAGAGACCTTCCATAAAGGGAGCCAGAGAAACAGAGAAGTTGCTGGGATAGAGAAGGGACTTTTCAGGTGACAGGAATGACATGTTTTCATACTGTATGTTGATGGAAGTAGCCTAGAAGCCATCTGATTATGCACAGGGTGAGGGCAACTTCGTGAGCCAAGTGTTCAGGTAGGTGATGCCCCACGTAGGAAGAGGCTATCCATCCAGGTAGGTGCGTCAATGTGGGATGGTGACAAGTGGAAGTTCTTTTTTGTTTCTTCTATTTTGTTCCCAGCTAAGCAAACTGCAAGGTCATCATCTGCTAGGAAGGAAATGCAGGTTGTGGCTTTCGGCAGAGGGGAGGTGTTAAATAATCATCAGCAGGATCCCTGATAGTGGTTAGAAGGGTTTTGGGTTTTCCTGTTTTTTTTTTCCCCCTTGCTATTGTTGGTTCAGTTCAGCTTTACAAAAAACAGTAATATCTCATCTTCAGCATTATTAATTATCTTAGGTTTTTTTTTTTTTTTTTGGAGAGCTAGAGTCCAGTTTTGAGTACTGGGTTCACCCTCTTCCTGACTCTGTGTCCCTCAGAATTTTTGTTTTCCTCATCCCCTGATATGGTGCTTCAGGAGCCATGGTACCCTGGGCTCGTGAGCTCAGCATTGTTTTCAGTTACTCTGTAACCTTCATCCTATATTAATGATAGCAAGAATGCTGGTAGAGGAATGAACAGACCAGGACTCTAGTCCTGACTCTGCCACTTACTGATGTGACTTTAGGAAAGTCATTTACCTTACCTGGGCTTTGTCGACCTTACCTGTAAACCTGAGTTGACAGAAACCCATTGTTCTAGTGAGTTTGTATGGCTTTATCCCAAGTAATTTTATTATTTCTATGGAAATTATTAAAATACTGGGGATATAGTGGGGACTCTTATATCACTCTTTGTTGATCACTAAGAACCTGGTAACCCTAGAGGATAGTAACCCCAGGTGAAAAGAACTCTGCCTTCTGTTCCAGCATGATGTGGTTTTCAAGACCTCTTTCATAAGACTGTTGTCCTCCCTCCTACAGACAGAGGCAAGGTCTGCCCCAAGTTTCTCCAAAAGCTGGGAAACGACGTGTTGCTGCCCCTGACGTCTGAGTGGATAGACAGGGGCATGAACAAAAGCCTCCGCATTGTCGTCACGATGGGAAAATCTTCAGACGACAACATCAAGAAGAAAATAGTGTCTCTCAATCTACCAGAAGCGGCCTCTTCATATTACCTAGAGCCTGCCTATCAGTTTCACCCAGAAAACCTGAGTCTGGGGATCCTGGGAAGCAAGAAGGAGAACGAGGGATGGTACACAATGACTCTGGAGGACAACTTTTCGGTCCGGCAATTTTGTGTACAGCTGAAGCTTTATGGTAATAATGGGAGCTCTTCCGCTGGGCCTGGAGTGCCAGTGCACGCCCTTGTCCAGATGTCTAGACCTCTTGCAGAAGCAAAGGGTATTCAAAATTAGAAGCAACCTGAAAGGCCATCGAGTCCGATGAGTACTTAACCTATGCTTTATGGAAATGGATTTAGAGCTGATACTGTGTTCCTCCATCCTTACCACCTTGGTGGCAGCTGCTTAGGATAGGCCAAACTTGCTCATTTCCAACAGAAAAGGGCCCAGCTGCCTGTGGGCTGGAAGGCCTGGAATGCCAGTATTTTTGGCTTGCAAATAAGATTTTATTTAGAATAAAATAGAGGGTTTTTTCCTCCTGATTTTTAAAAAATTAAAATATTATTGGTTCGACCCAACCTCTCTTTTATAGACAAGAACATTGAAATCCAGAGAGAAGTGGTTTATATACACTCACGTTTGTGAAGGAGATTCACTGCGCTAGGGGTTCTGGGTACAGAGAGCTGAAATTTCATCCACATATTATTTGTCGAGTCCTGAGCCACTGTGTAAGATCACACTTACATGATTGAAGACAGACACGCTCTTTTCCTTATTTAAATGAAGCTTCTAATTAAGTTGCTTAGTTGGAGTACTCTAACTAGAGCGTAGGTCCACTTGAATCCAACACCACTGCTTTTCTGGACCTCAAAATTCATTGATTCCTCTTCAGCGGTTCACCTCAAGTCCCAGGATTCCTATGGCCCTGTGGGGCTTTCCTGTTTCTTCAAAGAAACTTCCTCATCTCTGAGAATGGGACAGAGCACCCCACCTACCCAGCATTTCTTTGAAATCCTCAGGTATCTAGAGGAGGAACAGTAATACCCTCCATTACCCCAGCATCCCCTTGTCTACAAACAAAGCATGCAGAATTCCCTCAGTCCCGTGAGCATCGACCCTGGTGGGGGCTGATCACCCTAAGAGTAAGTCTGTAGCAAGTTCACCATGAGCATGGGGGCCATGCATAATGTATTTTGCAAAATAATGCTCATGTCACAGTTTGTTCTCATCTTCCTATAAGTTTACTGCCTTTATCACATCTTGTGGTCAAGTTCTCACTACAGATAATGTGGTCTAGACAACCATGACTTTCTTCTCAAGTCAAAGAAAGAGGCTGGATTTTGGAGTCAGGCTGAGGTTCCAATCTCTGCCCAGGGAAGTTAGGAGCAGCATGGTATTATATAAGACATCCCACTCCTCAGGGATTCAGTTTCCTCATCTATAAAGTGGAAATAATCATCACCAGAGTTATATAGTTCTTAGGAAGATTAAATATGATGGATATGAAACTCCAGCACTGTGTTTGTCCTGTAGTAGACACAAATCAGTCAGACTTTCTCTTTTACTTTGCCTATTTTGTGGCATTATAGTAAGGCAGGTTGAATGGTCTCTGTCATAATTGAGAAGGCAAGGTGTCTCTACCTAAGACATACAAAAATACTTGCCACACACGTGCACCTATAAACACGTACACTGCACACACATGCTGGCGTGTCTGTGTAGGTACAAAGATATCATGATTTTCAGCCTATGAGATCACACTTTAAGTAAATTAAAGCCCATGGGAACAGCTAAGCACAGTGGCATGTGCCTACAATTTCAGGTACTCAGTAAGCTAAGGCAGGAGAATCTCAGGTTTGAGGCCAACCTGGGAAGGCTTTGTTTCAAAGTGAAAAAAAATTTTTTTTTTTTAAAAAGAAATGGGACAAAGACGTTGCTCAGCGGTAGAATGCTTACTCATGAAATCCTCTGCTTGATCCTTAGTACAGCAAAAACCAACCAACAAAACCTACGGGAAGCCGGTCCTGAGAGCACAGGCCTGTAATCCTAACAACTTGAGAGGCTGAGGCAAAAGGACTGCAAATTCAAGTCCACTCTGGGCAACTCAGGAAGTTAGCAGAACCCTGTCTCAAAGGGGCTGGGGATGCCCTCAGAGCAAATGTCCTGTGTTCAATCCCCAGTACCAAAAAAGAACAGAAACAGAAACTATGGGAGATTAGTTGATGGCAAACTCCTCTGATAGCATCCAAAGCAAACAAGGTTAGAAACATCACAAAAGGCAAATGGAGTCCTAACAGTATCTACAAAGGGGACTAATGACAAATTCTTCTCGCATGACAATGTGGACCTAGAAAGTGTGCAGTAATGAGAGAGAGGCATGTAAAACAATAGTTCTCCATCAGAGATACGCCCCCCCACACACCACACACACACACACACACACACACACACACACACACACACACACGGGAAACAAAAGCGCCGCTAGGCTGCATTTGCTTTGACAAAAAGGTCAAGTGAGAATTCAGTGATGGCTCCCTTCCTCCTCCTCCTGACAGAGCAGGTCTCCACTCCAGAAATTCAAGTGCTAAACAAAACCCAGGAGAATGAGAATGGGAGCTGCAGCTTGCTGCTAGCCTGCACCGTGGAAAATGGGGACAATGTGACCTATGGCTGGAGTGAGAAGGGGGGCACCCACCTGCTGAGCCCAGCCAACAGCTCCCACCTGCTCTCCCTCACTGTCGGCCCCCAGCACGCTAACGATGCCTACGTCTGCACTGCGAGCAACCCCGTCAGCAACCGCACCCGAACCATCAAGCCATGGAGCAAATGCACGTCCTACTCCTCAGGTGAGTGCAATGGAAGCAGTGCGGTTGCCACGTTAAAGAGTGTGCTTCAGTCCTAACAGGGCCAGTTGCTCTGCTCCTGTAGCTAAGCCTTTACCTTGACAACAATCTTTATTTTCTTTCCAGTTTACAAAGTCCTCTCATATATTCAGTAAGCACACTCTTGTGTTGACCAGAGTGATACTACTACGCCTAGTTTGCACTTGAGGAAACCAATTGGAACAAAGGACCCAGAACCTAGGAGTCCAAGGTGTGACCTTTCTCTCCACCCCTTGCCCTGGTTCCAGACTGCAAGGAGGGCTGGGCTAGGGAAGGCAGGTCCCAGTTCTTGTACTCGTGCTCCAGTAATGGTGGGAGCAGTTCTACATCACCAAAAAGCATTGGCTGATCACCTAAACAGGAGGAGCAGGGAAAGAGACATGATACACCATCTCTGCTCATTAGCAATGCAAAGATAAGTTGTGAAACACTTGTTCTATAATGAAACACAGGATATAATTAAGGACTTCATTTTATGGAATTAACTGAGAATCTGAGAGCAGGTAAGAGGGCCAAGGAATTCAGAGAGGTGGGACTACATTCTAGACTGTAAAACTTCAGGAATAATGATAAGTTGTATAGCATTGTGTTAGTAGCAAAGTACCTTCAACTTTTGACTCTCATAATAACCTTGCCAGATAGGTGTTACCATTAACCTCACTTTACAGTGGAGGAACTTGAAAGTTCATAGCATTTAAGTATCTACCTCAAGTTTCTTCAACTCTTAAATACTGGAGTTAACACTTACACGTATAAGAGGTGATCAAAACATACAGTGAATGCTTAGATTGTAAAAATGTATTACATTAAGTCACGGTGCCATCAGTCCCGCTCAAAGCACTCCCTCTCACATCTAACAAATGCATCCTTTCATTCTTTGGCACTTTCTGAAGTTCCGAAAGTCCTATTTTCTGAATGTCTTTACAAGGTATGATTTTTCAAACACTGTGACCATTGCTGCTATTCACTATCCAATGGAAAGAAGACCTCACAAAGCACTCTGGTGTGTTATCATATCCATCTGTGCACCAGATCTGACAGCATGTGACTTCTGGCTCTTCCCTACAGTCAAATTAACCAAGAGAGGTAAAGGTTTTGGGATAGTTTAGGACACTGGCTCAGTTATGACAGCACAACTAAAGACATTCATGAAAGAGGACTTCCAGAACAGCTTAAGAAAGTGCCAAGACGAGTGCACAGCGCAAGCATGTTTGAAGTGAGGAGTGTTTTGAAGGAAATAATGGCAATGTGCCTTTTTTGTAATAAATTTCTTTTACATTTAAGTGTTTATCATACTTTATATGTTTTATCATACTTTATAGGTCTTTTGTCTACATTTTCTAATTTTCTAGAAATAAAAATATTGTTCTGTTGGAAGACAGCTAATTAAGTAAACTCATCTATCCATTTAAGACTGAAGTATATTCCCACCTCTTTTCACCACAAGGGTCTCTGCCTAAGGCAGGCTTGGGGAGAGAAGGACCAGGCTGTTGGCCTTTTCAGGCTTACATCCTGCTAGTCTCCTCTCTACATCCACTTAGGGAAATGATACCCGAGAAGGCTCCTGCCCATAGTAAACTTGGTGTTCATATGGAGGTCTTTTCCAAATGACCCAATGGAAAAAAGGGAGGGAGGGGAAGTGGAATTTAGCTAGGTTAGGCCCTCAGCAGAGAACCACCTATAAGAGAGGATGCTTTTAATTACTGGGAAAATACCTGGGTAGTTTAATATGCACCTGAGAGATTTTCAGGGAAGCTAGTGCACCAGCTTCTCCCACTGACGAGAGCCAGCCATCCGCCGATGTCCTCGCTGTGTCGAGCTGTCTGGCCACCCCTCACGCAGACCATATGCAGAGGCTATCCTCCCATCCAAGCCTCTGGCAGGATCAAAAAACACTGTTGTGTAGTGGGAACTTTGCCAAATGCAGCTCCAAGGGTCTATCTCCAGTGCTGCCCTTTCTACTTAAAAGGAGCAATCATGCGGCCTCTTAGAGACTTAAGATTCTTTATCTATTGTTATGGCTTGGATAAGGAAGGTCTCCCAAATCCTCATGGATCTGGATGTTGTAGTTTGATTGATGGACTTCATGTGCTGTTAGAAGACGGGACCTGATCGGGAGGGGAGGATTATGGGCATGTGGTGGAATACAGGCGTGGTACATTATTGGTTGTGTGGTGCGTTATTAGGTGTGTGGCCCGGAAGGATACAAACTCTTGACTTGGCTTCTTTTGAAGGCCCCAGATTCTCTTGTGATGCCCTGAGCAGCTGTTCTCTGCAGACCCTCTTGCCACACACGGATGGCCTGAGACCTTCAGAAGCTGAGCCCTAAAATAAACCTGGAGTAGGATTATACGCTTATGCCACCACACCTGGCTGAAAAAGTAGTTTTTTCTTTAGGGATGAAGAAGATGTAATGATTACCACAGCATGACCCTCTCTACTTACAGCAGCTCAGAGAGAGATAGAACATCAAAAATTTTGTCCTAGGCTATCCCAAAATTGGTTGGGAACCACGCTTCTCAGTGTAGTTTCACAAGAATTTAACTAGCGCACAACAAAGTCTTGGCAGGTGATAGCATCTGTGACAGAGGCACTTATCTCTGGACACTGTAGGGAAGCCTATGAAGATGCACTTTGAATCTAAGTCATTTGCTCTAGAGTGAGCCAGGCTTGAGAAGCACGAACAGGCTCTTGTGAGGTCCACAGGGCAAGAAGCAGCAGCAACACGGCGCCATGACTGAGTCCTATCAGGATCTCGGCGAGTCATATCTGGACTTGAGGCAGCTGTTTCTCTCCTTGGACCTCTGCCCTATCATTTCTAAGATGAAAAGAGTAAATTGGTGAGCTTCCTTCCTAAGGTGATAGTCTGTGGTTCAGTTTGTGGGAATGTCAGCAAGAACTAATAAGGAAGGATTGTCAAGTTGCCTTAGTTGAGCAGGGCTTTTATAACAAAGTGCTGTAAACCAGATGATTTAAACTTTTGACATTTACTGTCCTATACTCTTGGAGAGCAGAACCCCATAATCCCAGTGAGGGCTGGCTTGATTTCTTCTAAGGACCCTCTCCTTGGCTTGCAGGTGGCCGCCCTCTTGTGTTGCCACATGGTCCTTCTTCTGTGCATGTGCCTTCCTGGTGTCTCCTTGCGTATCCAGATTTCCTCTTTGCATAAGGACATTACTCAAATCAGATTAGGGTCCAAACTAATGAGCTCATTTAGCTTAATTATCTCTATAAAGGCCTCGTCTCTAAATAGAGTGAATTCTGAATCACTGAGGATTAGCGCTTCAACATACAAGTGTGCGGGTAGAGTACGATAAAGCCTATAACATCACCCTAGTCGCCCTGTTTTTAACATGTTTGTCTCTGTAAAAATGCTATCTCCAAAAAAGTTCATTTTAAAGATTTAACTCTATGAATTTTAGGAAAACATAGTTTAACTCATAATACAAGTAGAGACCCCCCACCTCTTACCTCCAGAAATGAAGGACCAACCACATCCAACCCAAACCAAAGCACCCAACTGATTTGCAACATGCTATTCCCACTACACCAGGCTGCCTAAGTTACCGAAAACAAAGTTTTAGTCACACATTGATTTGTGTTTGCAAATGAATGATGCTGTAAAACACACAACGTATGTTGAGGATTTACTACTCCAACATTGTGCTAGATGTTGAATACACAGAGTTTTTTTTAAAAGACATAATTCTTGTCCTTAAGGAAGGAAAATTTTATCAATAAATAACTATACTAGATTATGCTGGGCGACAGGTACGAAATGAAAATGTGTACAAGATAACAACGAGAAGGGAGTGAATAACACTGTCTCAGGGAACGCCAGGGAGCGTCACAGGGGGGACAGAACTAGGTTTTGAAGAATAGAGATTACCCCTGCTGACAAAACACATTCCAGGCAGCACCCAGGAAGGCAGCTGGTTCTTGCTCTAATAGGAACTAATGGAGTTATAGATCGAGGAGTAGCACCAGCCACTTTGCATTTCAAAGAGAAAATTCAGTGGCGTGAAGAACAGACTGAGGTAGGGAAGAGGAAAAAGAAAAGACAAGCAGTCATGGGGACATTACTGCAGCAATCCATCAAGAGCTGATGAGGCCTGGGCTGGCGCAGTGACTGGGTTGAACAAAGGCCTCTTTTATAGTGTGTACAAAGGGAACTCCCAGCCTTGTGACGACATGGCAGAGTCTGAGGGCTTACTGGAGACTGCGTCTAATAACTTAGGACAGTGATTTTAAAATATTTTTGAAATTTTTAGGAGTGCGATGAAATCAAATGTGATATGATATCAGCACTATCTTCTCACAAGACTTAGTTAAATTAAACCATGCAAGGATGTACTTGCATCCTGGAGGGAAAAATTCTTAACGGAACTTGTCTGGGTTCTCACACATTTATCCTTGTTCCAATTGTCATTTCAGTGTTTCATAGTAGGAAATACTTTAATATCTATCACAACAAAGCATTGTTATTTCTGGGATGCTTCAAAATCCTGTTCAGGTCAAGGGAAGTGTGTTGGTGTGACCTAAGAGTGGACAGTGGACAACGTGTTGCTGTCTTTAATCACCATGTTTTGAAATAACTATGTCAGTGCTAGAATGGTAAATACAAATCATTAAATACTTCAAAGGGGAATGAAAGGGAGGCCCTCTACCAAGAGATTAGCAAAAAAGATTGATACTTGCCAGTGGACTCCGGAGGGTCTCCCTTTCTAACAAAGCCATTCCTAAAATGAGGACTTCCAATGTCCCCTAGGTGCCAAGTCCCTCCCGCGGTCTTCCCAATCCAAGCTGCCTGATGGTTATTAACAGTAGACAAAAGAAATCTGGGCACGTCTCATGAGTTTTGTCACATAACCACACTTATTCCGAAGAAATATGGGAAGTGCTGTCCTTAGCTGAGCAGCCACATGCCCCGGCCTAAACTTGTGTTGCCAGGAGACAATGGGAGAAATGGCTCAGGGGCACAACTAGTAATCTCTACACATACCCCGGCAGGCACAGACAGGAGTCCAGAATGCAATGCTCTCATTTATTTTTATTTTGAGATAGATTCCTACTGTATCACCCAAGCTAGCCTCAAACTTGCAAACCTCCTGTCTCAGCCTCTTCAGTGGCTGTGATTACTGGCCTGAGCCACTTAGCCAGATAGAAAAATTCTGTAAAACAAAAACAAAAACAAAAAAAAAGATGTTTATTTGGATGGTCCTGAACCCTACATTGGTATGTGGTTTGTAAGCATCCTCTCCCCACCCCCAATTCTGAGTGGAAACCTCCACCTAGATGGTATCTCGTGAAGATACTTAGCTTCTTCAAGGAGACAGGCTCCATTCTGGCAGCCTTGTTACCACAACCACATGAAAGGCAGGAAGGAGACCTGGTACTCTAAGACCGTTAGGTGAGCATTTCAATTTATCTCTTGGGATGAACTACATGTGTTCTTTGGATTCTTTTTTGTTTTTCTCTTTTATCTTCCATTTTTAAAAAATGAGTTGGAGACTAGAGAGTTTTAGTGTCTTGTGAGAACAGACTTTCAGAGAAAAAAAAATCCTCAAGACTCGTTCCGTGGACGTGGAGCTACATGAAAAGTTACCTGGTTTAGACCACAGCCAATGGAAGAGAGGAACACAGGGCGGAGGAGCATCGTGAAAGGTCCTCGCTGTGAGGCACCAGAGTTCTTGGCCAGCCTCCTCAACTGCCTTTAGGAGGCTCCAGGGGACAAGGCCCCAAGCATCTGGTTCAAGAATGTTCACCTAGTGTTTCTTTGTGAATGAAGGGTTTGAGGGCCCAAGGACAGCTTCTGTTTTATTTGAGAGAATCATGATCTCTAGAGATCTCATTATGCAATACCTGTGTCTCGTGTGAGCAAAATGAGGGCAAGCTAGAGCTCCTGGTTTGAAAATGAGAGCACAGGTGACCTGCGGAGGGCAGAGACCCAGACTTTGCTCAGGCTCTGTTTTGTTATTACGAAGCGTGTTTTAAGTAGGCCACTGCTCTTTCACTTGACTCCTGCCTCGGGGCATTCACAAGTTGACCAAGCATTTTTCTGATACTTTTTTATATTTAGTTCTCAGATAAATCTCAGCAAAAGGGTACTTGACTGTCTTCCCCCAGATCCATTCAGATGGCCTCAAATTTAATTTAACCTAAATTTATCAAGTGTATGTAGACTATGCCCCATCTCGTAACACATGAAATGAAGATGTGCCAATAAAGAAAGAGGTCGAGGTCCAGGGTCTACGTTAGGGACTGTCAGCCTCGGTGGGATGCCTGTTCCTTACTAGATGGGAAGATATCATGACCATAATTCCTCTTTGGAAGGGAACAGTACTATTTGGGATTTTTTAAAAACTTTATAATAAGTGCTATAAGGTAGGAATGAGACCCCTAAGAAACTGAAGTATGTACTGATGGCTTTGTATGAGAACAGGGGAAATGTTGCTTGTACTGAAACAGAAAGAGAAAGAGAAGGTCTGAGGCTGTCAGATGGTGAACATGCCTGGGCCGCCATGATATCTGCACCTAACGATCCTTCAGGTCTTCAGGGGAGGATTTATACCACAGAGTCCCTGGTGTGGACTTTTTTTTTTTTTTTTTTTTTTTTTTTTTTTTTTTTTTTTTTTGGTGTTTGTTTTTGTTGGTGAGGGAACCAAAAAGGGAACCGAAATTTGAATCCAAGAGAGTGCAGAGCAGAACAAGTACAACTACAGACCAAGATTCAGGGGACCGTAGATTATTCTCAGAAATTAAGGAAATAATGCACAGTTTGACTCCGAGAAGACAGAAAATCATCATTTTGTTCTTGTCTGTTTGAATTCCTGAGGGCATAGAGTGCCTGACATCTGCTTCCACATAAATATCCTAATGAGAAAACAGCATCAAATTAATGCACCAAATGGCTAATTGTAGAAAGTCTTGGGCCTGCCGTGCAGACAGGCAGAGTAACCCAGAAACAAAGGACAGGGCAGGAATAGGACAGGGCAGGAATGAAGCACCTCTGGGCTGCAGTGAGGTGACTCCTTTGGACCTGAGACCAACCCCATCTTCTTGTCCTTCCAATCAACCAACAAGAATGTACCAAAAACCAAGAGAGCTGGAGCACAGGGCCAGGTCTAGGGGCCTCCTTCTTTGGCATGGAGGGAAATGAAGGAATAATTTGTCCGTCTAGAGGCTTCAGACTTAAGAAGTGCCCCTTCTTTCAGAGTGGGGCCCCAGCTCAGAGGCTAAATCCCAAACTATAAAATCTATAGTTCATATCCAACTAATTCTGTCCCCAATTTTTCTGGGACTCCAGATGTACTTACTAGAGTTTGTTTCCTCAACATAAAATGAATGAGTTCAAAGATATAAGCATTATATTTCCTTTAAGTTTTTTTAATGTGGATAGCTGTTTATTTAACTTACTATCTCAATAGATTCATTGTTATATCTAAAGACTTAGAGAAAAATTAGAGTTTATAAAATATCTTTCAGGATTATGGCAAGATTATTGCTCAGATCTGGCTGGTCTGGCAGAAGCTGGTCCTTTATGTCACAGGACAAGGGTAGCTGGTTGGTTTTATCCTGTCGAAACCCTGGGAAAGGTAGAGAGAGCTGGTGTTGTCATGTTGTGGAGCCTCTGTCAGGGACCTGTGAATCCATGGGTGGTAGGGTGGCAGCAGCAGGAACTAGGGGAGAGGAGAAAGGCTGGCCAGGGGACCCTCCTTAGTGTGGTTCTGTCACCTGTTACAGTCTAGTTTTAGAGGCACCACCTTACTTACTGGTCTCCTCTTTTTAGTCTCAAATGAAGTCTGGGAGAAGTTTTACCCTTCTAAATGACATAAATGACTGTAGTGTTTATTCTCAACTATTATCCTAGAAGTTTCCAAAACACACAGGATAGAGAAGGAAAGAAGAAATTGTCTCAAAACAGTAATAGATCGATTCCATGTGCTGCTGCCTTGCTTCTTGTCTTAGTCTGGGGTGCAGGGTGGGGGGGGGGTGTCACTCCCTGAGTCCCTGGTAGTGACAATATGAACCCTGAATCAATCACACTCTCTGACAGACACGCCCATGTCCCTGCATGGAGGGTTCTCAGCCACCATCGGGCACCAGAGTGCAGCAGTCACAGGGCGTCTTCAGCCTCCGTGAGGAACCCCCAACAAATTCCTTACAAGTTCAACAACAAGCATCTTATTGCCCAGTCATCCTTATAAGTTATACATTAATGTTAGCAGCTGGTATTATGTTATTCAGAAGCTTGTAGCTATGAATTAGAAACCTTGTGACCCAGTTTTCCCTACTGTTCATCACTCTGGTGTGATGTTCTCTAAGTCCAGGAGTCTCTCTGTCTCCCTAAAAATCTGGCTTTAGCCTCAGTCAGCATTTCTCCTTCAGAGCAACCTCCAGGTGTTGAGGCTCTCCCCGTCTGCTTCCTTCTCTATAAAATGGGACTAATGAGAATCCCTGTTTCCTAGGACTATTGGGAGGGTTAAATACATTGGTCCATAGGGTGCACTAACAAAGACTTCCAGTCTCGTCACTACTTACCGATTCGTCTGTCTTGTCTAGGGGCACAGCAGGTCTTATTCACTCTTTCTGCCAAGCGTCACTCCTGGTTCAAAAGAATTTGGTAAAGTGGCTAAAAGAGAGACAGAAAGAGAGAGAGAGAGCAATAAATGTTGCCTTTCTGATTTTGAGCTTGAGTGAGCCTGGCTAATTTTAAACATGACAGTGGTTGAGAGAAAAAATTACATGGGATTTTTTTTTTCAGTTCTGGTCTGATGAGCTTAACACAGTTATTTACATAGAAGAACAATAATAGCACTGTTATGTTTATTTTAAAAAATCAGATTTCTTTCTTCCAGTGTCTCATGACAATAATGTAAAGGGGGATGAGGACAGTATGTGGAGCATGCGTGCGCGTGTGTGTTATGTGTTTTACACAAAATGGATATGAAACACATTAGAAAATTTAAAAAAGAGAAACATGGAAGAGATATTGGCTTAATAAAGATAAAAATAACTTTAGACGTGTGGTAGGTGAGGTGTAAAGACAGTTAATAGAAAAGAATCTTTGTGAAAATTAAGAATATGAAACTCAAGTACAGTAAGTGACATTCCAGACAAGAAAACAGATATGAAAATCTTCAGTGGCCTAGAGCTGACCGCCAGTCCCACGTAAATGGAAGGCTCCCTGGGGTGGGGGGTGTAGGGACAGAACAGGGTGCTCAGTCTTCTCATGGCTCTATGGGATGTTTGAAAGCTCACAGTAATTTTGAGATTTCCTTATGACTTTCTTCTTTTTTTCAGGATCACAACAGTGGGGACTGTATGCTGGGCTGCTCTCAGGGGGCATCATGGGCATCATCTTGATTCTCCAAGTGGTCCTACTATTGTGGAGAAGAAGAGGTAGTGTATGACGATAAGGGGATTCTTGCTAGCCTCTCTGCGGTAAGCAGAGGACTTCTTCCCACAGCATAGCCTTGTTCTCACCACTTTAACTTCCTGCACAATGGAAACTGCTAAATAAACATAACCTAGAACCTTACTCAACTTAATCTGATTCAACATGTTTTGATCCTCTATCTCAGTCTAGAGGGATAAACGAAAAGAATCATAAGCACCTAATGTGGGAGACATGCAGATAGTTTCAGTTCAACAGGACAGGAGAGGTACGCACTGGACGCTGAAGGATCCCAACAAGAGGTGGGGCAGTGCTGACTAGGGAGTAGAATTCAGAGAGTTCTCCCACAGTAGACTAAAACAAGTAAAGCCCAGCTCTTTCCCTGATGTTTAAGTGCTTAACCGTGGTACCTCCTGACCTCTCCTCCAGATCTCCCTGTGATTCAATATCCCCGGCCAGTGCGCTCCTCTTGGTCACAATAACTACCACAAATCTCATCAGCTAGAGTGAGAATGCCCTGTCCCAAGACTGGGACAGGTGCACTGACTGGCTTTCCCATGATGAGAACAGAACTGAGGGCTGATCTCATTCTCAAGTAGATCAACTTTACCCACATGCAGTCTTCTTAGGAAAATTCTTAGCTCAGCACTCTGTTAGTTTTGCTTGTATAAGAGAACGTAGATAACAGCACCCTGCCTACTTCTGTATCATTTGCTCCATCTAAGTGTTCGCTGGGGAGACGATGTGGGAGGGGTAAGTGATTCAGACAGAAATTCTGTTGAGAGCCAAAGGGTATGGTGGTGGGGTAACCACACTCCGCCTCTATTGTAAGGAAACAATGTGATACCAGGAATGATAAAACTGAGATTAATTCGCCCACATTAACCTCACTAGCAAAGGCCTGAGGTCCTCACCCCTACTCTCTGCTCAGCACATGGCTGATCTCCGAACACAGCGGGGCTCTCTATCCCGCCACAGTTCCCCAGTGCTGTCACACATACCCAGCCTCATCTGAAGTCGCCATGTATTCCTGGTAAGGCAGTGACAAGCAAAACTCCAACTCAAGCTGTGTAAAATCCACACTGAACTATCCCCTCCACAAAACATTGCCCAAGCGATTCTACTCATTCTATCCTATCATTCCCAGAAGGCAGCCAGGCTTTGAATATTTGCAAACTGCATCTCTGGCAGTTTGATCTCCATGAGAAAGCTGGGTAACAGCATAGACTTTGAACCAGGTATTGTGGCATATGCCAGTAGTCCTACCTAACAAGACTAAAGGATCATTTAGGAGTTCAGGACAAGCCTTGCTAACATAGTGAGACTCCATCTCCAAACAATATAGAAAGAATGTGGGCTTTCATGCCAGACACACATATTCAAATGCACACTTTGCCACTGATGAGCAAAGTAACCACAAAAGACTCATCACCCGTGTGAAAAATGGGGATAGCACATACTTCATAGCATCGTTGTAGGGATAGGCACGTCACTGCATGACACTGAATACAGTGGCTTCCACTGGTGATACCCACATGCACGTAGCTGTACCCGCAAATCTGACGATGTGAGTGAGTTAAAGGAGAGGGTTGCCTTGGGGAAATGCAATCTAGAATTGATACCTAAAGCTGTTTTAAAGTACTTAAACTCATGGTAACTAACACAGGACAACTCTGTGCTTCAGATAAACATAGAAATAGACATTAGACAGACTGCACTCTCAGGTGTTAAGAAAACGACTCATCAGGTGTTTCATACACTGTTACGTAGCTCCCAATGGCTAGAGTTAAGGCACTCTGATACTACGGCCACAACCTTCGCATTAGGCCCCAAGACCATGCTAACTTTCAGCTGAGGTGAGCTTGCTTTTAACACTGATTTCTCTGTGGCTTGTGACTGATTCAGATCACGGCACATACGGGACACTTTCATCATTCCAGAAAGTGCTACATTACACAAAACTTGTCTAGAAACTTTTACAAGTGCTTACTTATGGTGATAAAACTGGGGAAGAGTTCTAATTCTTGTTTTATATATTTCCATATAATCTTAATTTTTTATCATGGGCATGAATTAATCAGTTTAAAAATAAAATATTAAATATTTGTTAAAATTAAAATATATTACAACTTATTGATTTGCAGAGATTCTAAGCCCCGAGAAAAATGTTCACAGGGAAAGCAATAGATTGGCACTCCAGGGTTATTTTCCATGTAGTCTCAAGTGTATCTCCCCTCCCATTACACCCCAGCCCCCACATAGATACCAGGTCCTTAAGAAATAGAGAGGCAAGAAATCTGGGACTGAGGCCACATGCCACCAGCTGGAGATTACAAGAGTGATATAAAGAACCATTCCTGCTCTCAATTATCTAGAATTCTATAAGAAGACCAGATATGCATGTAAAACAATAATGATTAAAATAACTGAATGACACACCAACAACACCCAACACTCATTTGGCATTTACTATGTCCTAGACACTCTTCCTATGCCAAGCAGTAACTCAAATAACAATGATCATGGTTGCCCTGTGAGGCAGACACTTCAATTTCTGCTTTACAGGTGGAAAAAGCAGGCTGACAGGTGAAGTAGCTAATCAACGTCGGGCCAGGTGGACACGCAGTGAGGAGCAAAGACCAGACAGATCTGCCCCGGGAGGGAGCTCACACTGGGGCCTAGAAGGAGATAATTACAATGCTTTTTTTTCCTAGGTAAAGCAAAGCATTTCCAGTCAGCGGTGGAAGAAAAAAACCTCACTATCTACGCCCAAGTCCAGAAAACAGGGGTAAGGTCTCTACTTTTCTTGACACGGACCTGTCATGTTCCCCAGTCACATTGCTCACCTGACATATATGGTTTTACATGGGTTCTACAGCAGGTGAAATAACGGGAAGAGAAGAACAAAAGCATTTATAAAGGTCACTAACCAAGCGTTATGTGGGTCTGATTATTATTTGAAATAATGGTTAATCTTCTGGTCAAACACTGGGTAACCTTTTGAGCCCATGAGTTCGTTGTGCTCATAGGGGGAAAAGTGATGAGTATGTTAACACGGCATGTATGACTCTTTCCAGCTCTGACATTCTAAGAGTCTATGGTTCCACACTACTAAACCTTCTTCTCCAGGGCTAAAAAAAATGTGCAGGTTGGAGGCGTCATAGAAAGGTTTGGAAAAGCTATTCTGTGGCATGTTCACCTGAGCCAAGTTTGGGCCTTTGCAAAGTGCAAAGAGACGAAGAAAGAAGGGATCTTGGAAGTTCTGGTTGGAGTGCGCTTGCAGTAGAAGATGATGTGTAGGCCATAGTGGAAGAAAGGGAACTGTGGTAGAGTGACCACTGGACTCGAGACAGTGATGAGAAAACTGGAGGCATGATGGAGTTGAGAAGCACGTGTGCTAGAAACAGAAGAGAGGAAGGCTACAAGGATTATCGTTATACAATGAAGTCTGTTCTAAATGATTCAAAAGCCGTAATCTGATCATCTGGGGAGTAGAGAGAAGCAGCTTCTGGAGTAAAAGATACGGATACAAAGATGGATTTTACTATGTGTGGAAAATGTTATCACATGACAACAAAGCAGTTTGTGCGGACTGGGAGATGGATTCTTGAGCAAATCTCTTATTTCTGCCATCTCCTCATCACTTGCAGGGTTTGCTTATGCCCTCCTGAAATATAGGAGAGTCCTAAGAGTCCTAAGTGCCTCTCCTCCCTGCATTTACACATTTCAATAGTGGTGTTTTCTTTGCCTACTACATTCTATGCTGCTAGCATTCGTCGCCTTTTATTGTGAACTGTAACATGTGTGGGGAAAAAAGTGCATCAGAATCAGCTCGGTAAATTGCCCTCAGCTGCTCATCATGGTATCCGGTAAAGCAAGTCTTGCCATCTTGTTTTTCTTCAAGAGTTCTTGGCTATTGTTCCTTTTTTTAAACTTTCATATGTATTTTAGAATCAGTTTCTCAAGTACTAAAAAAAGAAAGGAAAGTGAGAGGTAAAATCCTATTAGGAATCCTATTAGAATTGTCTTGAATCTGCCAATCTGTTTGCAAAGACACTACATCTTTCAGAACTGAGTCAGCGTTGAGTCTTCCGGTACCATAATACCACCACCTCAACCAAAGAACAGCACATCGCCAGCCCTCCAGAAGACCTCCCCATTACTACTCTTTTCCTCCTCTCCAAGGATAACTATCATCCTGATTTCTACAAATTACAGTTTAGACCTTTTCAGGTTTATAAACATAGAATGTTTTCCCTCATTTTGGATTTCTTTTACTCAGCATTACTTTTATAAGTTCGTGTATGTCTTTAACACAGACATAAACTGATTCATTTCCATGGCTTCATAGAGTATCACTATGTGAATATACTTGTCCTAGTTACTTTGTCGTTGCCGGGACACAATGCCTGACACCCACAACTTAAGCAAAAAGGGTTTATTTTAGCTCACAGCTTCAGGAGGTGTCAGTCTCCTCATGAGTAGTGGGCAGTGACGGAAAAGTATGGGGGAAGACTGGCTGGAGAAAAGCTGTTCACAGCATGACGAGACAGGAAGCAGAGAGACCAGAGGGAGGAGCCTACGAAGGAATTATAACCTTCCAGGCCACGTGTCAGTGATCCGCCCCTTCCTACCAGGCCCCACTTCTCAGCGGCATAGGAAATCAATAGATTCACCTCCATCATGAATCATCTTTCAAACATGAGGCTTTGGGGGAATATTCCAGATCCAAACCATATGATACGAGAGCTTATTTATCCAGTTAACTATTAATGGGAATTTGGGTTATTTCCAGTCTGAGGCCATTGTAAATGTTTTCACTATTACCATTCATATGTATGTCTTTTGTTGGGCAAATACTTGGATCCAATTTCAGGGGGAAAAAGATTTCTATTACTGGTTTGCAAGACATTTTATCATAAACTTTTTTCCTTTTTTTTTAAAAATCCACAACACTGTATCTGATGAGATCATCCTACATTGTTGCTGTTTCTCATTTATCTTGGCTAGAGTGAACCCGGCTGATCTGTAAAAGTCAAATCTACTTTGCACTCCTGGAGAAATATTGCTGAAATTTGCTTCTTAATGTTTTGTTAATTTTCTTCTACTTATACTGCTGAGTGAAAGTGACCTGTGATTCTCCTTTCTTATGTCTTTGTAAGATTTTAATGTCGATTGATGATGTTAACTTCACAAAGTTGATCACATGTTAATTTCATAAGGAGGCAATAACCAATTACTACAAGGTTGGTGGCTTACAACAGAAATTTACTCTGTCACAGAATCAAAATCAAAGTCTACAAGTCCTAAATCAAAATGGTATGTTAGTAGAATATGTTCTCAGGAAGCATTATCTGTGTCTTTTTCGGCATTGGGTAGGTCCAGGTAGTCTTTAGCATCTGTTGGCTTATAGCTGTGTTCCTAAAATTTTTGCTGCCATCTTCACATGACCTTCTTTCTCTTTCTTTGCTCCTTTGTATCTTCCTTTTTATCTCTCAGATGGGCACTTTACCACTAGACTTAGGTCCTACCTAAATCCAGAGTAGCTTCATTTTGAAATTATTACATTAATTACATCTGTGGAAACATTTAGTCCAAACAAAGAGACTGTGACTAGACACATCTTTTTAGGGCACAATTCAGACCACAACATGGTATTTTACGCTTCAGTGATTTTTTAGAAATATTTGAGTAAGATTGAGCATGTTTTCAATAAATATTTTGCAGGATTATTGATCCAAGTCTCTGAGATTGGAGCTCCTTTGGTGGAAAAAATTTTAAATTGTATTTTTAAATTTTAAATCATATTTTAAATTGCATTTTCAATTTTTAAATTATATTTTAATTTTTTAAATTGTATTTTCATTTTCTCATCTATTACATTAGTAATTAAGTTTTCCTATTCTGTTAATGGCTACTCTACAAATTATAAAATGCATTCTCATTTATTGACATCTATTATTTATTCCATTTACACTTTATACTTCACCATAATATTTTAATGCCACTGTAATCTGCCTCCTGATTTTTGTGCTTTTATTTTGGTCATGAGTTTCATTTATATTTAAACTTGTAAAGACATAATTATTATTGTTTTATATATTGATATATGCATAGACTTACCCAAATCCTAATAATTTTCTCTAGTCAACTATAAATTTCATTTAGTTCTGTTTACAATGCCTATATTATATTGTTATAAAGATTTAGAATAATATAAACAATGGTACAGAAATTAGCATATCCTTTGTTATTTGTAATAGCTGCACAATATCCTTATAAAGAATATAATAAAGGGCGAAAATATTAACAATGTTTACTATCTGTTAGAAACTTACCAGGATTTATCAGGACTAACATGTGACATAATTAATTTTTGGGCCACAGTTCACAAAGAATATGTGAAAATAATGCTCATAAACTCAGTGACCCTACTGAACACACCATCATACCAAAACGTACTACATTATTATAATTATGTTTTAAATATTTTTCTATGCCTAAGTAACAACCCTGAAGAAAAAATCTAATAACTTGGATAGTCCTGATGAGACTGTGGGTGATTTTTTAAAATGTATTTTTATTACATCTATAGCTTCCTAATTAAACGCTAAAAGCATAAGTTATTTATCACTCCCCCTATCGTTAGGTCTGATCATACTAAATTTCTCTGAGATAGGAAGCTAGGCAGGGAGTCAAATTTGTGAGTAAAGGTCACTGAATAAATTGTTTTTGTATTCCCCTCATTCTTCTCATTGCTGCAAGAAATTCTTTTATTCTTTTTCTTTTCTTCTTTCTTTCTCTCTTTCTTTTCTTTCTTTCTTTCTTTCTTTTTTTTTTTTTTGGTGATTCTGAGGGTTGAACTTTGAACCCAGGGCCTCTATAACCCCAGCCCTTCTTGTACGTATGCATGCAGGCATATATATACTTATTTAAAGACAGAGTCTTGCTCGGATATGAAATTGCTTAAACTGGGCTCAGACTTGTGATCTTCTTGGCACAGCCACCCAGAGTACCAGGATTACCAGGCAAAACTAAAGAACTCTTTCTTAAATTCAAATTTTCTCCAAAATGTGGAATCTAAGAATCATTCAAGAACTTGAAAGTCATCTATTTGAACCCCATCATTGCTGTATAAGTCATCCTCTACAACCTTATTCCCAAAATGGGGGGAAGGGCATTTTTTTTTTTTACTAAAAGTTCATAAATGTAGAGCATTAATAACACTTGGGCCTTAGAAGCAATGTGGGATTTTAGATCCCCCTCTCAGTCTTCAAAAAGGAACTGACCTTTTAACAAGGTCCCCAGGCAATTCATATGCACAGAAACAGTGTGAGAAACATGTGGCCAGCACATGCTCCGGCACTTAATTCATCCAAAGTAACATCAACTGGAAGTATTTTTATGTACCCGGCCCCATTTTGTGGGACCTGGAAAGAAACACAGAGGATTTCTTGTCTTTTCTCTTCTTTTCTTCCCCTATCCTACCACCCAGGACCTGAGAATGAACCCAGAGAGTGCTGAGCTATATCTTCAATCATTTATTTATTACTTTAAACAGAGTCTCACTAAATTGCTCACCACATAGTACCAGGGAATGAATAGAGGGAGTACTGAGCTATATCCCAAATCATTTATTTATTTATTATTTTGAAACACAGTCTCACTAAGTTGCCCAGGCTGGCCTTCAACTTGTAGTCGTCCTGCCTCCGACTTCTGAGTAGCTGGGGTTACTAGCACTGACTGTCGTTCAGGTTCTTGATATACACCATTCTCCCCGGGGTTAGATGACATCTTCCCAGTGATGTTTTGATTTGCGTTTCTGTAACGACTAAGGATGCTGGACATCTTTTTGTGTATTCATTGGCTATCTGAACCTCTTCACCTCAGTCCTGTCCATTCATTTCTGTTGCCCATTTTTTAATAGGGTCACTGAATTTGAGTAGGTGTGTGCCCATGTGCTTGCCTACTACTACTACACAGGCTGTTTCTCAAGGAATTTAGTCTTTTGAGGAAAATATATCAGAGTGTTTCAAAACACAAATTAAAATGTGAATTAGATTTTAAATATCTGGGGAATTTAAATGAAGGGTAGGTCATTATAAGATGAGATAATCAAAGAATAGGGATTGGAAGAAATATGCACTTTAAGTTCAAAGTCACTGGAGGGACTCCTGGCTTTTGATACTTAATGCATATGGATACTGGGAAAGAATTTAATCTTTTTGAGATTTAGCTTCTTGTCTGCCAAATCTGAGTAATGACAACGTTTGAAATGTAGAGTAGTTGTGCGGCAAGTGAGGAGACATGTGTTAGGTTGAAGGACAGCAGGGGCAGCAGCAAGGGATAGCGCAGACTGCGTGCAGCGGTGACAGGAGTAAGCCAGACTAAATTCTATTAAGATCCTGTCCCCTTCAGCTACCCTGTAAGAGCTACACCAATTCTAGCTCACTGCAAGGAAGCCCTCTAAAACATGTGGGCTGCTATAACACGGGTAAACATGTATCTTTTTATATGATGCTTTTAACTCTTTTGGAAAGATTCCCAGATGACGTACCACTGGATTGAAGGGGTCATTTATTTTCAGGCTTTGGAGGAATTTCCATAGTGGTTGTACCAGTTTACAGTTCCACCAGCAATGTTAGAGGGTTTCTTTTTCCCCACAGCCTCCCCACCATCCATTCTTGATATGCACTATTCTTTCTGGGGTGAGACGGTATCTTAGCGATGTTTTGATTTGCATTTCTTTAATGACTAAGGATGTTGAACATCCTTTCACATATTTACTGGCCTTTGGAATTTCTTCATCTGAGAACTGCCTATTCATTTCGGTTGCCCATTTTTCACTGGGACGTTGAATCTGAGGAGTCTGCTTTTCTTCAGTTCCTTGCATATTTTAGTTACTAGGCTGCTATCTGAGGTATAGGTGATGAATATTATTTCTCATCCTGTCAGTTCTCTCTTCCCTCTGTTGATAATTTTCTTTGCCATGCAGAAACTATTTTTGGTAAAAAAAATTTACATGACATAAAATTTAACCTTTTTTGGTAAATACATGAATTTCAAATTCTGTAACACATTACAACCATGAGGTGTGGGGAATTAGCGTCTACGAACACTCCTTTTCAGAGGTTTGCCCCTTCCCTATCTGACCACTGCCTCTCTTTCTACCCTGCCATTCATATTTGGGCCTTTTAAAGCTATAATTTTTGTGCATTTCATAAGGGGGACACCCATCTATAGTCAGTCTTTTGTGCTTGGTCCATTTCATTGGGAATTATTGACTCTAGGTGACACCATCCTCATTCAAATGCTTCATATCTCTCTTTCTTCATGGCTGCACAGAATTCCATTGTGTCTAGGTACCACATTCTCTTTAACCATTCCTCTATGGGTGGGCACGTACCTTGCTTCCAGAATTTGGCTATTGTCAATTGTGCTGCTATAAACGTGAATATGCATGTGTCTTTTTGGTATGTTGACATTATTTCTTTTGGTAATATGTCCAGCCAGACAGTAGCTGGATCAAACGGTATTTCCATTCTCAGCTTTCTAAGGAACCTCCAGACCGCTTCCCATAATGGTTGTAACAAGCTGCATTTGTTCTAGCAGTGGAGTAGCGTTCCTTTCCTCCCACACCCTCGCCAACAATTGTTGTTTTTTGAGTTCTTGACGTAGGCCATTCTCACTGCAGTGATGTGAAACCCCAACATTGCTTTTATTTGCATTTTTCTGGTGGCCAGTGATGAAGAACACCTCTTCATACGCTTGTTGGCCGTTTGCACTTCTTCTTCTGTGAATTTTTTTTTCCATTTCAGCTGCCCACTTCTTGATGGGGTCATTTATTTTAGGGGGTTTTATGTTTTTCAGTTCCTTGCATATTCTAGATATTAATCCTTTGTCAGAAGTGTCACTGGTGAAGATCTTTTCCCACTCTGTGGCCTGTCTCTTCACCTTGCTGATGGTTTCTTTTGCTGTGCAAAAGCTTTTCAATTTAATGTAGTCCCATCTGTTGATTCTTGCTGAGATACTGTGTGCAGCTGGTGATCTGTTCAGAAAATCCTTTGCTTTCCCCATGTCTTCTAGGGTTTTACCTATTTTATCTTTAAGTAAGCTCGGTGTTCCTGTTTTGATGTCCAGTTCTTTGATCCATTTTGATCTCATTTTAGTGTGTGGAGACAGATATGGGTCTAGTTTCATTCTCCTGCATGTGGAGATCCAGTTTTTCCAGCACCATCTGTTGAAAATGCTGTCTTTTCTCCAATGGATTGTTTTTGCCCCTTAGTCGAAGATCAGTTGACTAAGAGTGTTAAGGTTTGTTTCAGTATCCTCAATTCTGTTCCACTGGTTCTTTTATCTGTTCTTATACCAGCACCATGTAGATTTAATCACCATGGCTTTGCAGTATTTTCTGAAGTCTGGGATTGTGATTCCTCCAGCTTTGCCCTTGCTACTCAGAATTGCTTTAGAGGTTCTGAGTCTTTTCTGGTTCCATATAAAATTTAAGATAGTTTTTTCTAGTTCTGTGAAGAATGTAGTTGGTATTTTGATTGGTATTGCATTGAATCTGTAAAGTAGCTTTGGGAGTATAGCCATTTTGACAATATTAGTTCTTTCTAGACAAGATCATGGGAGGCCTTTCCATTTTCTAAAGTCCCCTTCAATCTCTTTCTTCAGAGGTTGGTAGTTTTCTTTTTATAGGTCTTTCACCTCTTTGGTGAGATTTATTCCTAAGTATTTTTGTTGTTGCTGCTGTTGTGAAGGGGGGTGTTTTCTTGATTTCTTTCTCTTTGGATTCATTATCGCTGTATAGGAATGCTATTGATTTGTGGGTATTGATTTTATAACCTGCTACTTTGCTGAATTTATTAGTTCTAAGAGTCTCTGGGTGGAATTTTTGGGGTCTTCTATGCAAAGTATCATGTTATCTGCAAATAGGGATATTTTTACTTCTACCTTTCTGATGTGTATTTCATTTATTCCTGGGTCTTGCCTGATGGCTCTTGCTAAAATTTCAAGCACCATGTTGAATAGTAAGGGTGGCTGTGGGCATCCCTGTCTTGTTCCTGAATTTAGTGTGAATGCTTTCAGTCTTTCTCCATTTAGGATTATATTGGCTGAAGGGTTTCTCTAAATAGCTTGAATCAAGTTGAGGTAGGGTCCCTCTATTCCCATTTTCTTCAGAGTCTACTGGGTCCCAGAGGTTGCGTGGTGATGTGCTGCCTTTGTTGTTTGTCTCTGTCAATTTTGTTATTTCTTCCTTGATTTCTTCCATAATCCAGTGTTTGTTTAGAAGAATGCTGTTCAGTCTCCTTATTTTGTCGTTGATTTCTATTTTTATTCCACTATGATCTGACAGGGTACTTGGAATTATGTCAGTTTTCTTGTATCTGTTCAAGCTTGTTTTGTGGCCTAGAACGTGGTGTGTTTTGGAGAGTGTTCCATGAGCAGCTGAGAGAAAAATGTGTATTCTATTTTTTTAATTAAAAATTCTGTATATGTCTGTCAGATCAAGTTCTTCTATGATGTAGTTCAGAACTGTTATGCCTTTGTTGATTTTGTGTCTTGTTGACCTGTCTTCTTGGGATGGAGGAATATTAAAGTTCCTCACTATTGTGGCATTGGGCTTTATGTGTTTTCTGAAGTCCAGTAGCTTTTGTTTTATGTAGTTTGGTACACCACTGTCCGGGGCATAAATGTTTATGATTTTTAGTACCTTTTGCTGGGTTGTTCCCTTTACAAGAATGAAGTGACCTTCTTTGTCTTTTTGACCAGTTCTGCCATAAAGTCCACTTTGTCAGCAAAGAGTATTGCTACCCCCGCTTTTTTTTTGTGCCTGAGTTGAGTGGAATATAGCCTTTAATTTTGAGCCTGTGTTTATATTCATGCTTGAAGTGTGTCTCCTGCAAGCAACATATAATTGTATTGTATTTTTTAATCCAGTTAGCCAATCTATATCTTCTTATTGGTGAGATGAAGCTGTTCACATTTAGGGTTATAATTGGTATGTGTGTCTTAGGTCCTGTCATTTTGTAACCCTGTGAACATTCAACTTGTTTACTTATTTTTAGATGTTCTTTCTGTTAAGAACAAACCTTCCACTGTGTTCTTTGCTGCTTCCTTATCCAACAGATCTTTAAGAATTTTTTGTAGTGATGGTTTGGCTGTCATAAATTTTTTCAGGGTGTTTTTGTTGACTTTAAATGACATTTTTGCTGGGTACAGGAGGCTTGGTGCTCAGTTACTATCTTTTAAGGCTTTGAGGACTTCGTTCCAGGCTCTTCTGGCTCTTAGATTTGTGTTTAGAAGTCTGCTGTTAAAAATACAAAATGCTTTACGAATCTGCATGTCATCCTTGCACAGGGGCCATGATAATCTTCCCTGTATCATTCCAGTTCTAGCATCTATGCTGCCGTAGTGAGCACCAGAAACTTTTCAGCTTGATATAATCCCATTTGTTGATTCTGGGGGCTATTTCTTTTGCATACATATTAATAAAATAAGGGAAACACGTGGGCAGCACTGATGATGAATAAAGCTGCTTTGGGAGACTGTGAGCTTCACAGCTCACTCAGGAAACCCTAACAAAGCCTGGAGAACTGAGTTCCAAGGGAAGTGGGAGAGAATTCCCACTTGGGAAGGAGGTGGGACCAAACAACTCAACGGAGCTTTTAACCTTGAGCTCCTTGAACGCGTGCTTCTCCACAGGGAGAACTGGATGAGAACCAGCTCTCTGCTTAGTCATCTGTTTTCTTTGCTTCGCTAGCAGCCTCTTCAAAGCAACCCGGACGTCCAGCCAGCTCAGGACCCCTGTACTACCATCTATGTGGCTGCCACAGAGCCTGTCCCAGAGTCTGCCCCGGTGAGTCATCTCTATGCCTCCCTGCTAGGCAGGGTATAGGTGGGAGAGAAGGGGAAAGACGGGCTTTCTTTCTTTCTTTCTCTTTCTTTCTTTCTTTCTTTCTTCTTTCCTTCTTTCTTTCTGTACAGATGGAATAAAACAGATGTAATCTGAGCTGGGAGGGTAGTCCCTAGCAAGCAGGCAGCAAGGTGTTTCCATGGCCTTGGTGGCAGGAGTTCCTTGGAACCCCTCCTGCCTACTCAGCTGGGATGTGCTATTGCGCACTGGCTAGTAGCTCTCTGAGCCATCCAGGGACTCCATCAGAATCATCCTGAAAGCTTGTTAATAATAAAGATTCCTGGAGCCTCCCACTCGGGATTTCTTTAAAGCAGAAAACCAACAGAGAGTACCCAAAGTCCTTCACACTAAGGCACAACAGGCCAGGCGATTCTGTTGCACACTTGAGTTGAGGACCACAGCTAGAGTAGAGGAGTTTTCAGTTTCACTTGTGAGACAGATTTATGAAAATGCACGCACACCGTGTTGTCATATCACATTGTATCCTGTGCATGTATACAATTATGACGTAATAAACATTGCATTAAAAAATTGTTCTATGATCATCTAAAACCCAAACCTAGATATCTCTAGCCGCCTGAGCTGTCTACGCAGAACTCCAGCCCTGCCCGATTTAGGGGTAGAGCTCAAACTAAAAGACAGAACGACCTGCAGCAAAAAGGAAGGCTCACCTCTTCGGCCCCACTGCAAGGCCAGTGAGGATCCTGCTTGCTGGTGGCAAGAGTCGTTCCCTCACTGAATGAACAGAAACAGATTCTGGGTTGAATTCTTAGCTCTAGTCGAATGACCCTTTCCTTGCTTTCTCTGATTCTTCTCATGTTAATGGGGAGGACTTTGCCCACAATCCTCTTTTTCCCACCCTCACTCCTCTCCCACTGGTCTTCTCTCTTCTCCCCTTGAATCTTGATAGCTTTCTTCAAGCTCAATAATTTATAATTCTCTTGGTTTTTCCAAACTATACCCATGCCTGCAAAATGTTTTCCTTCCCTGGGAAGGGAAATAGGACGTGGAAAGGTGGGAAGGGAAGGGAATGGAATGGAAGAGGAAGGGAGGGGAAGAAAGGGAATGGGAAGGAAGGGAAGGGGAGGGAAGGGGAGGGAGCAAAAAGAGAAGCAGCAAATTGAGCATCTGTCCTCAGATCACTTAAGATCACTACTCTTAAAACTGTGGAGTTACTAACAGGGATTTGTAGACCCTGCCTGGGGCCATGATTGTTCATTCCTTTTGTACAACTCAGATTGATCTAGAGGCTCAGCTCCCAGCTTGGGTTTCCTCATGGATGAATTCTTCCTGATGGAAGGACAGAAACACAGGAGGAAGGAGAGACTATCCCTCCCCCATATCCTGAAGGATCTGGTACCCTACTTACACCCCAATGTTTTGTAGGGAGCTATTGTAGATAGAATGCAGTCTGGGGCCCTGAGTGCCACCTCCTGTCTGTGACCTGCCCTGAGCAAGTTGCCATGGTACGTGATCAGGAAGACTTTGTCCTTGTTCTAAGCCATGTATTTCTATTCTCAGCCTGCAAGGCTAGCACCCTGTCTCTTCACTCATGGACTTCTTCTGTTTTATCTGCAGGAATCAAATCCCATTACAGTTTATGCCAGCTTGACACTTCCAAAAAGCTGACACAACCTGGCAAAGGGACTTTCTCAAGGCGAACAGAAGAACAAAGATGAACACTGAGTTTGGCCACAGGCCCCAAGTTCTCTGTGACAGACACTCCGTACATCTGTACCCTTTCTGGTTCAACTCTCTGTTAATGTCTCTCCACGTACAGCTGTGAAATGACCAGTTGGTGAGGCTTCACAGGTGTGGACCGCTCACAAGCCAGCACAGACACAGAGCGGAGAGCCCCTTGACGCAGCTTTCTGTCTTTGTGGGGTAGCGTGTGAGATGGCTACTGAGTCCAGACTCTGGGACACCTCACTCCTTGTTGGAATAGAATAAAGGCAAAGTCAAGAAACAAGAATACCGAGGGCCTCTTTCCAACTACAAAGTCTGGAAAAGTTTACATTCTGTTCATCTGTCCTTTGTTCTGGGAGCTGATCCTGATCACCTGTGGACCTGACCAAGGCTTTGGGCCTCAGCTGCTCTTTCTAGATGAAGAGTGAATGAAGGCAAAGGTTCAAGTCTTTATCTTACATAAAACACTCCAGATTGTTCTACAGAAGAAGCTAATAGAATAATTATTTTATCTTCAATGAAGCTAAAAAGTTAATAAACTGGAATGATTTTCACATCTTTGAGATTTGCATTGTAGAATGGAGACCATCTAAAATTCTTAAACACACAGGTCTGCAGAAATGGCATTTAATTTTAAAGAAAGTGGCAAGTGTTTGGTTATGCTGTTACAAGGTGCCTTGGGATACTGAGGTACTTGTCCCTGAGATTTTTCACTTCTCAAAATGACTTTTAAATCTTAGTTCTCTATTTAGTCCCTTGAATCACAAGCCTGGGGCTCTAGCTTGGGTGTTCTCCACTCTGGTTCAGAATCCAAGCTTCATGAGAAATTGGGGTCCCTGCCCAGCATCTTCTACTGCACGCATTCCTCTCCTTATGATAAATTTATCTTCAAGCAGACAATTAAATTATTTTGATCCAACAGTTTCAAATGATTGAATCGTCATCTTCCTATGTCTCTACTTTTCAACTGGTTCTTGTATAACCTCGGTGAATATGTAAAGAAATAACAATTATCATGCCGCCGTAGAACAAAGAACACACCAGCACCCCCCACCAAAACTCTGAGGTCCTATCACGTTCATCTCTTTCCACTATTGGACCAATTTAGTTTCTGTTGTTCTGAGCATCACATTTTCAGGTAGACTTCTTTTCTAATACTAGAGGTTGAACTCAAGCCCTTCACATTGAGCTACATACATGCACACCTCATTTTTATTTTTTGGGACAAGGTCTTGCTAAGGCACTAAGTTGTTCAGGCTGGGCTTACACTCATGATCCCCTAGGTGGCCTCCCACAGTGCTGGAATCATAGATGTGTACAACAAGGTCCAACTTCCTGGTACCAAATGTAGCAATAGGGTGCTTACTTCCAATCAACAGAAACTGCCACTAGATTTGTTTTTATAGAGAGAATAGGAACCTATTAGAAAGATGTCAGCTGGCTCAGATAACTGCTAAGAGAGTCTATGCCTTGCAAGTGAACAAGAGTGAACTAAGGCAGTAACCACAGCCAAAACTACAACAACAGTCCAGGAATGATGACTGGGCCCACAGGTTTATGACACCACCCACAGCATAGACATGGACTCTACCACGGCTTCCATGCCTCCGCCGGTCTTGAAACTTCATGGTGGTGTTCCTGCTGTGCTGTCAGCCCCCAAAATCAATTCTGCAGATGCCCTTCCTCCCAGTTCCATCTCTAGCTTCTAATTCCAAATCTGAGACCTGGAAGTGGCCAATCCTAGATCCCCACATCGTGTCCTGTCTCTTAGGGAGGTCAGGAAGTGAATATCAGCCATATTCATAGTGGTTGGTAGGCTCTGCACTTTGAAGAGTTGGAAAATTCCTCAAACAGAATAAATGATACTTAGATACTACACAGGCAAAAACAGTAACGATAAAAATAAATATAATGCCCATTACCACATCAACCTTGCATAACCTTAGGTTCATTAGCTGTTTTTCTCTTTCTTTCTTTCTTTCTTTCTTTCTTTCTTTCTTTCTTTCTTTCTTTCCTTTCTTTCAGTGCTGAGAACCGAACCTAGGGCTTCACAGTAAGCTACATTTTTATTTCAAGATAGGATCTCATTTACCTTGCTCAGATTGGGCTAGCCTCAAATGCATGACCCTCTTGCCTCAGCCTCCCAGTGGGCTGGATTACCGGTTTGTGCCACCATATCCAGTAGCTGTCTACTCTTAAAACTGTGGAGTTACTAACAGGGATTTGTAGACCCTGTCTGAGACCAGGATTGTTCATTCCTTTTGTACAACTCAGACTGATCTAGAGGCTCAGCTCCCAGCTTGGGTTTCCTCATGGATGAATTCTTCCTGATGGAAGGACAGAAACACAGGAGGAAGGAGAGACTATCCCTCCCCATATCCTAAATCTCCAGGCTGTGGGCTTTGCTAGGGAGAGAACCTATGTTTTAGAGAGAACCCTTTGGGCCACCGTACTACAATACTTGACTTTATGCCTTGCAACTCCGGGCCTGGGGTGCAGTGGGAACACGGAGAGCCCCGCTGGGTGATACTGCTGTGACTCATGGCTTTCCCTCACAGCATAGTGATGAGCCAGAGGACATCTACTCCCTGGGCTGAAAAGAGCAAAGCTGGGACTCAGAGGCAGGTTTCCCCGTGTTTCTCCTTTAATGTTTTCTTTTGACCAAGCATATCTGGATTCCGGAGAAGTCAAGAGGAACATACCTACTCTCAGTTTTAAGGGACTAATATTCTGAAATGCTGCTTGGCAGAGTCCCTAGCTCCTTCAGGAGTCACACAATCAGAAGGTGACAGTCACAGGACACGTGGTGCTGGTGGGAAAGCTACTAGGAATCCATTTTCATGAATAAACAATAGCCAATCCACCAAAGAAGTCGTACTCTGGTGCTTCCCAGAGGATTTATCACGACAGTGCTGCTGACACCTTTTGTGGCCTGAGTCTCTACGATTTCAGTTGTGGTCACTTGAGGTGGCTGTATCAACCTAATGAACTCTGAGGTCATCCCTTTTCTGAGGGAGGTGAGGGAGCTGAGGGCTAGCTGTGTCCTCCCTTCACCAGAACTTAGCAACCACTTCACTCTCAGAGCAGAGAGCTGAGTTTAATCTCTGTCACTGTCACAGTAATCCCCTTCGCTGAACTTCCCCAATTTCCCCATATAGAGAAATCTGGAGCTGGATTTCTCAACTGTGGCAACACTGACATTTGGGGCTGGACAATTTTCTGTCATGATGGATTGTTCTGTGCGTTGGAAGATAGCACGAGGCCTCCCTGACTTTCCCCCCAGGAGCCAGTAACACCTGGCCCATCCTTGATCATGAAAAGTGTCCAAGTGTCTCCGTAGGCTGGCTGACCATGGTTTGGCGTCAGGGTGCATGCCTGGCATGTGCGAGAACCTAGGTTTGATTTCCAGTATTAAAAACAAGTGTCTCCAGTCATTGCCAAACATTCCCTGGTGTACAGATGTGCAGTGCCCTCATCAGCTTTTAGCAGACTAAGTATACCTCTATTTACCAAAAAGCAGGTCTATCAAAAATCATGTTTTGAAAGTGATCACTTCAACATGACCCCAATCTGCCAGTATTCCCAATGTTGCCTAGACACTAGAATTACCCAGGTAGCTTTCAAAAGTATCAATGCCTATGATGACTTCTACATGACAGCCACAAGAGGGTGGTGTGACAATACAGTCCTCCCTATCCCCAGGTCCCATCACCACAGTCCTTTGCTTAGACTTAAGTCACATACTTGCTGAAACTGTGACTGAATTGCCATCTGCTTGCAACATTTAGAGGCTGAGCAGAGACGTGTGCCTCCCCTCAGAGATAAGGCGACCCAATGTGAAGTGCAGGAGGCTCTGATCAGCCTTACCTACGTTAAGCTGAATTCACAGATACCTCCAAGGAGTCAACCACTCCACAGAAACTTATTACATTCCTGCTAAGTTTTAGAGCTTATCACATAGTGGGAACTACAACGACATGGGTAATTAAATGCCATCATGTGTTACTTAACAATGAAGATACGTTCTGAGAAAATGCAACTCTAGGGAATTTCTCGTTGTGCAACCAATGTAGTGTGTGCTTACACAGCGTAATGGTATAGGCGGCTACCCATGTAGCCTAAATGGTATATAATGGAGCCAAGTGCTTCTAGGGCCATGCTGAATTGAACAACAGGAGACTACGTCAAGCAGGAGAGAAAACGCCAGCAGTCTTTGTAGTCTAACAAGATGTGTGAGGCTACTGCGTGAATGCGGACTGATTCACGTAAACTTTTTTTTTTTTAATAAGTAGAAGTCATGCATTGTGAAACACTGATTAAAAAGTATTGTATAGCTGGGCATGGTGACACCTATCTGTAATCTTAGCACTCTGAGAAGCTGAGGCAGGAAGATGACAAGTTCGCACCCAGTCTGGACAACTTGTAGTCACAAGTGAAATCTTGTCTCAAACTTAAAAACAATAAACAGCTGAGGATGTAGCTCAGTGCAAAGGCCATAGGTCCAATCCCCTATACTATAAGAAAAAAGTATAGTATGGTGAATATACAAAGAAGTAAACATTCATGATAAAATATTATGTACCATACATAGCTATGTGTGATACAGTTTTTTATTAGTGTGTATAATTTCATTCAGCTTGAAGAATTGGTGCGTGTGTACATTGCGCCTTGATTGTTCTTACTTCCCTCTCCCCTTCCCACTCCCTCAGCCCTCTACAACATCTATCTTCCTGTTTTCTTTCATCATTCTTTTCTTTTCTCTTACTATGTGATGGTCTGGTTTTTCTCATATAAAAGAAACCATCCAATATTTAACCTTCAGTGCTGATTCATTTCGCTTAGTGTGATGGTCTCAGGGTGCATCCATTTTTCTACAAATACCTAAAATGTGTCTTTCTTTATGACACGGTAGTGCTGTCGTGTGTGCATATACCACATCTCTGTCCCTTCACCTGTTGATGGCCATATCAGCTGCTTCCATGACTTGACTGCTACGACTCGTGATACTATAAACATGAGCATGCATGTTTCACTGTTGTAAGATGTCTTCAATCCTTTTAAGAAGATATCCAGAAGAGGTGCACCTGGGACAAATGGCGGATCTATTTTCAGTTTTTTGAGGAATCTCTATGTTACTTTCCATAATGGTTGTACTAGTTTACAGTCTCACCAATAATGCAGAAAGGTTCCTTTTTCTCCACAATCTTGCCAGCATTTGATGTCTTCTGAGTTCTTATAAAAAGTATCCTTTTTTACTAAAGTAAGATAGAACCTGAAGGCTGTTTTGATTTGTTTCTCTGATGAATAATTCTATTTTGTATGTATTGGTTATTTGTGCTTTTTCCTAAGAACTGTTCATTTCAATTGCCCATTTTTTGGTTGGGACTTAAATTGAGTGTCTAATTTTTTCTGTTCTTTGTGTACTCTAGACAGTATCCCTCACAGAGCACCTGCCAACAATTTTTTTGCATGCATTCAGTTCTCTCTTCCTTCTGTTCATTGTTTCTTTTGCTGTGTAGAAGATTTAATTTGGCATAATCCCACTTCTGGATTCTTAGTGTTATCTCAAGCACAACAGTTGTTTTGTTGAGAAAGTTCTTGTCTACACCTATTTCTTCAAAAGTTTTGCTTATTTTATATTCCAGCTGATTCAGTGTTTTGGTTTTAATATCTAGGTCTTTGATCTGATTTGATTTTGGTACATGGTGAAAGGTGTGGATCTAGCTTCACTCTGCATAAAGATCCAGTTTCCCCAGCACCATTTGTTAATCTTTCCTCCAGTAGATGTTTTTGGCTTCTTTGTTGAAGGTTGAATGGCAGGGGGTGCTCAAGAGCTGTCTCCACATCCAGTTCTATTGATCCTACTGTGTGTGTGTGTGTGTGTGTGTGTGCGCGCGTCAATACCATGTGGTTTTTGTCATTGTTGCTTTGTAATATCACTTTCTACTTCTGTCTTTTTGCTTAGGATTATTATTGCTCTTCTGGGTCTTTTCTGGTTCTTTATAAATTTTAGAATCCTTTTTTTTTTCTAGATCTGTTTAAAAAAATGGTATCTTGATTGAAATTGCATTGACTCTGTGGATCAGTTTTGGTAGTGTGGCCAGACCCTGAATGAATCTGCCAGCATCTTGTTCTTAGATTTCCCAAGATTTAGAACTGGGAGAAATAAATATTTATTCGTCATAAATCACTGCATTTATGGTATTTGCTTAAAAAACAAAAAAACTTTGGGAAAAGCCAGAATAAGACACAGAACAATTTCCAGTTAGAAAAATATTCTTTGAGATGACTGGAACCTCAGTACTTACAGAGAAATCGAAAATATTGAATCCATAGAGAGGAATCATTTAAAGATGTCTACAATTTTAAATGCCAAAATGCAAATTTAAAGATGCTTACAGGCAATTTATAAAGGATGACTTAAAACAATAGGATGAAGTTTAGTTAAAATATATATTCTTTAAACAGGCATAATGGTACATGCCTGTAATTCCAGCCCCTCGGGACGCTGAACAAGAGAGTTGAAGGTTCAAGGTCAGTGTGAGCAACTTAGTAAGACCCTTCTCTTTCTTTAATTCACTTTTTAAATTTTTCCATAGTCTTATTTTATTCTGGGTAATTCTCATATTATTTTTTCTTTATTTTTCTTTTCCATAAGCACAGATTGTAAGAAAGGAAGTAATTGTTCCTTGTACATAGTTGCAAATTTTCATTAGGTTTTTCCAGTTGAATCTGTCTCTGAAGCCATATTCTGGATGTTTAAAGTATGCTGTAATAGCTTGGGTTTTTTGAAAAGGCAGAATTTACAGAATTATAACAAAAAGGACTTTTTTTGTAAGGCTTACAAATCTGAGGACAGAGACAGTCCAAGATGGCGGCCTGCATATGCAAGAGCTGAAATGTCCGATGGCTGCTCAGCTGCGAAGTTGAGCACACATCCAGGACTGAGGGACAGCTGCTAAGAGGCTGCTGTGGACCTTGGTTGTTCGAAGAACAATGGCAAAGACTGAAACACTGGTGACAAGCAAACAGCCACAAGTTGAGACTAGGGCGATTCTGTGACAAACATCTGAGGTGTGTATCAAGTTGGCAACTGTAGACAATTGCAAAGGTGAGAGCTTTCCCAGAGGAAAAAGCTGTAACAATCGTTCTTCTTCCTTCCTTTTATACAGTTGGAGTTCCCAGTTGGGCCTCCCACATGTGGGTGGGTGCCCTTCCCTCATTTGTTGGTCCACAAATCACTCACACTTTAATCCAGGCTGGTTCCCAACTGCCTAATCCAGGTGTGGTTTCCAAACCTTAATCAAGGCGTGGTTCCTGGTTGTCTTGAGTTGACATACCTCTCCAACAGTCACATATATGCATTTTGAACATTGATCTTATTATATTTTAAGTTAACTCTCTTCACTTTAGATCATATTTTTAAAAAGGGGAAAGAAGAGGAAGAGAGGAGGAAGGAGAGAAAAAAGAGGCATATTTAAAAACTGAATGCCTCCCTATACAATGAAGATGTGTATTGGATACTTATGGATTTTGAACAAATAAGTAGAATGTGCATGTGTGAGAGACACTGGAGACTCCCTTCTCTCCCTTCCCCTTCCCCAAACTCCAGTTGGGGACATGTCACCTCTGGCTGCAAGGCCCTACCATCTCACTTCCCCTTGCTCTCTCTCTCCAGACAGAACTGAAACAGCTTGTGTCAGTGTCCTCTTAGGACCTCTTAGGACCCTGTAGCCACCATCTGGGGTACTTCAATGGGAAATGCAGCTCAGAGGTCAGTCATGGTGCCTCTACCCTGCCTTTTCTGAGGAACTACCTTAAGTAATCAAAATCAGAGAGGGAGAAACCTGGGCCCATTATTAACAATCTCAAAACTCCCCAGACCTCAAAAGAGCCTGTGATTAAAACTGCTACTCCTCAAGATTTTCTATTTTTCAACCTCCTTTTTCAACTTGTGAATGACCCCTACCCATCAAATGACCCTCTAACCTCCTTGACTTTGACAGCTGCCACCACCCTGACCATTTGTCAACAGCCCCAGATGATGACGGCCTTACCTGAATATAAACTATATAGCAGAATTTAAGTGAGACCAGTGAGCAAGATGGAATTCGGACTAATTATTGACCTGCTGTGGCTCTAAAAGTAGCATCCTTCTCACACATCTCAGATTAGTACAGATGGGCTCTCTCTCTGTGTTGATTCCCATGTGATGCAACACACACCCTGCTTAAATAAACCCTTGCTCCAGTGGTCCTGTAAATCGGCTTGCAATTTGTTTTCCAAGTAGTGTAGGCTTGGGAGCCCCTGTAAATCCACCCAGGATTGTTACCCTTGGTAATGTGGACAGATGGTTGCTGTAAAAGGAGCCCAAACACTGGGAGCTGTTAGGCCTGCAGAGCTCCAGAGGCCAGCAACAGGTCATCAGAGTTAGCCGATGCCATCCGACACAAGCGAGGCATGCGTGGTGGTGGCCTGTAGCTACAGCCTGCAGCTACCAATGATCAGTAGTGTCAACTGTCAACATCTAGTATTAGCTGATTTTGACCAGTGACATCAGGGTAGCTAGCTCGGCTGGACTTTTCTGACATGATTTCTATCTGAATCAATAAAAGAGTCCTGAACTGATTTGTGATCTGTGTGCTCACAGGCTGACACACACAGAAGTGTGTGTCTTTGCTGTTCTCAGGGTTTTCTTCAAGTACTGAGAGAATGCTGGTCAGTCCTAGCTGATGTTTTATGCTTTTTCTAATCAGTGGTTAAAAGCACAAGCCCTTTTGGTTTTCATAACCCAAAAATAAGTTCCCACAAGTTGATATAAAAAATGATTAGATCCTTCAACTCAGCTTATATGCTGAGAAAATCAAAGTAACTGCAGAATTTCCTCTCTCCTGCTGATATGTATCATGTTAGGTTTCCTACATGCTGCTGGTGGTGGTGTTTTGGAGCCAGCTAGTAAAATACTATGAGATGAGACACCTGCAAGCTTGCAAAGTTACCTACTTGAGAAAGGAGCACAAGAGAGAAAGACAATTTGTAAGTTTTTACTTTGGAAGTTTGGGATTCGGTCCCACAACAAGGAACTTTGACAGTTCCACCCATGTTGGAAGTCCATCCAGCCTTGGCTTGAATCCTTTTGTCTGAGAGGACTAAGGTGAGGGGTGAGGCAGGAGGTCGTCATATGGAATTTAGAACCATTTCCCTATGGTGACATTCATGATTCTGGCTCTGCTTTATGGAGACATTTGACCCTAAACATCAACATTTCCACTACCTCGTGACGATGACTGCTCTGTTCCACTTATCTTCAGCTAGTCTCCTACCAGGTTTTCTCTTTTTCAGGCAAATCAAGCCTTTTTTCTTCCGCTGTTTCTCATACAGCAGTGTTCCACATAGTCTTTCCTGTGAGCAAATCTACACTCAGTAAAAGACAATTGTATCTTTCTTACTGTTTGACTGCTCTTTGGTGAGCATTTTTCTAGAATGTTAACATTCAAATGATGTTAGTTATTAGTAATAATAATATTAAAGCTGGGTGTGGTGGCACATGCCAATAATCCTAGCGTTCTGAAGGCTGAAGCAGGAGAAATATGAGTTTGAGGCCAGGCAGGGCTACAAGTACAGGATTCTATAGTGGGACCCTGCTTCAAACAAAACAAAACAAACAAACAAAAAACCCTTCATTCATTGAAGGCTTACAATGTGCCAAACACTTCTGTGAATGCCTTCATACATTCTCGATCTTCAAGACAAGCTTAAGGCACTATTTTATGGATAAAAAGCCAACACTGAGAACAGTTAAGAAGCCTGAGTAGTAAGGACGTCCTCGACTGAGTGGGGGCACAGGCCTCCATATTTTTCTCCCGGATCTTCCCGGCATGCACCACTCCACCATCAGACACTTTCCCCTGGGATCTCATCTGAATGTTCTCCTTGCTTCTCTTTCCTCCTGAAAACTGCATTGTGAGTTCAAAGAAATGGCCACAGAGGACATGTTTTTCTGATCTTTTTATAATGCCTGTCTTTGGTTCTCTGTTTACTCAGAATTTAATTTTGCTTAACAGTAGTTAGAAAACGTGTAATTCTTTCATTTCCCTTTAATTATTTACTTTATTAAAAATATTTTAATGCTCACCTCTTCTTCAAGCCCTTCCGTGTTTTGACCTTATGACATCACCGCTCCTTTTTTCCCCCTATCACTCTAACAATCTGCTCTGTTCTTTTTTTCTTCCAGTCCAAGTTGTTCCCCACAGTGTTTTCAATCTATACTTTCTGTCAGGCAGAGAATTCCCTAACACTGAATTAAAGGTAATAATGAATCAAGAATTTAAGAAATAAGGAGTACATTACTAATATGTAAAACTCAAGTAACTAAATGGAAGTATGTGGAACTTGCCTGAAAGTCTGTGTTTGAAAAACATTTCATAACATGTTCACAAAGATTTCTATCATAAGCTAGCAGAAAGATAAAAAAGGTTGGGAAATTTTAACACAGCAAGGTGAAGGACAGCTTCATATATTTTACAAGCAATTTCAAGATGAGCAACAAACCAGAAAATAAACAATAATCAAGGAAATAGAAGATTTTTTTTCTTAATGAAACATTTGAATGACCAGACTAAAATCACAATCTAATGCTAGGCAGAAATAGCTAAAGTAAACACACCAGAATACATTCTTGGAAATGCTGAAACTTCCAGACAAACAGGTATTTTCAGGCAGAATTTTTTTTTTTTTTTAAGACAGGGTCTCACTCTGTAGCCCAGCTGGCCCTGAACTCATTATGGAGCCCAGGCTGGCCTTGGACTCATGACAATCCTCCTGCTTCAGCCTTCCAAGTGCTGGGATTACAGGTGTGCACCACCACACCCGGCTTATGTGGTGCCGGAGAATCGAACTTAGGTATTTAGTGCTTGACTTATTGCTTGCTAGGCAAGCGCTTTAACTGCTGAGCCATTCCTCCAGCCCCAGAAAAAAAATAAAGAACAAGAATCAAGCTAACACACATTTTCTTGTTCACAAATCATTATTCTTGTTCCAAAAAAAAAAAAAAGGAAAAAAGATCCATCCCATAGATGGATAAGTTAGTATTTGTGTAAGAGAGAAAACTGAAGTTACTTGCCTGCATTTATGACTCATAATATATATATATACATATATATATATATATATGTATATATATATATATTCAAAAGCCCCACAAACATACGTGATCTGATTATTCTTTCTTCACCTGAAATGATTTTCAACTTTCCTGAGCAATACTGTGAGAGGTGTATAATTCTACATAAATATGTAATTTATTGTTCGTAGTTACCACAGTATGATTATAACTGTAAACTTTTTAAATGATGGAATGAATAAACATGTCTACACAGAAATCTAATTGACTGATTCAGTTTCAAATCGACTATGCATGTGTACTGGGAATTCTATAAATATAAAGCAAACCTAAGTTTAATTATGTCATTGGACTACCATGGAGCTTAGCTTCACATATTTTAGATATATTATGAGAATAAATTATGGAAAATTATCCAAAACAAATTTCTTCAAGAACATACTCATTAAAAGATAGATTAAATAAGGATTTCCAAAAAGACGGGGCAAGTTATGAGACTCAAGATATACTAGTGAACAAAAAATACTAATAATAGTAAATTTCTATACCTTCTGACAATGAAGTTATTAATCTAGTGTATTTCTCTAAAGAGATTCTTGAAACAGAAAATTACAGAACTTATTTCTTGGTGTAATAATAAAGTAAAATTTCAGCTTATTTAATAAAATCAGATAATTGACAGAAATAATTCAATGAAATCTGAGTGCTGACAACAAAAATTGAACACGACAGTGCAAATTGAGTTTCAAGTAGCTAAATTTGTTCTCAACTCAAGGGAACAGGCATAATTAAATATATATTTTTCTACATATATGTGCATCATGAAACAATTACTATAATCAGGATAATGAAAACATTCATCACAGCCAAAGTGTCCTTGTGCTCTTTGTGATCTCATCTAAATAACTGTAGGTAGAATAGCTGAGTCATATGATAGCTACAAATTATCAAAGACATTGCCTCTATTTTCTTAAGGGGTTGTATCATTTTTACAAACATGCACACAGCCTTCTGTGAGAATTTCACATTCTTGCCAACATCTAGCATGTTCAGTCTTAAATTTTATTCATTTTAATAGAAATGTATAGATATTGTGGTTTTAATCACATTTCTCTAATGCAGATTGAATAGTTAGTGATGTTGAGCATCATTTTCATTCATTTCAACATTTTTATTTGCTTTTGTATCAACCTTATATTTTCTTTGGTTAAGTATCTGTTCATATCTTTGTCTGTTTATTTCATTAGGTTATTTGTTTTCTTTTGTGGAAAGATTTTTTTTGTATTAGGGATTGAACACAGGGCCTTTGCACTGAGCTATATCCATAGCATCTTTTTATTATTTGGGAAAGGGTCTACTGTGGTTTGGGTCTGGAGTATTCCTCAAAGGCCTCATGTGGAATACCTATGGAACCATGTGCTGTTGGGAGGTAGTACCTGGCTGGAACGGGCAGATGTTTGAGGTTTGACCTGGAGAGATTGTGTCATCATGTTGAGATTAGAGGGCACCAAGGGCAGAGATTTCAGGTATATATCACTGACTTGTAGGCCAGGAAGGGAGGAAGGACATCCACCCTGGGTGTATGATCATATGCCACGATCAAGTTGATTTCCTTCTTGGAATGCAAGGTGGTTTAGCACACATATATATATCAATTAATGTAATACACCACATTAATAAAAGCAAGAACAAAAACTACTTGATTGTTTCAATTAATGTAGAAAAATTCAACATTCGTTCATAATAAAAAGAAACTGAGAAAAATAGGTATGGAAGGACCTTACCTCAAACTGAGAGAAGCATATATAAGCCAAACCTACTGTAAATATCATAGTTCATGGGGAGAAATTGAAAGCATTTCCCATTTAATCAAGGAAATGACAAGCCTAAGCACTTTCACCACTCCTACTCAACACAGCTCTTAAAATCCTAGCTAGAACAATCAGTCAAGAGAGTGAAATAAAAGGACTACATAACAGAAAGGAAGAAGTCAAACTGTGCTTATTTGCAGGTGACATTATCTATATAGACGACCCCAAAATATCTATCACAAAGCTCTTAAAAATAATTAACAAATTTGGCCAAATTGCAGGCTACAAAATTAACATGAAAAAACCAGCATTCCTCTACAGTGAGTTGATTGAGAAAGAGCAACAGTGCCTAAAAAAATTAAGTGCTTAGGAGTAAATCCGAGTGAAGTGAAGGACCTCTCCAAAGAAAACCATGTTATGCTGAAGAAAGAAATTGAAGAGGTCATTAGAAAATGGAAAGACATCTCATTTCTGAAAAAGCATAATTAATATTGTCAAAATGACTACACTGCCAAAACTGATACACAGATTCAATGAAATTCCTATCAAAATACCAATTACTTTTTTCACAAAACTTGAAGAAACAATCCTTAAATTCATACGGAACCAAAAGAGACCCCGAGTAGCCAAAGCAATTCTGAGTAACAAGACAAAAGTGGGGGGCATTATGATTCTAGACATCAAATTATAATACAAAGCCACAGTTATAAAAACTAGAGGGTACTGGCACAAAGACAGGTTGACCAATGGAACAGATTTTGTCTGATTTACTCTTCTCTGCAAGCTCTCTGCCAATAGCAGGCTCTCTCTTTTATTGGTCTGGACCCAGCCTGGTGTCCTGCCCCAGTTCTGGGAGTTAGCTCACCCTCTGCTCATCTACAAAGGGTTCATTTCTCTTCAGAACTTAGTCCTTAGTCCAGACAGCTATCAGATCACAATACCTACAAACTTGCTCTTTAATATCAAACAAATACAATGAGAAATAACTAGCAGAATTGGTTAATGAATGACTGCAAAAGCTCAAGTTGCCTAGAAGAGAGCTAGCTGGCAGGAAGACTCTTCTCAGTGGGAAAAGTTTTCAAAGTCTGGCTCCCCCAGCCTGAGGGGCAAGGCCCCTATCTTTCCCAGCATTACCCAAAATAGTTGGATCTACCGTTCAAATGGCTTGACTTCTGGGCCCAACTACTGATTCCTGTCACCAGTCTGCTGCACATGTTCTCTCTCTCTCTCTCTCTCTCTCTCTCTCTCTCTCTCTCTCTCTCTCTCTCTTTCTCTCTCTCTCTCCAAGCCTAATTTTATTTTTCAATTTATGATGGGGCCTGCTGGGGAGCAGTCCCATGTTATATCTGCCTGCACCCTAGCTACACACTCCTCTGAACCCATTATCTCTCACTCCCAGGAGCTGCAGGCTTTATCGTGGCACATTTACTAGCTTTTACCCCAATTCAGTAATTAATTATATGATCTTGGAAGAAGGTACTTCCTTTCCTTTGAGGTTCAGTTTCCCCATTTGCAAGATAGACTGAATAGTCTAGAACACCCCTTTCAATTTTGTTTGATCAAATAATTATTGCGCCCCTAATAAGGCTTGTAATAACCATAATACTTTATAACTATAATATTGTTTTAGTTACTTTTTCATTCAACACCAACTTAAGGAAGAAAAGGCTTATTTATTTTAGCTCTCAGTTTCAGAAAGTCCCAGTCCATTCACAGGCAGTGGGCAATGGTAAGAAGGGGTCGGTGGAGGTCTAGCAAGGGAGAAATTGTTCACAGCACAGTGAGGCAGGAAGCAAAAGTGAGCAAGGAAGGGCGAAGTTAGCTTGTGTCCATCTAAGCCACGTTCTTCCCTTGGATCCAAGCTCCAGGGATCCACCTCCGCCAACCAGATCCCACATCCTAACGGCACATAGAACCTACAAATAATCCACAACATTCGAATATATTAGGGGCCTTGGGGGGATATTTCACATTCAAACTACAACAAATACAAAATGTCAATTGTATGTGACTACATTATACATCAATATTGTATAGTTACTATGTATAATCCCAGGGTATATTTTATATATTATTACATAGTGTATCACTGATACATTAAATAATTTATTAAGTGCATGAATGATTATATTATTATGGTTGGCCAACAACCATAAAAATAAGGGTGTTGGGCAGGACGAGGTGAAGAGAAGAACTTGATTCAACACACATCTGTCTGTGTTGGAACAAACTTCAGGAGTTTGGCAAAGTTTATTTTTCCAGCAGGGGTTTTTATAAATCAAGTCAGTGAAAAAAAAAAAAAAGATCATAAACATTAGACAAGGAAAGTGCCTATATGCTCTGCTTCAGTGGTTCCTAAGCTGTTTACACACGAAAGGCCGGCACAAAAGGCACTGTGGACCGGGACTGGGAGGAAGCTGCATACCTAGGCGAGATGTATGTTCATGAAGGTCCCAAACAAGAGTACTTAGCTGTTGTTACCAGTGTAGCTCTTGCCTTGCTGAGCTCACACTCATCCCCATGCCTGTTCCAAGTACATTTCAATTTTTGTTTATATTAGTATACAAGAACTGACCAAAAAATATAGCGTAGGTTTAAATTTTAAAATTATTGTAATAAAAGACACATGCATAATCTCCCTCAAAGTACTCCTTACTTTACACGAGTAAAGTAGCCACTTTCTGAAGAAGATCTGGAAGGTGCTGTGGTTTGAATCTACAGTGTCCTCCACAAGGCTCATGTACCTATGGACACTGAGCTGGGAGGTGGGGCCTAGCCGAAAGGGGTGGATACTTGGGGCTTGACCGGGGAGGGTGTGTGCTAACTCACTCTTCCTCCCAGATAGGGCACTGTTCCACTAAGCTATGAGGACCTCTGTCTCCAGAGCACCGGTTCCAGCTCTGTCTCCGGCTCTGACCCCACCACACGAGTCTACCGTTTCCAGCCGCCTGCCTGTGAACGGACTGTGATCTTCTGAAACTGTGAGCTAAAATAAATTTTCCTCCCTAAAGCTGTGGCTGTTAGGTGTTCTGTCCCAGCAACAAAAAAATAACTAAGACAGATGGCCTTTATGAGGTGTGATCAGAAAAGAGTGAATGCTGTCGTCAAATGCCACCCCCTGGAAAGCAGATATTGTGGTGTCCTCATCCACCTTATTCTCCTGATCTGGCACCATGAGGCATCTGGCTCTTCTGCAGAGTCAAAATGGTCATGAAAGGTATCTGCTTAGAGTCAAGTCAATTCAAGACATCCAAGGACAGGAGCTAAAGACACACGGGATAAAGGACTTCCAGACTTCCACTGTAAGTGGCAGGAATGATGAGCTAAGTAAGAGGAAGTATTCTGAGGGGCATTCATGGCAACGTGTCTTGCATTCTAATTTTTAAATTTAAGCATTTACTGATTTGTTGATCACACCTCAGAATGCAATGGTAAGTTGCTACTTATGAAGTTCTCCCATGTGTAAGGACACTTGTCTCTTCCCTACAGCCCACTGTCTACAGCTTAATAATGCTGAAGCACTCTGCTCAGGCCTGTCTCAGCCTGACTGTCAGTTTCTTCAGGAGGCTTTCTCTGACTCAGCCTAGCCTGGGTTGTCTGCCCTCGCTCTCAGAGGTCTCTGTGCAACACTTATCCCACTTCATTGGCATCTCCAATCGTTGATCCCTCTAAAAGGAGTATAAATTCCAGGAAAGGAGATATGGTACCTTGATATCGCCCACACCCACAGTAGAGCCTGCACATAGTAGGTGCTCAACAAATATATGTTGAATAAATTATTAGTTAAAACTAGGTATTTTAATATTACATAAGTGGAAAAAAACTGGCACATATGCGAATATCAAAGCTTTCTAAATCAGTTGGCTCACACTTCCTTCTAAGCTATAAAAAGCAGCAAGAAAACTCAAGTGAAACCAACTCTGCTCCACACGTGTGTTCTTGTCTGCAGAACATTAGACCCCGGAAGAAGATGGCTTGGCACTACCTGTGGATCTGCCTCCTGTTCCTGCAAACATGTGAGTTCTGACACATGCCGAACCTTTCTCCTTGGTTTTGAGAAAAATTTTAGGAATTACCCTTAAGGAAGACATTAAATTGTCTCTTTGATCCGTTTTCCAGGTTTGAAAGGGGATCTGACTTCTGGGAGAGGAATTTAAAATCCAAACCTAAGTGTTTCTTAGCTTTAGAATTAATATCTCTGAGTTATTTATGTGTGCTATATCCAATATATTTCTTCTTAGAAGAGTCAGTATGTAGTAAACTCTTTCCAGAAAGCCCAGCAAAAGGGTATCCCATCCAAACCTTGAATGAACTAAAAGCAATTTTGTTCTAGGGTTACATTTCATTACTCTTTCTTAATAGAATAAAAATGTATGATTCTTTATGATCAATGTTAAAACTTCATCTCTGTAAGCTCTATTTGTTTTCAAACCATGTTCAGGTTATTACTCTGCTTTTTAGTACCTAAAAAATAAAATGAATAGGGAAAGGAGAATTATTCCTTTTTTTAAAAAAATAAAAGTCTCAAAGAAGAGGTGGATAATTGGAGTTAAAAACTCTTAAGGCTTAGCAGTAAACTACAGGCAAGATAAAAGTTGGTTTTACTAATACAATGAACACTTGATAATCTTAACATAGGCTCAGAGGGCTTTGTTGTTGCATATATTCTCACTTGACATTTGGACAATTTGTCTGTTTACATAAAATGTGGCAATGTTTGGAATTTAGAAATCTACTTCTAGTATCTCCTACTAGCTCTGCACATGCGTAAGCAAACTTGTGGTATTACTTAAAACCTAGTAGGTTAGGACTTTCAAAAAAAGTACAATCAAAGCACTGGGCTCTCTCTGGCTCTCTTGGCCATTTAAGACTGTCTCCTTTAATTTGCGCTTCATCAAAATTGAAACACTAAGCAGACCAAGTTTTTGCTGCCTCTGCTAATCACCCTAGCAGGAGGGACACAAAATGCCCATAGACAGGAAGGAAATTGGCCCTAGTTATGTCCCTAATTTTCCAGAGAAGGGATAGATAAGAGAGCGCTTGTTGAAAATTTACAGACAATTCATATGCTTGTTCTCATGTTATCCATACTGAAACCATTGGGATGACGGTTGATTCTTCTAATCTCTAGCTAATAGCTCTTTCTGCTCCATCTTCTCACTCCTGAGATTTTCAGCTCCTTGATGTTCTTCAAAGAACTAAACCTGATAAGATAACAGCTCTCGGATACACCTTTTTCATCTTACTGAGACTAAAATCAAAGCTGTCAAGTCAGCTAGTAGTGAACCATTCACCCATTACCTTTGTGGTCCTGGGGAGGTTATTTAACCTCTTTGTTTCTTTGGCTTCAAAATGCGGACACTATTAACACGATGAAATTATTTTAAGAATCAAAGTGATAATTTGCATATAATTCTTGGCACAGTACCTGAATATATTTGTGTTTAAATATTAGCTAAAGCCATTGGTGCTTTCCACCTTTGTTTCTTATGCATTATTAGGCAGGGCCTTTTCTTTATTACACAGAGCACGTGGGCAAGACTCCTCTGTGTAGCATGGTGCAAGAAACACGTGCAGGCAAAAAAAGGTATTGATAGTTTGAGGTTGGGTTTGAGCTGCTAGATTTCTGGCAAAGAAACCCACAGGTAAGACACGCATTTCGTGAGGGATCCCTGGAAGAAGGTGGAAGTTCATTCTCACAGAAGTAAAGTACTTTCGCATATGACTCACCTTTACAGAATGAATATGTTTGTCTCTTAAAGATTATTCCTCAAATATCTCCTAAATTCCTCCTGCTGCTGCAGAAGCTAGAGATGGTATCTTACATTCAGTATTGGGTTAGGAATCAACATTGGTTTTATGCAGTTCTCTAGAATTCAAAGAAGTTGGAAAAGCTCAGAAGCTGTAAAAAGACGAAGGAAGAAGTCTCCTTTGCCCCACTCCCAAACCCCCACCCTGGAAATCATGGACATAAGGGAAGTCTGAGCGAGTGAACTCATGACTCCATGCTGGAAAAAATTTTTTTGTCTAAGAATCAAGACGCACTATCTTATTCATTGACCTTAGCTTTCTCATCATGACTTTTGGGCCAGTGTGATTATGACTATATTCTACCAATCACCCTTCCTCTGGGGGTAGAAGATGAAAAAGCACACCACTTCTCTCCTTCCCCATTCCCTCTACACGTTTTCTTGTACTATCTTTGAATTTTTCCATTTCTTCTTTCATCTATTCTTCAACTCAACCCGTGGCTCCTTTTACTTATCTCCCATAAATAACAGTAGCAACTTACAGTGAGACCCTGACTCAAAAAAAAAAAATGCCAGTAACAATTAACTACATGTAGAGTAGTCAGAACTGGCCTGACATGACCTTAAGTAGACCATAGTTACCCTTTTGCTTAATCTGCCCAATACCCCATGAGATGGATACTACTAATAAAACCACTTAGAAATTTAAAAATACTGATGCACAGAAAATCAAATATCATTAGCCAAAAAGTAGAGGAAGTAGAACTTAAATTCCAGTATCCTTACACTTAACCACTAAGTCATACTGCATCCACCCACCTAATTCTGAAGCATAATAAAAGATTGGCTCCCTCATGGGCACTTTTCATATTTGGGAATTTGACAGAGAAGAGTGATGATTTATTATTCCTAACAAGGGAGAACCATTCAGGTTTAAATTGCACCTGTCTCTGCCCCCACTGAAGAAGGTCATTGGACTGGTGGGCAGATCCTCAACAATAACAGAAGCGTAAGCAGGCCAGCAAGGCAGGATGTCCAAGGAAAGAGTTGTCTCTCTGGCATGATCCAAGGACCACTCACTTCTATGTGATTTGGTTGACTGAATTTAACTGTTTCAAAATTTTTAAATGGCCCAATGTCCACAAGGTCTTGGTGTCCCGTTTGGTGTAGAGCATTTCATGAAGCATTCTAGCAGAAATTTAAAAGCCCAAAGAGGGAGAGGATCCACCTGGATATCTATGCTGGAGTAACTAGCCACCACCTATCATCCTGGGGGACCAAGATACAATGCAGGCGTATGGAGTGGTGTTCATGAGAACCGTGTGCCCCTAGTCTGAAGTCTTCACAGAGTCACCTTCAATGTAAAGACAAGGTCATGCATGGTTCTAGGAAGACTTGAGCAGTGACCACTAAGGACAGTCAAAAGGAGTTCAAAAGCAGCCCAGTTATAGAAATGGAGGCATATGACATATGAGAAACATTAGCTATCAGGACATCAGCTGAGGCTGGCAAGTGTCTCAGTCACAACACAAGACCCTGGCTGAGAGGGAACCGAGCACATGTCATCAACCTGATCTGCTGAGGCAGTCCTGGAGATCCACAGGGTCACAACGAGGCAGCAGGCATGCCATCTGACAGGTGCCCAGTGGTCAATGCTGGGCTACTCACATGCCTCAGTACTCCTTGCTTGTCCTGGAGCTTGTAAATAAATGAATCTGAAAGTGTGGGCTAGCTAGATTCATCAAAGTGGGACCAGGAAAAGAGAGATGAGCTATTAGTGGTGAAGGCTAAGGTTGCCGTAATTGTCTAGGTCCTCTAGTGTCTCTGAACAAACGTTCAAATGGCTGCTAATAGAGGGGAGCAATGGGGCCCATCCCCCGCTTTTGACATTCTGGGTGTTTGTTTTGAAGAAACCAATTCAAGTTAACACAAATCTCAGTAAAGATGCTACTGTAGACTTTATCTGGGACACAGCATGGGGCTCAGTGGTAGAATATTTGTTTAGCCTGTGTGGTTAGAGGCTATTTGAGGCTGTGGGTTAGATCTTCAGCACTGCCAAAGCAAACAACAAAATAAGGCTCAAGATAATACAAAATAAAAATTCCAGAGGAAAATAGTGAAACAGTGTATTATTAGGGGTTACAGGGATGGAGGGCAGGAGGGGAGTCAGCATGTTCCTTTTTCTTCCAACCTTGTGATCCAGACTTTCCATTGTTACCCAGAGTGAGACAATATTTCTACTGCCCAATTTTTGTTCCTCTTTGTTCTCCATATCTCTGCTCTTAATTTGACCAGTTTTAACCAACTCTTTGCCTTCAACCAGTTACAATCAACTTTTTGGGTGTGCCACACAGTCAAGCTGACTCTAGTCACCCTACACAGAGGGGCAAGCAGAAGGAATTCTCCATGCAAACCCAACGGTTGATTTGCAAGACAGTGGGTGGAGAAGATGGAAGAAAGTTTAGCAACTACCAAAACAAACAAACAAACAAACAAACAAGAAATGCCCTTTGAAAGACTGTGATGAAGCAAGGGGGTAGCAATGCCTACCAAGCCACACACAATAATCCCCAGTTCCCTTTTTTGCTGACAGACCTCCTCTTACAGTTCCCCAGTACCCCATTCCTTCTTTTTTGTTTCTCCTTCAGACTGTCTAGGGTGTTATTTAATCAATTCAACAATATGTACTTAGTTTATATAACAAATATTTACAGTGCTTAGGATATGCCAGACTCTGTTCTAAGAGATTTACAAATATTAACTCATTCAGCTCTCAGAGGAAGCTAAAGTATAGAGAGGTTACAAACTTTTCTTAAAGCTGATGACCAACACTGGCCACAGGCAGGACTCACAGCAGGCTGCTGAGTTCCTAATCACCAAGCCACATGCCTCTCAGCTGAGCAGGCAGAAGACACTCCTCAAGTCAAGGCTCTTGTCACGTAGTCCTCATGATTCCTCCAGTGGCAGGGCAGCTCTGCCTTATCTCCTTTATCTACTAGGATCCCAAGATTTAGCAGGTAAATGCCACTTGTAAACATTTAGCTAGTTCATAAAAGGCTTTGACCCAAAATGTTTTTCTTGATCCCCAGTTCAAGAAGCCTTTACTAACCATACTGTGGGACCCCATTCTGTAGATTCACACACATCTTCTTTATAAATAATGTAGAATATTGGAGTCAAGAGGAGTTGTAGTTATCCAAATCCTCTTTCTGTTTAATCACTATAATCATTGACTTTTCATAAGACATAGCAATCAGTCAAGAATTCTCTCTGACTCACTCTGTTTTTCTGAGAAGTTTTATGCCATTTTTTGCTGTTGCTGTTTTGTTTTGTTGTTGTTCTGATTTGTTTTGGGTTTTGTTTTGTTTTGTTGTGCTGTAATGGTAGTGTTTGGTTTGTGGGTTTGTTAGTTTTAATTGCTGGATAAAGGATAATTGGTTCAATAGCAAAAAAACAAAAGTGTTCATTTTTTTCAATAAGCATTTAATAACCACCTCCTTGTTGTTACGGAAATAGTAGAGACTGAGCCAATGCCTCTGCATTCTGGGTAATTCCACTGTAACAGGGCTGGGTGGAGAGGAGTTTGGGGCACAGTAAATCACTATGTTGTGCAACTGTTCAGTGCTAATAATTGCCACGAAGAAAAGGAAAGCAAGCCAAAGCAGTGGAGGGTGAAGGGGGCTGAAGGAAAGCTCAGGCGAGGTGACACTGGAGCAGACACCAGTGAGGTGAGCGAGCACTGGAAAGGGCGTGGTGGGAGAGGAGAACAGCCAGTAACCTAGCACAGGCTTACTGTGAAATCTCTCCCTGCTCAGCCATCAACCTCTTCTATCTTAAAACAAAATCAAATCAGTTAGTTAGACTGGCCCCTGTACTGGTCATCTGCACTGGTTTATCACCTTTCTTTTACTACCAAGCTTCTCTATTTCCTTACCTCTTAGCCTGCCCCGATCTCCTATACGCTGGCCATCAGTTAAACTATTTTACTTGTTACACATTCTCTTTTTTTTCAATATTGACAATTAAATCAAAGACCTACAGTGAGCTGCATCCTGAGCCATTTTTATTATTATTTATCAATTATTTAAGTTTCCCAGGTTGCACTTACATGAGTTATCCTTCTGCCCAGCCTCTCAGAGGGCTGAGATGAAAAGAATGCACCACCACTCCCAGCTTGGTCTACACTTCCCAAGATGATCGATAACCTCTTAACAGACAAATGCAGGGCTGTTTGCAGACCTCGTCTTACTTAAACACTCTGAATCTCCATGACACTGTTGGTCCTGAGACCGAGTTTCCCCTTGTACTCCGTGATGCTGCCCACTTCCGTGCCGCTCTGGCCAGTTGGTCCACATAGTTTCTCTGGGCACAGCTGGTGCCTTTTCTGCAGGTGTGAGACTTCCTGCAAAGATCAGCCTTGGACTTTACCTTGTTCTTCCTGAACGACTTTTCTTGAATCACACCCTGTGTGTGAATGTTTCTAAACCACTTAAATGTCAGTTAGACATTAAGGAACAAAGGCAGTGCAGTAGGGACGTCTTAAGCAAGAGAGAATTATTACTTCTAGCTTATGTAAAACGTCCAGAGTTGTAAGTTCACAATAAGTGAACTATTTCACAATATCCTTAGGAGCCCAGATGTCTTGTTCTTCTGCCCCACTATCCTCAGGGCTTAACTTTCTCCTTATGTTCTACATCAATGTGGCATTCAACCCTACAAGGAGTGAGGAAGCAATGCAGAAAGCACACCTTCCTAAATACACAGTAGGCACACACGTGTACTCATATAACACTCTCGCCTTCACCCTGTTGTCCCAGATTTAGGGATGTGAACACGCTTTGCCAGGGTGGTCTTTATTCTGTGTGACTATCTGCCCTTCCAAAAATTAAGAATTCTATTGCTAAGATGAAGGAAAGGACTAATATTGGAAAGCAAAACGAAGTGTTAAACTCAAGCTCCATTGCTGAACAATCAAATCCAGCTGGCCATTTCCTTCTTTCTTTTCTTTCACTATCTCTCAGCCCAGGCTTCCTTTCTAGCCCCGCTACCTTCCTGTGGTCCATTTCCACGAAACTGCAACAGCTCCCTAAAGAGTCTCTCAGGCCCAGCTTCTCTTTCCTCTTATTCTTTATTTCATGACTGCACTGGAACAATCCTAAAACATTATGTTAATCCTTTTCCTCAAAAACTGTAACAGGTCCCCTGTGCCCATAGGATAAACATCAAATTCAAGCCTGTCCCAAATCTAGCTTTAGTTCCATGATGCAAATCTATACTCAAATGACAACAAAAATTTGCTTCTAAACTTTTACTTGGAACCCAAGTCCCTGAGACATCCTTCCTTTCCCTGCCATTCAGCAAAATTCTATTTGCCCTTCAAGACTGCCCTCAAATATTACTGTCTCTACTACAGCTCAAAGTGATTTCTCCCATCTTTGGATTTCCACAGAAATTTCTGTTTATACCATTCACTTTGAATTAGTCATTTGCTGCCTCATGTGTCTTATTTATCTAACCAGCTGTTAAACTCCTCCAAAAGACAAGGGACCTGTCTTCATTACAGACCAACATGCTAAACTTCATTACAGGTCCTCAAGACATTTGTGTGGTTGCATGTGTGCATGCAATATGGGGGATTAAACCCAGGGTGCTGCATATGCTAAGCAACCAGCTCTACCACCAGGCCACACTCCCAATCCCATCTCAAGACATGTGTGCCACAGGTTTTCTCTATAGTTGGGTTTTGCTAAAGTTCCCTCCAGCAATAGTATGTTTAAGTCCCCTTCGCACTTACAACAATAAACATTGGGTTGGTGTGGAGACTTTTTTTTTGAGACAGGGTCTCTCTCTGTAGCCCAGGCTGGTCCTAAACTCATTAACAGAGCCCAGGCTGGCCTTGGATTCGGAACAATCCCCCTGCTTCAGCCTCCTAAATGCTGGGATTACAGGCGTGCGCCACCACACCCAGCTTATGTGGTGCTGGGGAATCAAACTTGGGTACTAAGTGCTTGACTTAGCACTTGTTAGGCAAGCGCTTTAACCACTGAGCCATTCCTCCAGGCCCAATGCAGAGACTTTTTAATAATAATAATAATAATATCCAGCCCCAATGCGGAGATTCTATAATAATAATTAATAATCAAACTATTTTAAGAGCAGACTGAAGTCCTCTGGAGCACCTAAAATCACCTTTCTGGGATGTACTTCAATTAGCCCTTAAAACGGCACTTTATATATGCGGTAGTATAGTCCCAGCATTAAACGGAGATGGCCTACAGAAGCCCTAAGAGCATCTGCCAACTGATCATCATCAACTCCTAGAACAATCAGCACTGATTTTGTCCTGATGGTAACAACGTACTTCAACTCACACCACACCACTCGCTGCTCATCTAGATACATGGGGCCCACATTAGGGTCATGATTTCCATTCTGTGGGCCAAGAAGTTGGAAGATGCTAAGACTTTGCACAGAGAAGTTCTGGCACCTGTGTCTCCGGTTGCCCCTCTTCCCATGCACGCCACGGTCCTGCGGCTGCCTCTCTCAGAGCACACTTGGGGATGTTTAAAGGCAGCAGAGCCTTCATCTTCTTCCTCTGAAAACCCTTTGCCTTTTTTCTGCCAGAGCAGGACATCCCCCAGCATCGCCTCCCACCATCCCCTCCTGCCCGACTGCCCTTTGAGAACTCAGCAACACTTCCTGCATGACTTAGGGTGACAGATAAGACACAGTCTTAAAAGAGCACCATATACCAACCACAAGCCTTCACAGCCTGCACAGACCATAAGAAGCTCTCAGCCTTAGCAAGTGATTACACACTTCGGGGCTGTGGTTACACAACCCATGCTCGATTCATCCCTCTTACCTAACCGAAATGCAAAAGGGGGGTGACGGTGGGATAGTAGGGCTTGACTTTAAAAAGGCCTTGAGATGTGGATCCAGTGCTGAGTGAAAATGTGGGCCCTCTCATTACTAGGGGCACATGAGCAATAGCCACGTTCAGATCCTGCTGAGCTCAGATCTGTGCCACGGCACAGTTTGCAAACCCACATCTGCGACACCGAGGGACTCAGGCTGGACTGTCCATGCCCCACTCTACCACACGTCATCGACCAGTAGGAAAGCTTATCTCGGAGAACTAATGTTGAAAGATGTTGGCAAAGGATGGTTGCTTACATTAGCCTCGCTCTCTCTTCCCTATTGTTCATTCCAATTGGTCTACATCACTGCTTTATTTTTTGTGTACACATCTGCATTATTCCCTGGGCTACAATGACATCCTTTTGTCTATGTGCTTCACACAGCATCTAGCATGTAGCAAAAACTTACATAACGTCTGTAGATACGTGTCCCTGCTTTGCCTCTATCTATTCCTTTTCCTCCTCAGGGACCCGTAACATCTTCTCTTCTACTTAGACTGCCAGGCCTAAGTAAGTTATCAGACCTTGCTTGGGATTCTCCTTTGACGAAAAAAAAATCTTCATTAGTTTGAGAGAGAAAAAGTTAATATCAGCAGTCCTATGGCTCTTTGCAGTAGCTGCTGAGCTGGAAGATAGGGTAACTATAATGAGACAGCACTATCTTTTGTGACAACTCAGTGACTTGGTCTCTCAGTGCCCTTACTCTTGCGTCTGTATGCCAAGCCCTGTATAAACCTTGGCATCCTCTTGAACCCACTTATGTGGAAAATGTGTGCTGGACATAACACCTCAGAATAGCCAACTAGTTGCTTATGGCCAATGCCATTTTTGACTAATCACTTGCCTACGCCACATTAGCTGGTAAGAACTTTAAGCAAGCTGCCCCAACTACTATTTGTCACTACAGAAAGCTCCGTGAAAATATTACAGTCAGAATAAAAAGGGAAGAGAACGAAGAGAAAATATCACTGTCAATCAATTTATCTTCACAGGGTGATAGAGGTGAAAAAAAGAAAAAAAACAAACTCTTATTTTTCCACCTATTACATTTATTTGTCTTTTTGCTTCACAGGAAATGTTTCCTGAGTTAACAGAACAGCCCAAGTCCCTTTACCACCTACCCTCTTTCAAAGAACCTAATACTTGCATATTTGATATCTATCTTTCTATGTGGTTAGATGATTTATATTTTCTTCTAACTGTATGTTTAGCAGGAACTGTATCTGTCTTGACTCGCCTCTGTATGCCCAGTTCCTTGTATCACACTCAAAAGAGCAGACGCTCAGCAAACGTTTGTGTCGTAAATTAATAAATATTTGCTGTACCATCTGGAAAAAACTGGCCCTAAGTAAATTAAGTGTATTCATTCATAAACAAATGAATAAAGAATGGAGGAGTAGGTCAGGGGGATAGTACCTGCCTAGCATACACCAGGCCTTGGGTTCAAGCCCCAGTACCACAAAACAAACAAAACAGGTGGACAAATAAAGTAATGAACTTGGCTTAACTCAATTCTTCCGAGAGGGTCTAAACAACTCAAGAGTGAGTTTTAGCATCTAACTCCACACATATATGACACTATGTGTCACATACCTTCCTAGAGACTGTGGATATAAGAGTGAAAACACAAGACCCTCCCTAAAAATCATTAATTTGAGAAACAACTTCCTCAGAACCTCTAAAGCACAATCTGCCTGTATCTTTCTAGACTAGAGGCAAAAATATAACTTACATTTTTGAAAGACCACAACAAAAGAAAAAAGCAGTGACTTGGGTATCCAAGTTCTCTAGGCTCTTGGAAAACAAATATGCATAATATCTTGGGCTTCAGGTAGATAGATCTCTCATGTGCCTTCTAGCTCTCAGAAACAATAGGTCATATGTATTTCAATAAAATTGACAACTGAAAAGCCTCGTCTTCATACAATTCTTTAGCAAAGTTAATTGTTGTAACACTACATATACCTAGAGTAGAATACAAAAAAGAAAGAAAAAAAAAAAAACTCAGGGGAAGGATATCCTGTAGAGACCGGACAAGCTCCTCAGGGAGACTCAAGATTGGAAATACTAGAAATTGATGGCAGTCACATGATCACCGTTTTCTATCTATGTCCTCAGGGCTGGAAGCAACTGGAAGAGACACAGACTTGATCATGGTGAACGGGATTCTTGGAGAGTCTGTTACTTTCCCCTTAAATATCCAAGAGCCACAGAGCATTAATAACATTGCTTGGACTTCTGGAACATCTGTTGCTGTTATTAAGCCAAGAGACTCAGGGGCAGCACCCGAAATTCTCGTGACCCACAATAATTACCATGAACGAATAACAGTCATAAGCCAGAACTACAGTCTGGTCCTCAGCAACCTGAGGATGGAAGACGCAGGAGACTACAAAGCAGACATCAACATAAAAGCAGACACCACCACAAAGACCTCTCCACGCACCATCACGAAGCACTTCCACCTAGGTGTCTACCGTAAGTTGTGAGAGAACCTAAGGCTTGGGTGTTACATTTGCGTCGCATATTCGCTATGTCAACGGCACCTGTAACTCTAATAACCTGGCTTCCTAAATCTTCTTACACTTACAGATGATTATATAAATGCATCAGTACTCATTCAGAGGATGGATTCTTATGGTAGTCCTGGCTTCAGGAGATTTTAGCTATGTTATTTTCCATCAGTGGTTTGTCCTCTGAGCCTTGTTTTAATTTCATATAAAATGTCAACAATATTACGACTTAGTTCCCAGGGTTACTGCGAACACCCAGTGGGACAAGGTAAGCAAAGTGGTTTTTTTCCCCAAAAAACACAATTTCTATTTTAAACTCATTAAGACGTCTAAGAAGAAATGAAGAAAGGCAAAGCCAGGTTCCGTGTACCCCCCACCCAGCGTTAGCATCTTGTGCAACAGAAGCACAACATCAAAATGAGAAAATAACATTGATACAATCTATGGATTTTACTTAAAGTTTACCAGTTATACATGAAGTCATTTATGTGTGAATATATATGTACTTCTGCAAAATTTGTCATGGGTTGCTTTGTGGAAATACTACCACAATTGAGATCATGAAGGGCAGCATCCCAAGATTCCCTCGTGCTAGCTCTTTATAGCCACTCCCATTATCTCCCTTTTCCCCCCCACTAAGCCCAGAAATAATTAATCTGTCCAGATCTATGTCACTGCACTAACTAAAGTTATGTAGACAGAGTCATGCAGTACATACTATTTTGGAGATTGGTTTTCTTCACTGAGAATTATTTGAGATTTATCCAAAATATTGCATCAATCAGTACTTTATACTTTTTGATTGTTGGATAGTATTCCACGGTACAGGCACAGTTCTCTTAACCATTCACCTATCGAAGGACATTTGGGTCCCTGTGAGGAGGTTATTAGAAATGATACTGCTGGTTTCTGATACATTTTCATTTTTCTTGGATGAGTGCTCAAGAATTAAGCAACATGGTAAATCCACTTTTAGGCTTTTGTTGGTGTTGTTACTTTTTTTTTTTCTTTTTTTGAGACAGGGTCTTGTTCTACAGTCTGAGTAAGTTCTGAATTCACTACATAGTCCACCTTGGTTTCAAAGGCATGATTAATCCTCTTGCCTCAGCCTCCTCAGTGTTGGGATTATAGGCATGTACCACCATGCCTGGCTTATGTGGCGCTGGGGAGCCAAATCCAGGTCCTTCCTGGTAATCAAGATAAGGGCTTTTAACCCTGTGCTATTCCTCCAGCACCCACTGAGAGTTTTTTTGTTTTTTTTAAATTCAAACTTTGCATGTAGCCACCAAGAATGAATGACTGATTCAGTTCCTCCATATCCTCACCAGAATTTAGGGTTATTTTTTATTTTGGTAGGTATGTATCAACATTTCATTTTAGTTTAAATGTGAATTTTTCCAGTAGAAATGCAAGGCTATTTAAAAATATAAAGTACAAGGACTATGTGTCATAGTTAGTGTTACTGTTCACTGTTATGTTCACCAGGACCTATTTCCCAAGGCTTTCTAAAGCACAACCTATGGACTGGCCACATGAATGTGACCTGAGAGCTGTTTGGAAATGCAAGTCTCAGGTCCCACCTCCAACCCGTGGTTGATGAGACCCAGGAATCTGCTCCCCATTATCTCTAATATTATATGTACAGGTGCAAATGTTTGAGAAGCACCAATCTAAATTCTGTCCCATGTGGTTACTACTAGAAACATGCAGCTTTTGACTCACTAAAATGTGGTGAGTCCAAAATGAGATGTATTGTAAATCCAAAAACTGTGGTTTATCAAATCGGACTTTGGTGCAATCGTTACTTCAATTTATCTGCTGTTGCCCATCTGGGGTGAACAGACCTTGGTGCTCACACCTCCCCCAGGAAAAGTTATTTCCATGGTGCATGATTTCAAAGTCTCACCACCAAGAAATAAACAAATAACTTGTTAATAATATTAGATTGGCTACAGGTTGAAATGACATTTTGGATATAATGGGGTTAGGTAAAATGCATTATTAAAATTGATATTACTGGCTTATTGTCAATTATCACTATTTTTAATGTGGTTATTAGACATTTTAAAACTCATAGAAGTGACTTACATCATATTTTTATGACACAGCTCTCTTTCCTAAGAATTGAGAGTACTCAGGCCATCTCTCAAAGATTTTGATGTCCATCTGCTTTATGACAGAAAAACACAGAAACACAGCTAATCTGTGCTGTGACAGAGGCATTCAGATACATAGCTCATCCACTAATATAAAAGTTCCGGGGCTGGAGGTGTAGTTCAGCAGGTAAAAGCACTTACCTGGCAAGTGTGGAGCCCTGAGTTCAATTTCCCAGCCACATATAGTTTGGGCATGGTGGCACAAAACTCTGTAGAAAATAAACAGATAAACAGAAAATAAAGACCTTCACCACTGGGCCTGGCTCAAAATGTTTTTTTTTTTTTTAAGTTCCTTAAAGGCAGATACTTTGCTTATTAAATACATCCCTTTATTCCCATATTCCCATATACGTAGGCACATAGTAGATGTCCCCATGAGTGTTTGTTTTGGGAGTTAGTAGTTGGGGAGAATTTGTTTGTTCGTTGAGACAAGATCTCACTTTGTAATCCATGCTGGTCTTCAACTCACTATGCAGCCCAGACAGGCCTTGAGCACACAGCCATCCTACTGTCTCAGACCCCCAAGTGCTAGAGTGTCATGTGCCACCCTAAGCAGCTTACGTGTGCTGCTGGGCAGCCAAACACAGGGCCCTGCTCTTGCCAGGCAGGCAGGCTAAGTGCTGAGCTACGCCTGCAGCACTCCTCCCTCTGCATAAGGAAGTATTCGTTGAATAAAACACGACTAACTCGTAATATTCTTCAGGTTCCGTAATGCACTCAGTTAATATTGGTTTCATCTCAATAGGAGACAAAACACAGAAGGAGTATTTGTGTTCTTGTGTTGAAATCAGACGGGGTTTCCTAGTCATCTACACCGTTGTCTGGGCCTTAAGGTGCTTAACCTCTCCAGCCTCACTTCTTCACCTACAGAATGTAGATCATAACTGGTGGGGTTAAATGAGATAATATCAGTAGAATTCCTGGTATGGTGCATGCCTCAAATAATGCTCAATAAGCAGTAGTCATTATTATTATTATTATTATTAATTATTATTTTAACCCTTAGCTCTTTTTAGAATCCTAGTCATTTAGGACTTTCCAGACGAAGAAGTTTCTAAATTGGCCAGAAGTCAAGGAACCCTACCCAAGTATGGACACTTAGAAAATATTGGACTTGTTGATGAACTTTGAGAAAATAGAGTACTTGATCTTAAGACTTTTATTTTCATCCCCTTATATGTTTAGTCTTCCTCAATCTCCAACAGAAATGTACAGCTTGCAATTAGCATAGACATCCATGAAATCTTACAGAAGGCCAAACTGCCCAAACAAAAGTTGCCCCTGATGAGCAGCCAGGTAAAGAAGATCAAAATAAGAGAATCGGCTTTTACTGAGCAGGATTTCTGTGTCCAGCATCCTTCTATCTAATCTAAAAAAATATACAGACTCTATGCACTCAAGCCATGTAGGTGCAAACAGAGAAAAGATGACACAGTGAAATGGAACTTCTCAGAGGCAGTGGCTGGTGCTAGTTTATTCTGTCCCTTCCAGGAAGAATGTGGAAGCAAGCACAGGTAGATATATGGCTATTGGATGTTAAAATGATCTTTATATATGCTATTTCCTTGTAAACAATAACACTGAGAAGGAAATTGTTATCCTGATGTGATAAGTGGGGAGTTGAAGCCCAGAGCGGCTGTTTGCCTTCTCTACTGTCTGCAGCTTGAGAAGAGGAGAGCTGGATTCTGAGCGAGGCCTTTAGTGGCTTCCTCTACCCTCAGCTTGATGAGATAAAGATCTATGGGCTGGGGCTTTGCTTGTTTATTTATTTATTTATTTACTGAGACAGGGTCTCGCTCTGTAGCCCACGCTGGTCCTGAACTCACTATGGAGCCCAGGCTGGCCTTGGACTCACGGTTGTTGGCTGTGACTTTGACGTTGTCTACCAACATCTTTGTACAAGTCACATCTCTGGTCTTGCTGAAGACAAATGGAACAGGATCCTATTCTTCACCATTATACCCCAACTCCACAGCCACAAAAGTAAAAATAGAAAAACCGAAATGTTGTCTTTCTAGAGAGAGGTAAATACCACACACTACACACACACACCATACACACACACACACACACACACACGCACACACGACCCTTTCTGCCAGATCCAGCTATAGCCACTACTAGAGCTTAGATACAATTTTTCTTTTTGCAATATATTATTACTTATGCCTATTCATTTTACGAAATCTTGGGTTTCGGAGTAGTATTTTCGTATTTGCATATAACACCTCTGACTTATCTGTCCCCACCTCCTCCTCCCTTGCGCATGTCCGCCCCTCCCTGTGGGTCCCTTCCTCTTACCTAATCATAACCCTCTACCCACTTTCCTGTTCTGCTTGCTTTTCTATACATAACACAAAGCACGTGATACTTGTATTGCTCAATCCAGCTTACTTTGCTTAACATGATGATTTCCAGTTCCATCTCTGTTCCAGCAAGTATCTTTTTTTTCTTTAAAGCTAGATGATACTCCACTGTCTATATATACCACATTTTCTTGACCTGTCCATTAGTTGTTGGACACCGACACAGATTCTAAATGTTGCCTATTGTGATTTGCGTCACCATAAACAAGTACACGCAGGTATCTCTACAGTTCGCTGCCTTGAATTCCTCAAGTACATACTGAAGAGTGCTACAGCTGGATCAGATGATAACACTCTTATTTTTCCCACCATTTTTATAAATATATATGTGATACATAACGCTTACAATAAACCTGAGTATTTTGTGCACATACATATACCACTCAACATTATAATCCCTTCCTCTCCCCATTTTTGGCCCTGCCACACCCTCCTCAACCCCTGTAACTCCCACTGTCACACTCATTTGATTCTATAGAATGCCTGTGTTCTGGGTTTCCCAAATCAGAGAAACCATGCGATTTTTAACATATTTAATCTTCTGTGTCTGACTCACTTCACCACTCAAATCACCACTTATTAGCTCAGCTTCCCACCCCTAGAATGGGCTGCAGTGGCCATATCTTGATGCCTCTTCTCTGCGTCCAGCAGAGCCCTTTATCAGGATGATCTGCCAAAAGTTCTTTTTCTCTCTATCTTACTATATCTTCATTGAGATTCTTTAACATGGCCTCACCCCCCAGTTCACATAACAAAAGAACTATAACCACGAAATTCATAAGGCTAGAAAATATGAGACAGAAAAAGAGAGAAGTTAAATTTCAAATTTCTTCGCTGAGTAGTGAAAGGTAAATGTTTATACATTCAAAAGACATTCAGGTTATCATTTCATCCATCAGTTTTCTTAGGATAAACTCAAATGAAAGACTGAATAAGTGAACTGCTACATTAAATGAACTTAAATCTATATCACAGAACTATATTGCACATAAACAAATAGATATAATGGAATATTTAGCTATTTCAGAATTTTTGTTGACTTTCATAAATTACTCACATTTCACTAATTATTAACATTTTGCCAGATTTATCATTTTAAATACCTACCTATCCATAAATTCATGAGTAAATATTTTAAAGATTTCATACCAATTCCCTATGTTGAATATAATTATGTTTTACAAACTAATATACCAATAAACATAATAATTATAAGGAATTTTTCACAGATTTTATGAGACAGCTGGTACTATTTTAGAATGATACCAATCAAATGATTCAAATACCATTTGCTAAAAGGCTGTCTTTTCTCCAACAGAGATTTTTGGCTCCTTTGTCAAGAACCTGGTGTCTACAGTTGGGTGCGCTGGTTCCTGTGTTCTCTATTCTTTCCCTTTGATCTATGTGTCTATTTTCTTTTTGTGCCACTGCCCTGCTCTTTTTCGTTACAATGTCTTTGTAGTATAATACTCCAATCAGACATTATGATGCTTCTAGGCTTCTTCTTTTGCTCAGGATTATTTTGGCTCTTCTGGGTCTTTTGTATTTATATACAAATTTTAGGGGTTTTTCCTAGTTCTTTGCTGAATATAATAATCTAGGTTAGCAGTTATTTTAAGGCTTTAAGCAGTAACAGGCTGTTCCATGCCTTCCTAGCTTTTGGAGTATCTGCGGGAAAACGTGCAGATGTTCTGACAGACCTGCTCTATGGCGCTTCTCTCTTGCAGCTTTCAATGCTCATTCCTTGTTTTGTACTCTTAGCTTTTCAGCTACAATGTGATTGTGATAAGTACAGTATTTCTTTAGTAGCCTATCTTTGTTGCTTTTTCATTGATGGGGCAGAATATTCAACATCCACAACTTATGGAAGAAAAGACTTATTTTGGCTTACAGAGAGCTCTTCACAGAACGGCAAGGGGAAGCCAGAGAGAAGGGGTGTGAGCTACCCTTCTGGTTACTTCCCCAGTGATCCACCCTTCTGGGCCTAGCCCCAGTGTTCCACCCCCCTGACCAAGCCCCAACTCTCAACAGCACATGGGTATTTTACAACAGCCAAATTCATGAGACTTTTGGGGAACACTGCATCCAAGCCATAACAGACTTTATTAGTTCACAACTTTTATAGTTTGTCCTTTTATTGCTTCAGTAAGATATTTTGAATACATTTTTAATGAGCATCTGGAGTGTCCCCCAAAAGCCTCGTGGACCTGTGGATACTTGCACTATCGGGAGGTGGGGCCTGGCTGGATAGGGTGGATGCTTGGAGGTTGATCTGCGGGCCATATGCTGGTCCACCCTTTCTCCCAAGACTTCTTAGTTCTGCCATGCTGCTATGAGGATCTCTGTCTCCCAAGCACTGGCTCTGGCTCTGGCTCTAGCTGCAGCCCTACCATGTAATCCCACCATTTTCCATCTGCCCACCAGTGAATGGAATGTGACCTTCTGAACCTGTAAGCTACAACAAATTTTTCCTCCCTAAAGTTGTGGATGTAGAGTATTGAGTCATAGCAATGAAAAAGTAATTAAGACAATGAGATTATAACTTTTCATTATACTTATTTTATTTTTTCCATTTCTTATCATCTATCTTTTTCCTGTTTCCTATCATCTTTTGTCTTTAAATTATTTATATTTTGGTTTTCTCATACAAGAAAGACCATGTGATCTTTGACTCTCTGTATCTGTTTCATTTCACTGACATTACAGTCTCAAAGTTCATCCATTCACCATATTTATTTCAAAATAAAACACAAGATAAAATAAAATAAAACATACATACATATACAGAAAAACAAAAACAAAAAATTTTAAGATTTTTTTGGTGTACTGATAAATTTCAACTGGCTATTGATGTTGTCTTCATATGTGGTTATGTGTGTGCCTCAGCATGTTAGTGTAAATGTACATGTACAATTTATATTTAGTACAAATTTTACTAACATAAAGGGTGTGTAGTGGTTCCATGAGTGATTATAACACATACAATTGTCTCTGTTATAAATTCCACATAGCCATTTCCATAGCCATTCTTGACTTTTGCTGAACCTATATATTCTTAACCAACATACACTTGCAGCTGATCATTGAGTGCAGTACCAATAAGAGTATTGGTTAATTAATAGAAAAAAGTGATCTAATAAAGGCATATCTACTGGAACTTCATGTATCAATGATATAAACAAGTTTTTACTGAGTTGTATAATGTTTTCCCCACTTTATTGTTATGTATAAATGCAAAACATAAAGTTTACATTGATCTTGAGTATTTTGTGCACATATATATATCATGGCAAAGTAACAAATCCTTCCCTTTTCTCTTTTCAACCCTCCCTCTCTTTCCTCCTCCATATAATGGTTCTTAAAACATGTAAAAACATTTAATTTTTTTGTTAACCACTCACAATGTAGTGGTCACAATATGACAGATTCACAATGTAGTAGCCATACATATGATACTTTAAGTTTAGTATTTATTTGTAACCTTTCCTCTGATGCTTTCTTGATCCTAGAAGACAAAACAATAAATCAAAACCAAACACAGAGCATTGTTGTGGTATAAATATTCTGACCATGTCTGATGTTAAGATATGCTGAGTTGAAAGGATAAGCTCTCTTGTACATCATTACGAAGGACAGCACAGTAGAAACACGTCGCCTCAAGGACATAGGCAGTAGTACAATGTCAAAGAACAGTCTTGAAATGATGAGTTCCTAATCTTTGTTTTTAATATAATTGACTTAATTATAAGTTTTCATAATTTTTGATGATGCCTGTGTTTAACAACCACATTGCAAAATTTCTGAAATTTTAACAGCTGGTTCTCACAAGCTGGTGGAAGCCAGCTCTAGCTCACTGTGGGAACATGTGCTTCCTCTTGTAGGTCGGCTTGGGAAGCCAAAAATCACACAGAGTTTAATGACATCTGAGAATAGTACCTGTAATGTCACACTGACATGCTCTGTGGACGAAGAAGAAAAGAATGTAACATATACCTGGAGCACCCAGAAGAGTGAAAACAATGTCCTTCAAGTCCTCCAGACCCCTGAGAATAAAGACATGATTTACACATGCACAGCCTCGAACCCGGTCAGCAACAACTCCAGCTCCATCTCTGCCCAGCAGCTCTGTGCAGGTAATCAGCTCTCTCCCTCTCTCCCAGTGAGCCTGAGAAACCACTCTGAGGAGATTCAAGGCCTGAATGTGCCCTCCTCTGCTGGAAAATATACTTCCTTTATGTTGACCTGGTCCCTCAAGCACCTCCTCCCCTCAAGCCCGCTGGGAAAAGGGCCAAAGCCAGTGCAAGATGCTAAGCCTTTCAGGGTGTTCCAGGGCTTGGCTTTCTGGCTCAATTTCTGACTTTTAATAACAGGAAGTACATTTTCCCCAAGTGACTTGTCACTCTCTAGAGGACACCAGTTTTGTTAATAGCACTGAAAGTGGTCAAACCTGCCCAGAAATGTGGATCTGCTTACTGAGAGTCAAAACTCACTGCAGCTTCTGTTCTCAGACGCGGCATCGGACCCCAGTGCTCACGGTTCCAGGCTGCTGAAGGGGCTGGCAGTGCTCTTCCTGCTTGCCCTTATTCCACCTTCTCTGCTTCTGTTTTATTTGCACAAGAGAAGGCGAGGTAAGGATTTCCCAGAAGGTAGAGTATGGGGATGCGCCTTCTTTCTTCCAGAGACTGAAGTCATTTATCCACGTGCAGCAGAGCGGTCCTCTGTTTCAGGCTTCCTGCAGCATCGAACTCCACCACTTAACAACCTCCCTGGACAATGGCCATGAGGATTGTTTGCCACCATGTCAAGTCTTCAGGATGTATTCCTCAAATCACGAGTATCTGGTGCAACCAGGATTTAGCACCGTCATTAATAACAAGCTGTTCTTAAATGCACTAGTACCATTACTCTCTCTGGCTCAGCATCTTCCCAGGGAAATGAGCGCACTCCAAGCACTTTCCCAGTCCCCTCCCATTTCGACAGTGCCCTTTGGTTAGTTACTGAGGAACGTGTACTGACTTCCATGATTGTCATAGATCCCTCTAGATCTTTCTGGATTTTTAGAAAACTGTATCACTCTTAAATCAGGAAACCCAATCTTTTGAGTTTGGTGGCCTGTGCTTACAGTACCGGGTACTCAGAAGGCAGTAGCAGGAGGACTGCTTGAGTCCAGGAGTTCAAGCCCAGCCTGGGCCGTCTAGCAAGACTCGGCTCCAAAAACGACAACAACAACAACAGAAAACCTGAGCTAGGGTCTCTAAGCAAGCGTTACAATATTGTATTGCTCTTTCTTCATTTTCATGTTCCTGACTCTTGTTTGGTTCTGCTTCCTCAGGTTTCCACTGGAAAGCCTTCAATAAGAAATCTGGTAAGTTCTCAACCATGAGGTTCCCGAATAACAATCGGAAGAGAGGAGTTCACAGCAGGGTGGTCAAGGCTAAGCATGTGCTTTTCCCCCAGTCTGGGGGTAAAATCCCAATTTAGCTATTTACCAGCTTCCAGTTATCTTGCCACAGTAGCTTCAGTTTTCTCAGCTCTGTTCATAATAATAGATCAGGTTGCACACACTTATCAAATACGTTAAATGAAATTACATCTAGGAAACAGTTGGCCTGCTTCTGGTACATGATAAATATAACAAACAAGCCTGAGTGTGCGATTGAGGAGGCAACATAGGCAGGAAGAGGGTTCGTGACATGCTTCATAACTCATGGTGGCCTCACAAAGGGGAAAGGCTACAGCCTGCTCAGGCCATCAGTGATCTGCAGTGGCCATCAAAGAGGCATCTGTCTTCAACCTGTCACAGCTTCTGGGAGAGACAGAGCAACTATTCTTCACATCCGTGAGACAAGAGACAGCGCTCAGCCTGGCTTCCTTCCCAGATCAGGGGCAGAAGCTGATAAAGAGCTAACAAGTGTCAGAGACCTGGGATGCTGCTCAGCTCAGACCCATCATTTGTGGGTATATTGGTACCCAGGCTCTTTTCAACTTCTCTCTAAAATGTTCTGTGTTAGCACCAAACAAAAGGAGTACAGAGAAACGAATGCCTCTTCGAACCCATTTGTGCTTAAAAGTAGGGACTTCCTTTTGTCTCTGGTGCTCTGGGACCCTATGTGCAGCCTGGCGCACAGGAGAAGCTTAATAAGTGCCTTACAGATTGTGGGCTCTATCTTTCTTTGTGACAGACGCTGCCTCAGAGAAAATAATATACGCATCGGTCTCAGCTCCAAGAGATACCCAGCCTGCAGAGGCCAGGATCTATGATGAAATTTCCCAGTCCAAGGTGAGCAGATGTCATTCATGGACACAGGCGTGATGGGAAGCCACTGCCTCCTACTTTCTAAAAAGCACTCACAGACAGAGTCTGCAGGGTCCAACCAGGAAGTGTTACATCAGGAAATTGATGCCCTGAATCTCCCTGTGAGGACAGGAACATGGCCAGCTTTCATCCCTTGGCCACCTCCACGGTTTGAGGCCCTGAGCTTCCGTTTGGGTGAAAGTCAGGACTAAGAAGCAAGCCTGGAGAAGGGCAACAACAAGGGAGCACCCACTGAGAGGTGAGGGACAGGTGTGGCCGCTGACATGTTGACCGAGGTGCTCAGGTGGCTCCAGAGGCACAGCACCAGCGGAGTGAACCCCTTGAAGAACACTGCCTGGTTTATTGCTTTCCTCAAAGTCTGACTCACTCTGCCCCCTGCTGGCCTTTGCCTGCCAATCCTTCCCTCATCTCTACCTGAGCCACTTCATATGTGCTTTCACCAGCTTGTTTCCAGGAGTTTGCAAGTAATCAAAGAAAAACAGATTTTCCCATCAGTCTAGTGCTATGTGTAGAATAATAGGGCTGCTGGATCCAGAGTAACTGAAAGCTAAAATTTGTGACTGAACAAGATTCATTCTGAACTATGTAGATGCCTGCCCAGCTGGCATACTCCTCCTCCCCCCACCTAATCTGATCCTGATCCTTCCCCACATTAGATGGAACCAGAGCTGAGGCTGGGAGAAGAGGCCACCTAGTTAAAGGGGTACTTGGCAGAGTAATAGGGGAGACAAATTATTAGGAAGGACAACTCAGAAAGTGTTGCCTCGGCTCCTTCACTGAGTGAATGATGGATGTTTTCCAGGAGTTCCCCTCCACGAAAGAGCCGGTGAGCACAATTTACTCCATAGTGCAGTATTCTGATAAGGTAAATACTTCCTGATTTGTTTGCTTATTTGTACGTTTTTGAGATACTGGGGATTGAGCCCAGTATCTTCACATTGAACTACAACCCCACACCTTTAGCCTTTGTTTTTAAACTCCTTGAATATTAAATTTTAATTCCCACTTTATTAATATATATGTGAACTTGAATATTTTATGCACATATATATCTCGTCAAAATTACAGTATCTCCTCCCCAATTCCCCCTATCCCCCCAATTTGGTTCTTTTTTTACATATCATCTCTCCCTTTCTTCTTCCCACCCTCTTAACCCCCCTTTCCTCTTCCGTATCTACAAAGTTCATCCTATTATTTTCTTCTGTGTCTCTTGCATTTTTTACAGTTTGATTTTCTCTTATTAGAGAAACCATACAATACTTAACATTCTATGACCGGATTCATTTCCCTAAGCATAATGTTCTCAATGTGCATCCATTTTCCTAAAAATGACTTAAATATGTCATTCGTAATGGTAGAATAGTGTTCCATTACGTATATACACCACATCTTCTCTATCCAGTCATCTGTACTTGGGCATATTGGCTTTGCCCAAGATTAGGCCATTATCAACTGTGCTGCTGTACAAAAGACATTCAGTTTATCATTCCATCAATCTGATTTCTTAGGCTAAATCTACATCAAAGACCAAATAAATGAATCACTACCTTAAATGAACTTAAGTCTATATAACAAAAGTATATCACACATCAAGCAATAAATATAATGGCATACTTAGTTACTTCAAAATTTTTAAGAGTTCTTCCCCAAAGAGGAGCAGGAAGAAATGAGTTAGATCATTATTACAAATTTAGTCTCAAGGCATGAAATCAAAAAGTAAAATTCAAGAGTCACAGGCTAAACTAATAACCAACTGAGTTCTTAGTCAAAGGACTAAGGCTACATAATCTATTATCTTTACCATTCATTGACAGCTTCAGGGAAAAGACCTCAAGAACTACTTATTTACTAACTCTTAGTGGGTTTAGAACTGATAATATCCTAAATCAAAACCACTGCCTTCTGCCACTTCTGCCACCCGCAACTAAATATCTATACACATCATACTGGCTGAGAGAGGAAGATAACCATGAGTCAAAGCCCAGCCTGGGCTCCATAGTGTGGTCAGGACCAGCCTAGGCTGCAGAGTGAGACCTTGTCTCAAAAAAAAGTATACACACCAAAAAGTTTCAAACATTAAGATTTTATGCTGATTTCCAATGTTGAATATAATACTATGTTTTGCAAACTAATATACTAAAAATATGGGGGAAGTTTCACAGATTTTATGAGAAATTTGGTATAGTTTTAGTGAGATACCAATCAAATGACTGATACCTATTTTTTTGTTTCACTTTCTCTTTAGATGTTTCCTTTCCTCTACATTCTTTGGTGCCACTTGTCTCTCTGTCTCTCTCAAATATTCCTTGAAGTATTTTCTGCAATGCTGGGCTAGTGGTTGCAAATTTCTTTAGGGATTCTTGGTCCAAAAAAAATTCTTACTTTCCCTTCAACTTGCATTGATAATTTTGCTGGGTACAACAACCTGGGTTGACAACTTGCTATCTTTTAAAACTTGGAAGATCTTGCTCCAGGTGATCCTGGCCTTTAAAGTTTTCATTGAGAAATTTGTGGCAATTTGAATGAATCTGCCTTGATAAAATAATGTCTGTTTTTGTCTTGCAGCTTTCAATATTCTCTCCTTATGTTACATTTCTGAGGGTTTGATTATGATATGTTGTGGCAAATCTCATTGCTGGCTGAGGTTATCTGGTATTTTATAACCTTCTTGTACCTGAAAATTAATTTCTTTTCTAGATGTTGGAAATTTTTTTGAATTATTTCAGTAAATAAATTCTTAAATTCTTATACCTTGGTGCTGTCTTCTGCTCTTTCTCCCACATCCATATTTCTGAGATTGGTTCTCTTTGAATCATCCATCAGCTGTTGTATCCAGCTACTCTGCTCACTTCTAATTTTGGACTCATGCCTAATTATAGCATTTGCTTCCTCAGCCTTGTCTTCAGGGTCTGCAATTCTGTCCTCACAATGTTTGAGTCGACTTACCGTGCTTTCATATGTGTTTTTCATATTTTAAATTTCTTTTCATAATTTTCACTTCCTCAAATGTTCCTTCATACCTTGCATTTCCTTATTTACCTCGGCTGACTTTTTATGTCTGGCTTCTGTATGCTCAGTGAGCTTTGTCTCCATGAGGATGACTATTTGTTTAGTAAGTTCCTTTTTAAGCCCACTGATCATTGCATTCCTTTGAGAATATCCTGTTTAAACTGACTTTTTGACTCTTTTATTTGCTCTTAGACTTCCTTCCCTAGGAGTTCCACTATTTCAGGGCCCATGACGTTAGTTTCGGGGGTCTCAGGCCTTTCTGTGTGTGTCCTGTTGCCCTGTCTTCTTCCCAAGTTTCTTTTATTGAGAGACCTCACTTTAAAGGCCTACCCAAGAGGTTTCTTTGAATGAGATTGAGGTGGGGGGAATGGCAAAGTCTCTCTGAGTTCCATGCTGGGAATAGGCAGGGAGGTGAGGTCCTAACAGCCCAGTGGCCTCTGAGGTGTCTTGTCTACAGCCCGCCCCTCAGCAAAGCTCTCTTGCTTGCCCTGGCTTCCCTCCCCTGAAGACAGGGCTGGCTCTCCATCCTCAGAGGTGCTCCCAATACCACCTAAGCTGTTCCAAGGGTCAGTGACCTTTCTCTCCTCTCTGTGACTCTCTCTTGTGCCAGTTTCTTCCTAGGCACAGTTTAAAAATGACCCCCAAAACTATGATGTGCTCTCCTGAGCCTGCTTTTATTGTAAGCAGTTCAATCTCAAACTTTTTTTCAATCGCTCCTGCTTCAGTCACTTCTGGTTAGGGCTGCCGAGAGCTGCTTCTTGTCTAGGCTCCAGGAGGCCTTTTCTAGGGGAAGCTCACTGCATTTGCAACTTGGACATCCCACAAGCTTGGTTCTGCAGGCTGAGGATACTAGCTGCTGCCAATTTCTACTTCTCCTGGATCTGCACTTATCTTAGTCTCAGGTTACAGACTCCAAGCAAGCTTTCCTCCATCTGTGGATGCCAGTGGCTCATAGCCATGTGCTGCTGGCCTGGGGACGCTTCCTGGGCTGCTGTTTTTCTCTGCTTCCTACATGTCTCCAGAATTTCTGATCTCACTGTGGCCTCCTTTCAATTGTTGGGGCACTCCTTCCTCTCCAAGTTACGTTGAAGAGGCAGTTTTTAATTATAATTTCAACTTTTTAAATGAGGCCACAAGGAGACCTTGTGTAGCTCTGTTACGCAGCCACCATCTTGACCGAAAGTACTCATCCTTTCCTTGTCTGTGACAGGGGAGGAGGAACCAAGATAGCAACGGAATAACAGCTCCAGGAAAGACTGCTCCCAAAAAAACCAATGAGTCAGACAAACAAATGAAATAAAGTACATCTCAGCACTACAGCGAACCCCAGAGATAAGAGGTAAAACCAAAGGTGGTGGATTACAGGCTGGAGAAGTGGTGGGGGGTCCCCCAGCCCTTCTCAAAAGACTGGAGGGCAACAGAGACCCTTCATAGTGCACTTTCAATCGAGCCTTAGAACATAGGACCTGGAGATCCTGACACCCTAAAAGTGGAACAAACAGAAGAAATTTACTGTCCTCTTCCATGGACAGCGAATGGGTGTTGCGGAGTCCGGCAGGAGTGACTCTAAAAACCACATGACTGGAGATATAAAAGAAAGAAAGAGACGGGGAGCCATAACCCCCACAACCCAGCTGCATAGGGAGAGGACAGTAAGCCGTAATCCCCAGGGCTTGCAGGAGCTTTGTGTTTTAAATTACATACTGCTGGACGGAACACACCAGAATGGCTGGAACAGATAGGAAAACAGGTGGCACATGCCTGTAATCTTGGGACTCTGGGAGGCTGAGGCAGAAAAACAGCAGGTAGAGCCTGGCTTAGGAAACTCGGCGCCTTGGGACATCAATCCCTATGACAAAAAGAGAGAGAGACAGAGATTTTCATCTCTGATGCTCTTTATCTTTTCATATTTTTTGAATTCTTTAGTGAACTTGTCATTCGTTTCCTGTATTGACTTCTGTAGTTCTGCTAGTTTTGAATTTGTTTCTTCCTTAAGGTTTTTGGGTAAATCTTTTCTGAACTCCTTAAATATTTTGTGTATTTGCTATCTGAGTCTGTCTTGTATCCTTTAAGCATTCTGAAGAGTTTCTTATCTGAGTCTGTCTTGATTTCTTCCAGCAGGTTAAATATTTTTGTTTCAAAAATTGGAATTTTGGACCTTCCTCTAGTTCTATCTGGGTCTCTCTTGGTGGGCTGGGGGGTTCTGCAGCATTTTACACCCCCGTTTTTTCATCTTGCTGTTGCGTATTTCTTTGGCTTGCTGTGGTCACTCTTTTATTTTTTTGATAGCACAAAGTATTGTTCTATGGCTGTGTAATAATACAGTGCCTGTGTCACTGAGGTGGAGTTCCTTGTTACAGGACAACTAGTTCATTCTTTCCTGCTTCCCAGTTGCCACTTGGTCTGTTTTAGAGAGGTTTTTGTGCTGTGTTTGAAGCTACCAGTCCTAATGTATATGCAACACCCTAAATGACTCACCAGTGGTGATGACTAGATGCCCGCAGAGATGTGTCACTATGTACAGGTAAAAGTAGAATTATCAGGGTACAGGAAGACATAGAACTCAACTAAAGACAAAGAAAGGTGCTAGCTTGAACCTGGATATTGTCTCAAACCTATAGTCAAAATCAGCTCCCCAAACCTCCAGTCCCTCCTAGCTCTCTTCTGGGCTAACAAGTTCCCAGGGACTCCCAAATGGGATAGCTGGAGTGAGGTGCAGGACTCAGCAAAGACAAGGCCTTGATACCCCAGATTTCTCCAGTGTCCAGGAAATCTAAGACCTCTCCTTGTGCCATTCATTTAACTCTCCTGGGTACTTATGGGACTGGAGTTCCCCCAGAGGCACCTTTCGGTTAACATGTTCTCATTCTCTCCTCTCATACTTAGATGGGGAAAACGAAAACCGGCACACAGGACTGCAGACCTCCCAAGGCTTCTGGCTAGGAAGTGATCTAGGCTTGCAGGCAGCATTCTCCTCTGGAAACTTAGTTACAACCACCAGTAGTGACAGGACTGCTGGATGCTGTGTACCCTAAGGGACATGTGCAATGGATTTTTCCCTTTCTGACTGACTCCCTTCTGGATGAATTACAAGGCAAGTTCCCTCGTACTTTCCAAATTTATTCTCATCACGGTACATGTAGGACATAAAAATTGTTATGGCACTCTAAAGTAAACTAAGTTACGACCACCAACAGCAGCAGGTGCCCTGGACCTAGATCTTCTCTGTGCAGCTCTTGAGAGACTGCAAATCAAGGTTGCTCACAACCACAGGCTTCACAGAGCTGGAAGATTCTCATGACTAGAAGTGACAACCCTGTCCAGCAGTTGGAAAAGAAACTAGAATTTTTTTTCATACCTGAAACACACCATGGCACACCAGCTAGGATGTTCTATTCACACCCGGCATACGTGAGGAGCCCAGTGCACGGCCACAACCAATCCCTGATGCACCTTGAGCACATTAGCAAGAGGCACCTTTCCTTGACACAGACGCAGCATCTCGCTTGAATGTGTGCACCAAGCAATGTGAGCTGCATATGAGCCCTCCCTTGCTCCTTCGCCCAGGAAATGTTGTGCAGGCACAAGTGGCTCAAGCAGCCCGAATAGAGACGACCATGCTGGTGGGCAGCTACCAGAATGTGGCTCTCAGCCACACGGACAGGCTGTCCACATGGGAAATTCTCTTTCTCCAGGAACTGGACTGCTGGCACACTGTTCTTTGGGCTCTACTTCAGAAACCTTCTAGGATTTTCTTTCCGGCTAAGCCTCCCTTCTGTGTCACTCCAAGCAGCTTCAAAAGGAAGATGTCGTGCCCAGTACCCTCATTCCCTAAAAGGAATTGACTAGGTGTACTTCCGGCACTTTGGGGGACTCGGTGTAACCAAGACACCAAAACAAGAGACCTTGAAGAAAGCAGCCATTTGTGAGGGAGAAACTTGGAAAATTATAGTACGGAAGATGGATGTGTGTTCCTGCCAGCTCCTAAGGCTCACATTAGAGAGGTGCCAGCGGTCCGACCTGAGGCTGAGTATCCTCCATCCACCAAACATCCTCTACAAACTCACAGCCAAACTGGTCATCCCTGAGAGAGAAGCATCCACAGCTGGGCAAGCTGGTCTCATGATCATTTGAGATGTTTGCCTTTTAAGTAGCAAATCCACACCCAGCTAAATCTTAAATCACCCATGAGCAACTGCGGGCTGGACAGCTGTACTTAGGGTAGAATGAAGACATCATTCCCAATAAACGGATCCACAGAACCTTCTAGTTCCAATTACCTTCACTTGGGCTACAAGACCCTGGGGAAATAAGGTGAGCACAAAGTCTTCGCCTGCTGGAGCTAAAGAGGCAGTTCCAACACAGTCACTACAGCTAAATCCTGATCTGCACCCAAGAGTAGTAACATGAATGAGAGCAGAAGGAAAGGACCAAGTAGAGGCAGCAAGCTGAAGCCGGCCCTCAAAAAGTGAAGGAGATTTGGAGGGAGAGGAAGACAGAGGACCTGCGGTAAGGAAAGCATAAAAACCGAGTAGAAGCATGGATCTGTGGGGCACACCTGGGGGAGCTGCCCAGGTGTACCTCACAGGCTGAGTCCCTAGCCTGTGCACAACGAAGTGCCTCAGCCAGAATGTGTCCCCCACCCCAGCCCCTTTCACGGCCTCATGTCTACCTCGCATGCCTCTGCCACGAGGCTTTCCTCAGCATCATCGATTGAAGCTGTTCACAGATCCTCGTGCGCTCGTCATCTGCTCCCCACGGTTTCTGTTCTATAACTCATTCCATCCTAACTCACGGGACCAGTAGTGGCTTTCCCCACTACCCTGGGCCCTACCTAAGGACAAACTCATGGCCTTTACTCATGACTTCACTTCCTTCTGTGTCCACCACCATCCGACACACTGTCCTATGCTCTTTGTGTTAGCAGTAAGTGAACAGGATTTAAAGTGACTGGCCAGCGAAGACGGAAGGAACATGTTTCAAGCAGAGACACAATCATAGTGGAACCCCATCATGGCAAGCATTAAATACACGGGTGGAAGTATCCAGCGCGGCCTTGGTACAAGAACACAGTGCCACGCTACAGACCACGTAAGAGGTCAGTTAAACCACTGACCAGGCATAAGGTGGCAGTGCCCTGGGAGGGACACGAAGGAAGGACACAGGCTTGGTCACAAAGGCTGGAGGAATTTCAAAGTGACACTGAACAAGCTGAGTTTCTCCCAAAATAAAATCAACTCCTGAGTTTTCACTTCTGAACACACTATAATTCTGGAATCCGCTCCCAGATGTGCTCACTCCATTGAACTTCTAGTGTCCTAATGCCACATATGTTATCAAAACACACAAAAATAGAGTCCAGAGGTCTTTAGGCATTACAGAAAACAAACTTCGGATGAAACCAACTCACAGGGATTCTTAAGGTAGCTTTTGGGCTCAGAACTACCCTGGTCTCATGTCTTTCCTATGAATATCTTCTGACTTAATAAAGTCATAAGCTATTCACCCCTTTCCTTGGGGCTCCAATTTTCTTTCTGGAAACTCTGTGTGATATTTTTCTCTTCACAGCATTCCAAAAGAACTATATTGTGGCCAACAGGTCTATAAAATCAAAATATTCTTTCAGAAGAAAGTAGAGGGTCTTGCCTCAGACTGAGGCGTACCTTCAAAAAATGTACATGTGCACTGAAATTAAAATCTTGGGGACAAGGCCCTCTAGTGGGTCTTTCTGGTAAGTCAGGACAGTCTTTCTGCCTGTAGATACTGGGGCTTCACCACAACTCAACAGAGAAAAGAGAAATGTTACAACTCATGCTTCCCAGAAGAAGAAAACAAAGCTGGTTTAAAGTACAGTTTTTAAAAGATTTATAGAAAAGTGTAAACTACATGAAAAAAGAACTTGGCTAGGCTTCCTTGGAAACTGACCACAGCAGGAAGAAGCCCAACTGGTCTTAGTTGTCTTGGGTCTTACTGGACAGCAGAAATGCTGGGTCAGATTTTCTCCCAGATCTGTTCTTTTTCTTCTGTTCTGATTTTTCCTTAGATTTTCCTTGTTGTGTATAATATTCTCAAGAACTATTCATGACACTCTACCAGTTGGAAAATGAGGCTTGCAAACCGAAAACCAGAAGAGGAAGAACCGTAGTAAGTGGTCAGAAATGCAAGACAGTGACTTCAGAATGCCCAGGTCAGCATCCTGGACTCCTAGTTACGTGACCTTAGGCAAGTCCCCGAGCTGCCCATCTAGAATATAGGAACAGGTAGTAGTTTCTACATTGCAGAGTTAGTGTTAAATGGAATGCATTGAAATATTACTATAAGAATATGCCTACTCGTAGGAAAGTCCTGGCTCTTTTTATAAATGGTTCTTAGAGGCCTGAAACTTCATGAGATGCTAATCCAGACTTACAAAATAAGTTTCTTGCCATGGGAATCCTGCTGATGCTATGCTAAATTAATATTAAACTTGTAACTCTCAATCCTGCTAATTCACATATATTTGGTGTATATACTGTTTGTTCTCTCTGCCCTCACCACGGCAAACTCAGCTCACCTGATGCTTCTCCCAGAGAAGAAGGGCTGTGTCTCAATAATAAAAATAAAAGTAGACGGAACTGGAGAGCTCCCTGAGGACAGGAATCTCATAGCAGTTCTTTGAGGGCTTCCTTTGTGCCAATTACTGCACCAACTGTTGACACCACATTGCTGCCCACACAGCAGCCCATAAAGTAGAAATCGATTCTTCTAGATTGGACTAGCCTGTAGGGTGAACTGTCTTAGCAAATTTAGGAATCTGGCAAGACAGGATTAAGGTGCAGTGCTTAGTACTCTCACATTCTACCACATTTTACCTGCTGTGAATTCACAACACCTGGAGCTTGGCCTCACGTGTAGCACACTGCTGGCACCTTGCCTGACGCATAATAAGAACATCATAAATACATGCTGAATGGTTCCAAAGGGACTCGACATAGCTGACAGTAAATACATTCCCATAGTACTTCCACTGGGATCTGGAGAGCCACTCAGTATCTCTGTCCATTGAACTAAAGAAGCATTATGTACTCCAAAAGGTGAATGTAATTACTATGTATAATGATGCCTACTAATAAAAAGAATAATTTTGAAAAAGTAAATGAAAGATGTTTGGACGTGGCTGTTTGCATCTGGGCAGAGCTGGTCTTACCGCAAACAAGGGATGTAGCTAATATGTGCTTCTGATGAGTTGTTCCAAAACGAGGAAAGGTAAAGTTCCACTCCTGATACCACAGCAGTAGCTGGAACCGATTAAGAGATAAGAATTTTGGAGACTTGCAATGCATTAGTTAGTGGCTACTAAATTCACAATTATCTGTGTACATCTAGATTTTAATGAGCCCCTACTTAAATGTGAGTCCGTGGGATTTTTCAAAAGCGTATTAAAATTAATATATTTTGACAAAGGACCATTAATAAAAGTCCTGAGCTCTGAGTTAAGAAGACAAGGTAATGACTAGGATATATGACTAGTCTCTCTGGAGACTCTCAGACTGCAAGAAATATACCTTGAGAGTTCATAATGAAGCCAGGCCTAGAGATACAGGCCTGCAATCCTAGCACTCTGGGAGGCTGAGGCAGGAGGATCCCAAGTTTGAGGTCAGCCTAGGAAACTTACGGATCTGGTGAGGCCCTGTCTTTAAAAAAAAAAAAAAAAAAAAAAAAAAAATTGAGTATATAGCTCAGCGTTAAGGCACTGGGTTCAATCCTTCATACCATTCCCATTTTTTAAATAATAAAGAGAAAATTCATAATGAATCGGATTTACTCTTGCTGTCTGATGATCCAGTCAGTTCTGAACAGCACTACACAAATCTCTGGGTGTGGGCTGTATCAACCCTTTGCCCTGAAAATGCCGTATCTTTATAAAGGTAAAATGGAGATTTTTCTTATAAAGTGTTAACTGTCAGAATTTTAAAATGCATATAAATCTCAACTCTTTTATTTAAACTTATGTCTCTGACAGTTTATAGAACATCTTGTCATTAATATCAAAGGAAGTCACTTTAAACTCAATGTGCCCAAAATTAAACCCATGGGCCTCTCTCTCCCGACCTTCCCAACCTCCTTTCCCTGGGTTTCCCCAATGCTAGTTAATGATTCACTGTAAACATAACTAACATTTATTGAGTGCACACTACATACCATTCCCTACACTGATTTACTTGTACTAACTGATCTTAAAGCTGAGAAACATTAAAACCTGTCTATCTTCTGAAGTAGACACAGTTTCCCTCCATTTCACAAATTAAGAAACTGAGCTACAGGAAGCCTGAACAGTTCATCTGAAGAGGTAGTCAAAATTTTGTCACCTTCTTCCTGTCACCCTCTCCCGTCCACCTATCCTCAGTTCCAGAAGGTCCCATCACTTCCTCCATACGGCTCCTCTCAGCCACAGCCCCGTCTGCCTGCTTCCCTAGCATGCCTCTTTCCACACGGCTGCCCTCTTTATCATGTATCACCGGGGCTGCTATCACATATGGAGCAGCGTTTCTAAGGCACAGACTGTATCACTTCACTCCTCTACTGTAGAGCTCTTCCTGCAGCGTGAGACTCCTGAGCAACGTGGCCCATGAGATCTTTAACCCCCTCCCCACTTCTGCTCCCTAAGCCGTCACACAGTTGCCTATGTCGTGCCCTGTACTGAGAACGCCTTTCTTTCTTCCCTCCCTAGCCCTTTCTTACTTCAAGGGTCAGTTAATTTCATCTGGGTGCAGCCTTCCAAAACCTCCCACCCAAAACTAAATATACATCTCTATTTACACTCTTACAGCACAGTAGCAGACTGGCCACATCCTGTAGTGATTATGTGGCTGTGCTTTGTGTCTGTTTTACTGATTGGTTATTGAGATAGGGTCTCATTATAGTCTAGGTTGGCCTTTACATGGCCCAGGCTGTTCTTAAACTTGTAATCCTCCTCCCTTTGCCTCCTAAATTCTGGGTTACAGACGTACACCACCACGCCCGGCTGCTGTCATACTCTCTTAACTGTCTCTCCAACTGATCAATGAACTTGTTTTGGATCTAGTACCTTTTTTTCCCTTCTGTGAGTTCTCAGTGCTTGACAAACCTCAAAAAATAAATTATTTGTTAGGCTAGTTCAATAATATGTACCCAAAACTCAACAGTAACAATGGCACTAAACCCCTTTCAGAAGCTAGGTATCATGTTTCTATCACTCTATTTCATGCTACTGTAACCTTCTATTAATAAAATATTAGCTACAAGTTTCACTTTTTAAGTGCTTGAGCAAGGCAACCTCAGGCTCCATTTCAGTAGATAAAAGCAGAAGATATTATTTTATAATGCACTGTCTTAATTTTACTTTTTTGTGACTGAGACACAATACCTGATGACCACAAATTTAGAAATGAAAGGTTCGTTATAGTTCACAATTTCAGAAGGTCTCTGTACATTCATGAGTGGCTGGCCATGGTAGAAAGGCTTGGCAGAGGCCTGTCCCTGAAATAGTTTTTCCTGTGGCAGACAGGAAGCAGAATACAAGAAAAAGGGTGGAGCTGGGTATTACCCTTCCGGGTCCTGTCCTTACAACCAGGCCCCATCTTTTCTAGCACAAGAATGACTGAAGTGCTTTCCAAACATGAGGCTCTTAGAGGACATTACAGATCCAAACTATGACGCGTATCTACATGTGTGTGTGTTGTGTGTGCAAGCACATGTATGCGTGTATGTCCTGTTCTGTTTTGTCTTTGAAATAAAGAAAGTTGCTGAAACAACAGAGGATATAGTCAATGTCATACTAACCATGTATAGTCTGAAACTCTGCACAGACACCAACCCAAGGGATTGAGCATCTAAGACAGAAAAGGGGGTGAAAGATGCCTGACGTGAGAAAGAACAGTGGGGTCCTGGGAGGACACTGAAAAGCTGGATGCAGGGAAGACCAAAACCAGAAACAGCTAAAAGCCAGAGTAACAGCAGAATCAAGTGGCTAGAAATGAAGGAGCTTTTCTTGATGATCTTGGAGAGAAGGAAATTGGCTACGTAAATCATTTGTTTTCTGAGCCAACTTCTTCCAGGGCAGAAGCTTTATCTCACACATCCTTAACCCCAATGGCCCCAAAACAGGAACCAGAGTGTAGGAAGGCTTCATCAATATTTACTGAACTGAATATGGGAAAGTAAAAGGGCTGGGAACTGGAGAGTTGCCCCTTCTACTGCCACTTAGAGAAAATGGATAAAAGAACTGGACTTTTAAAGACAAAAAAATAAGACGGTGATAAGGAGAGTGGCTTTCAGAGTTGTGACTGCCATTGAACTATGTGTTCAGGACCTCAGAATGTGGTGTGGAACCTTGAACAGGAAATGATTTGCGAAGAAGTGGCATGTGAGATGGAAAGGGGAGCTTCTAGGTCTGAGGGGAAAAATACCCACCTCCTTTCCTGTGTGCTCATCAAAGAAGCCCCAGCTCGTCTGTGTTTAGCTGCTCATTGTTTTGTTTCTTAGTTCTACAACTTTGCAACTATTTCTTTTTCCCACCATTTTTACTAATATATATAGGCAATACATAATGTATATAATGAACTTGAGTATTTTGTGCATAAATACATCACATCAACATTATAATCCCTTCCTGTCCCCATTTCTGGCCCTCCCAAGCCCTCCCTCCCCATCCCCCCATAACTCCCACTATCACACTCATTTGGCTCTACAGAACGCCTGTGTGTTCTGGGTTTCCCAAATCAGAGAAACCATATGATACTTAACATATTTAATTTTCTGCATCTGACTCACTTTGCCACTCAAATCACCACTTATCAGCTCAGTTTCCCACCCCTAGAAAGGGCTGCACTGGCCGTGTCCTGATGCCTCTTCTCTACGTCCAGCAAGAGCCCTTCACTGGGGTAATTTTCCAAAAGTTCTCTTCTTCTGTAACTTACTATATCTTTGTTGAGGTTCTTTATATGTGACTTCATCCATCAGTCTACATAAGAAGAGAACTATAACAATGAAATTCAAAAGGCTAGAAAATGTGAGAAAGAAAAAGAGAGAAGTTAAATTTCAAATTCCTTAGCTGAGTACTAAACGGTAAATGTTTGTACATTGAAAAGATACTCAGATTGTCGCTGCATCCATCAGTTTTCTTAGAATAAACTTACACCCAAGACCAGATGAGTGAATCGTGATATTAAATGAGATTAAGTCTATATCAAATTGCTAAATGAACTTAAATCTATATCACATAAGTATGTTACACTTAAAGCAGTAGAGTGGCATGCTCAGTTTTTCAGTTTTTTAACTTCTGTAAGTAGTTTACTCACACTGCACTAATTACTAACACTTTGCCAGATTTGGTTTGTCATTTTACCTACCTATCCATCCCTAACTTCATGCATACATATTTTTAAAGATTTTATACCAATTCCCCATGTTGATTATAATTATTATGTTTTGCAAACTTATATACTATTAAAAATGATAATTCAGGGGGAAGATTCACAGATTTTATGAGAAAGACGGTACCATTTTTGAAGATTACCAATCAAATATTTCAAATATCAATCTTTTTTGTTACACTTTAGGTGTTTCCTCCATATTTTTGGTGCTGCTTGTCACTGTTTCTCTCAAAGATTCCTTCAAGTATTTTCTGCAATGCTTGGCTAGTGGTTCCAAACTTCTTTAGGGATTCTTGGTCATGAAAAATTTTTACTTCTACTTCAATTTTCAGGGATAATTTTGCTAGATACAATAATCTGGATTGACAACTTGCTATCTTTTAAAGCTTGAAAGATCTTGCTCCAGGTGGTTCTAGCCTTTAAAGTTTGCATTTAAAAATACGCAGTAATTCAAATGGGTTTGCTTTGGTAGAATAATGACTGTTTCTCTCTTGATGCATTTAATATTCTCTCTTTATGTTGTACTTCTGAGGTTTTGATTATGATATGTCATGGCAAGTCTCATTGATGGTTGAGGTTATTTGGTGTTTTTTAAGCTTCTTGTACCTGAAATTTAATTCTTTTTCTAAATTAGGAAATTTTTCTTGTGTGATTTCAGTGAATAAATTCGTTGGAACTTTGGTGCTGTCTTCTGCTCTTTCTCCCACACCCCTAATTCTGAGATTGGGTCTCTTTAAATCATCTCAGCTGTTATATGCAGCTACTTTGTTCATTTCTGATTTTGGAGTTGTGTCTAACTATACCATTTGCTTCCTCAACCTTGTCTTCAAGGTCTGAAATTCTGTCCTCGCAATGTTTCAGTCGACTTCCCCCGCTTTCACATGTATTTTTCATATTCTGAATTTCAGCTAGATTTCTCTTCAAAATTTCCACTTCTCTATCAAAATGTTCTTTCATATCTTGCATTTCTTTATTTACCTCAGCCAGTGTATTATTTGTGGCATCAATATTCTCAGCAAGAACCACTATTTGATTAGTAAGTTCCTCTTTAAGGCCACTGATCAATACTTGCATTTCTTTGAGACTATGTCATTTGAACTGGTTGTTTGACTTGCTTATCTGCTTTTTGACTTCTGTCCCTATGAGTTCCACTATTTCAGGGCCCATGATTTAGTTTCCGGGTCTCAGAGATCTCTGTGAGCACCTTATTGCTTTGTCTTCTTCCCATGTTTCTGTTGTTGAGGGACTTCACTTTAAAGGCCTAGAAAGAGGTTTCACTGAACAGCTATTATGATGGGGGGAGCTAAAATTCCTCTGAGTTCTGTGCTGGGAGTTGGCAGTGATGGGAGGACCTAACAGTCCAATGGTCTTTGAGGTGTCCTGTTCATCCCCAGCCCCGGCAGCAAAGCTCTCCCGCCTGTCCTGGCTTCCCTCCCCCAGGATGGGAGGTGCACTCACTATACCCCACCTGTGGAGGCCTTTCTCTCCTCTCTGCAACTGCCTCTTCTGCCAGTTTCTTCCTAGGCCCTGTTTAGAGTGACCCCAAAAGCCCTGGTGTATTCTTCTGAGCTCTCTTTTACTCTCATCAGTTCAGTCTTGGGCTCTTTTTATTTTTTAAATGGCTCCTGCTCATTGCCTGTTAAGGCTGCAGAGCACTGCTTTTTGAGTTGGGCTCCAGGAAGCCTTTTCTAGGGGGAGCTCACATTGTGTTTATAGTAGGCACTACCTGCAGGTTCATTTTTCAGAGGCTGGTGCTATCAGCTGCTGATAATTCCCACTTCTCCCCAATTCATGCTTATCTCTATCTGAGGTTCTGGACTTTGGTTTTCTCCGTCTGTGATCTGTGGATGCTGGCAGCTCAAGGCTACACCCACTCGGCTGCTATGTTCCTCCACTTCCGGTATGTCTTCAGGATTTCTACCTTCCCATGACGCCCTTTCAGCTGTTCGGCTACTTCTTTCTCTACTAGCTTGATCAGATGCTCTGGGATCCACGCAGGCTTTCGTCCGTCTCCAGATGCCTGGGGCACCTTCTTAGGCTGCTGTTTTTTTCCTCTGCTTCCAATGTTCCTTTGGAAATTCTGATCTTCCCTAGCCTCCTTTGAATTGTCGGGGTGCTCCTCCCTGTCCTAGCTACATTGGACAGGCAAGTTTTGCCTAAATTATCAACTTTCTAAGTGGGTCCACTAGGAGATACTGTGCATCTCTGTTACTTGCTTGTCCTCTAGACCAGGAGTCTGCAACCACTTCTTGTGTCGCTAAACTCACTGCTATCCACAAAGAATTTCAGAGTTCCTGTACAGAAGTTCTATAAGCCAATAGAGCAACCACTTGAGAAGATTTTAAATTTTGGGTGGTATCTTCCCAGTGTCCTCTAAGGTTTGGCACCTCATCTAACAGCCCTAGGACTTTCAAATATTCCATCTGCTTTTCCTTCCCTCACTGCCTCCAATATACAACTTCACCCAGTTGATGACTCCCAGGCACCACCTTTGGTTAAAAATGTGGTAGGAAAATGTCAATTTTGTCTCTTGTGCAAAAAATCATATTAATTGTTGGGAAAAAGAGGCGTTAATATGGTAGGCTAAGACTGGTATCTTTTAGAAGTCATACTTAGAAGGTTGGTCCTAGATTGCTAGTGTCTCAGAATTCAAATTTTGGAGGATTCCTACTATTCTTTGATAAAAGTGACTCACACTGTGCATAAACTATTTGCACAACAATTTGTTTTGTGCTGAGTATCTGCTTTCTCTCTTGGATTCTGAAATTTTGGTTCAAACTAAACAGAGGATACCTACATGTCTGATTATGGCCAAAAGCCTTGCTTCTAGGCTTAGTGAGCTTCCTTAATGGACTACATTTCAAATATACTGTGTGACATGATGCCCAAGGAATTAAGCATATCTCGTGGGAGTCCATTAAGGGCTCCTGGAACCATGCATCTGGGTTCCTTTGGATTTTGCCCATGTTGTCTTCAGCAGCCTAGTTCTACCACCCTCACAATAATTCCTTTGTTGTTCTGTCTCAAAACGTTCCAACAGTGAAAAGCTTCCAGATTCACTGTCTAGGAATACCAAAGCTATGTGAAAATGATCACACTCACATGTTCACATACACAAAGAAAGGAGGGGTTAGCACACTGTGTTCCATGACTAAATCCAACCTCACACCTATTTTTATGTAATCCGTGGACTAAGAAAAGTCATTAGATTATTTTACATGTCCGGAAAATAGTATTTTGAGACATTTAAAAATTAAATAAAATTCAAATTTCTGTGTCCCTAAGTAAAGCTTTATAACAACATAGAGTCAACACATTCATTTATGTATTAAATGTGGTTGCTTTCATTCTCCAGCAGCAGGCTCGAGTACTTGCAAAGGAAACTGTAGGTTCCAGAAAGTGTGAAACATTCTCTACCTGAACCTTGGTGGAAAACGTTTACCACATCCTGATGCAAACCCATCTCTCTCATAAAAACTAACATTTTAATCTATGTTTTAGCAAACTGAACCCAGCAACAAATTTTTAAAAAGCATCATCAAAGCTAGGTCTGGTGTCACCAGCTTATATTCCCAGCACTCTGGAAGGCCAAAAAAGGGAGACTGCAGCAGCCCAGCCCGAACAACTTAGCAACTTGGCAAAACTCTGTCTCAACATCAAAGGTAAAAAATGGGCTGAGGAATATAGTTCAGTGTCAATATCCTGGACTCAATCCCCAGTGCCACAAACAAGCAAGCAAAAACGCAACCAAGTAGGATTTATCTTTAGAATGCAAGGTGATTTAGCCTTTAAAACTCCTCTATTGTCATTTGTTGCTTAATCAGGTTAAAGGAGATTCAAAAATATAATTGTTGACAGATTCCATAAGGTACATTTGATAAAAGTCAATATCTTGGCTGATTTAAGAATAAAAATTTCTTAGGAAGCAAAAAACAGATGGTATTTCATCCAGTCGATGTTCTGTCAGAAAACCAGAACCATGTTAAATACTGAAACTCCGGTAAGAAAACTGATTATAAAAGTGATAGAAGACTCTGAGAAGTAAAACAAACAAACAAACAAAAAACTGAGGTTATCAAGCAAAAAGTAATTCCAGGAAGTTGCTGCCACTCCTGTGCAAAATTTTCCTCTAGAACCAGTGCTGCCACCGTGCACGATTCTAGGAGTCCACACTCTCATCAAAACCATAACAGCACTGGGTGTGGCGCATAGCTTGTGGTCTCGACACTTGGGAGTCAGGAGAATCCTCTGTTCAGGGCCAGCTGGAGCTGCATAGCAAATTCAAGTATAGTTCTGGACCACATAGCAAGAACCGACATCATACATGAAACAAAACAAAACAAAAAAGCCTAAACAGAATGAAAAACTAAGACACCGATACTGAAGCTGATACCATGAAAACCAGAGCCCAAAAGGACCACACTGGGGAGACTTCTGAAATTCTCACTAGAACTACATTGCTAAACCAGGAGCCCTGGAGATCCACTCATCTTGTGCTACTCGTGACACTCCTGAAGATGTCACCAGGAACTAAGACTAAGGAAAAAATATTATTTTTTTCCTTTCACAACCCACTAATAAAATATAATCAGAAACCATCTGATGAAGGAAAAGATAATGTAGTTTTCAGGCTTATACTCCTCGGAAAAAAATGGATGTGAGAGCGAGAGAGGTAGGAACAGACACGTATGAGTAGGCAGGTATCTGCTTTGGGTTAAACTTTTGCAACTTGATATAGCATATGCACTAAACATTATTTAATAAAAACATTATTTAACAATAAAGAAGTGAACTGAGGCCATTGCTACTCTTCAGCATTGTCCTTGTCAGTAAAGCAAGTTAAGAAAAACGTAAGTTGAGTCAGTGATTTCTTCAAGCGCCATAGTTTCCTTAGAAGGGAATATTTATCCACCAAGATCTGAGGTAATTCCATCCATTTTCAGTCACCTAGAAAACATGTGAGTGCATTTGTATCATTTAAGAACTCAACATATCAAGAGCAAAGCAAGGATGTCCACTCTCATAACTCTTAATAGGATTCTTGAAATTGTAGCTAGAGCAATTAGGCAAAAGGAAAGAAAGGACACGAGCAGAAAAAGAAGTCAACCCGTCCTTGTCTGCATTTGGCATAACCTTATATGGAGGAGTCCATAAAGACTACCAAAACAATTTTAGAGGTAAGAAATAAATTCAGCAATGAGGTAGAATATAAAATTAACACTGAAAAATCAATAGCTTTACTATGCACAAATACTGAACAAGCCAAGAAAGAAAGCTGGGGATCAACTCCAGTCCCAATAGTTTTGAATAAATAAAACACCTAGGGCTCACTCTAACCAAGGAGGTGAAAGACTTCCATAATGAAACTTACAGAATACCGAAGAAAGAAACTGAACAGGATATTAGAATACAGACCACTCACCTTCACAGACTGGCAGAATTAGTACTGCCGAAGTTGCCAAATTATCAAAAGAGTCTCACAGATTCAATGCAATACCCATCAAAACACCAATAACATTCTTCAGGGAACTAGAAGAAACAGTCTTTAAGATTCATACAGGGACACAAAAGATCCCTAATAGCCAAAGCAATCCTAAACAAAAATGGCCAATGCTGAAGGCATCACAATACCCAATTTCAAATTACACTAAGAGCCACAGTAACAAAATCAGTATGGTTCTGGCACAAAAACAGACATATAGGCCAATGGAACAGGATACAGGATAAAGAAACTCATGCAACCACAGCTGTACGATTTTTGACAAAGGAGCCAAAAATATACATTGGAGAAAAGACAGCCCCTTTAACAAATGGAGCTGGGAAAACTGAACACCCACTATACAAGATTGAAACTAGGTCCCTTCTTCTCTGTACAAAAATAAACTCAAATTAAACTAACCTTATAGAACTCTGAAAAAAAGTCAGAGGCTTATAAAAAAAAATCAAAAAGCCCAATCAAGGAAAAGCCACATGTCAAATAGCAGGGAACTTTTCTTTTAGCATTTTTATTCTCCCTTTTATCTCACCCTCTCTTAAGAGCCATGGCAAACTTGGTTTCTAGGAGGCAGGATCTGGTTCCCCGTTCCCTCCCTTGAACCAAAGGGAATAGAAAAGACTTATTTGTGTTAAATTTGCTTAAACCTAGCCTAAGTCAGCCTCCATACTTTAGAACTACAACCTGACAGTGTGTAAACACACTAGATTCCTGACTTAAGAGTATATTTTTGTAACAAACACCTGAGTCACAACCAATTATAAAAGCCAAGCATCAGCCAATCATGGGCAGCTGGTCAGGTATGAATGAAGTAAAAGCTGCATCGAATCCAATCAAGCTATTTCTGTGTATCATTTTCATTTTCTGTCTATAAATCCTCCCATGTAACACCAAACTCTCTGAATCTTTGCTGGTTCTGGGTATTGCCTAGTTCATGAAACACGCTTTGCTTCACACTCACGAAGCCCTAACCTTTCTGTGTGTCTCTGTTTTGCCTTAGTCACATCGCAGGCAGGAAAGTGGGAGACACCGCTGTAAATGCTGCAGAGAGACCACAGACCCCCAGAAAGCTGAGACAAGTCAGGGTCAAGGCACAACAAACCACCTGAGCCCTAAGGAGAAACTGGGCCCAAGGCTAGAAAGTTAGGATGCCCAAAAGCAACTGTCCACATGGGGAATCAAGAAAGCCAAGGCACACGCTCCACAAGGGAAGATCCGAGTGGCACCCTAGCTTAGGGTATGAGTGCCTTTATGTTGCTGTAACAAGATATCTGTGGCTAGACACTTTATAAAGAAGTTTGTTTAGATTTCAGTTTTGAAGATTGAGCAGCCTATCTGACTGACCTCTAATAAAATTCTCATGCAGATGGTAACAATGGCATGCATGTGTGTGGAAGTAATCACACGGTCAAACAGGAAATTAGAAGATTTCAGAGGCAAGCCTGCTCTTTTCATAACAATCCTTTTTTTGTGGAATGTAACCAGGCTCCTTTGAGAACTATGTTAACCCCATCCATGATCAGTACTGCTGATGACCTAATTACCTCCCACTAGGCCCCAGTTTTTAAAGGCTTCACTACCTCTCAACATCACTACACTGGGGACCAAGCTTCTAGCACACAAGACTTTGGGAGCTAACCCCATACCATATCCAAACTATAGCAGCCTAATTCCTAGGATCAGAGATAGCCCAGTTAATTGGTGATGGACAGCACCAGTACAGAGCCTGTTTACAAAGACTGGGTACAGTGGCTAATTTCCACCCCCAAAAAGGTAGTTGAATAATTTTCCAGCACTGGGTATATGAGTTATTGGTTAAAGAACCTGCCTAGTATATGCAAAGCCCTGAGTTCGATTCCCCTGTACCACATAAAAATTAGCCACGCATGGTAACATACACATGGTAATTCCAGCACTCAAGAGGCTGAGGCAGGAGTATGAGGCCAGCCTGGGCTACACAGTGAGTTCAGGTCTTCCAGCCCAGACTGCAGAATGAGACCCTGCCTCAAAAAAGGAAAGATTTTTAATTTTACACACACACACACACACACACACACACACACACACACACACGCACCCGCACGCACATGGCATACAAAGAAATGGGAAAATATAATGCATTTAAGAAAACAAACAAACACAAATAACAGAAAAGTCTCTATATCTCTAAACCCAGACCCTTAACATGTTCATTTAATTTATTTGACAAAGATGTTGAAAGCTTGATGTTAGATATGCTGAAACCAGCTTCTCCTGGGAGTTTTGGCCTTCACCATTGTCTCCAGACACTGACTCGCTCCTGTCTTTGCACGGCCAACCTCCATCACTGATTCACTCCAGTCTCCTGTCTTTGCCATCGCCTTGGGACAATGATCAGGGATACAGACTTGCACGGGCTGTCCTGCAGTGTGGACTAGTGATCTTCTATCCTATGCTGCACAGCCAGTGGAGCTTCCAGTTTCTGCACTTGCATGTGGTCATTTTGGAATATCCTTCTTCTCAGACTTCTCCCATGCCTGTCCAACATAAACACCACCACAGAGCCACTCTACCATGCAGCCTGCCATGAAGCCCACCATGGAGCCCGCCACAGAACCCACCAAGGAACTCACGATACAGCCTACCACAAAACCCACCACAGAGCCCACCATGAAATTCACCAAGCAGCCCACCATGAAGTCAGTCTGCTCAGTTTTCCCAGATCACCCAGTGGGAACACAGATCCATGGGATGGGAAGGGAGCAGCATGGCATTTGGAGTACTGACTCTCCTCCTTCCTGGTCTCCCTGCGAGGTGACCTTAGACACTGTGTCCTTCAGTCAGAGGCCACTACTCCTCCCATAGTGGCCACAGCTGCATGATTCTCCTTCTGAGTCCTTCTCTTCCCTTTCCTTATCCCCTTGGGTCTACACTGACCACAGCCCTAGTGCTACTTCCCAGGCATTACCACACCCTCGCCAACATGCTGAGACTTGGGACACAGCCTCCTGGGACTGCCACCTTGCATGGCCTACCTACTACCTCCTGTGACTCTCCAGAAACAAGCTCCATGCTCCACCTTCACAGACACTGGCTGTGTCTATAGGTGCAGACCAGGTGCCTTGCAGGAAAGAATCATGGGGGGGGGGGGGGGGGGGGGGGGGGGGGGTGGCGAAGGGCGCCGTCCACGGCCCCGGCAAGTATGCAGGTTCTCAGGCCCTGGCCCAGGCTCAACAGGTCAGACTTCAGGGGAGGCACTCAGGAAGTTGGTGTCACTGTGGGCAGCACAGGCTGTGGAGCGTCTAACCCACTGGGGCACAGAAATGGTGCGGTGGACAGGGCTTCCTGGCTGGGCCTCAGTTGTGTTCATGACAGGGCCCAAGACACACACCTTACTGCAGCCGAAGAGCTGGAAAGTCCCCACGGCTCTGAAGGAGAAACTTGGGGACACACTCACTTCACCCCACGTGTGATTTCCTGGGTTTGCAGCGCAGTTCCAATACCTGGAGCTCTGGCCAATAGCGATCACCTAAAGCCGAGTCACCGTGCGTGCTGCGGCTCCCTCCACTCCCCAGCCTAATCCTCTCCTTCTCTCCATCTCTTTCAACTCCTCCCTCTGTCCTTCTTCCTTCCCTCTTCCTCTCTCCTCTGTATATATTATCTGTAGCAAGTTACACTTTATAAATCCTGTATTAATTTTTTAAATGATATGCTGAAAGGAAAACACAAACAACTAAAGAATATCAGAAGCAGAATATTAAAACAACACTACTAACAAAATGGACCTAATATACATGCAGAGAATACTCCACTCAACAGCAGAAGACACATTTTTTTCAAGCAAAACATTAGGGTGTAAGTCTTAAATTTTTGAAAATTAAAATTTTACAAAGTATATTTGTGTTTGGTTTTCTTATAAATCTGAAAGTCAACCAGGGATGGATTTTTAGCGTGGGGGAAGAAGACGGCATGCCACACCCCTTTAAGGAAGTCTCAGTGCAAGCTACTTTCAGTTGGTGAGTGCTGACAGTGTGTTCTCCCTCAGGGCTCCGGCGCCGGTCCCGCCTCTGAGAGCATGTTCTGGCTGCTCCAATCTCTGTCACTTGTGTCCTGCCTCGGCTCAGGTAAGTCTCCATGTAGACTCATGGAGTCACTTTGGGGGTCCGCTTTTGTGCAGCTTGCTCTGGCTAAGTCACCAGGCATAGCTGTTGGGCCAGTCTTCTAAGCCATGAAGAGTTCCCGGGGGAGGCGAGTAAGCTTCTACCTTTCCCTCTACTTTGAGCACTAAATGCCTGAGATGGCTTCCTGGAAACAACGTCTACTGGTCTGCCCTTGTGGGGAGTATTCTCGCGGGCATGGGACATGAGCTTTTGTTTGTTGGGGTTGACGTGAAGATGGGATGAGTAGTGCGTGTTGTGGTACAAGGATAACGAAGATAGATGAAATGAATTCTCTAGAGTTTAGGTGCTATGCTATGGAACTTCAGGTAGGGCCTGTATCTTCCCTGAGCCCCTCATCCTCCTCTAGAATACTTAAGGCTTATGACTCAAGTGAGCTGAAACTTCTAGGTTCAAATAAAACCACCAGAAATAATTCTCTTAGCATCCCCTCCCTTCTTCCTTTGATGCAAATTGGGTTTCCTAACCCAACAAGGTTTTCTTCACACGGCAGTGAGAAAAGAATTAACAGATGCAACCTATCTTTGCTGCCTGCTGGCTTTTGGATAAAACATAAAAATTTGTATCTAGCATAGAAGTTCCTGTCGGTTGGGAACCGTAAGTGGTCCTTTGGGGCCACAGTGTGGTATTCGGTGAGAAGAAACCAGGCAACAAAGGTGGCCCGGAGTTAACGATGGGGGGTTGTTAAGAAAAAAAAAAGAGTTTTAAAAACCACTAGCCTTTCTTGGGTACTTATTTTATGTCAGATGCCAGCCCAGGTGCTGCACACGCATCTTGTTTAGAAGTCTCATGACAAATCTTTGAGCCTAGACTATTAATATCCTTGTTTTAACAGAGGAACTGAGGCTCATGTAACTGAAATAACTTGCCCAAATTGTGTTAGCCAGCATCTGCTAAGCTCTTGAGAAATGCACCAGAGATTTCCTGAAACAGCTGGAAATTTAGGAGCGGGGTGGGTGTGTGAGAATCAACAGTGCAGAGACACTACGTGAAGCTAAGAAAGAAAGTACAGTGAGGACAGAATCTGGAGGAATACACAGGGGACATATCTGTGTAAATGTGTAACTGTGTGGAGGACAAAACCTTGGGGCAAGATGCTGAATGAGAGAGAACCCTTCTGCTAACTCAGGAGCTACTTCCTGCCCTGGGACCAATGATTCTAGTGTTTACACTATCAACTTACAAAATTGAACCCACTTCTATAATTCATTATTCTGAAAGTCCTCATATTTAAATGCCCCCCCCCCCGCTCTGATTTTTTTTTACTTTTTCTGAAACAGTTCTCTGTAGTCCAGGCTGGACCTAAATTCACTATGTAGCCCAGGCTAGCCTTGAACTCACAGTGATCCTCCTGCCTCAGCCTCCCTAATACTGGAATTATAGGTGTACACCAACACACCCAGCTGATCTTTATGTGGTGCTGAGGAATCAAGCCCAGGGCCCTGCTTACTTGAACTACGGCCCCAGCCTTCTATACATATTTCTTGTAATAACCCTCTGACATACGCAACAGACGAGGAAAAAAGGCACAGAATGAGTGACTAGATGAAGGTCACGCAGGGTTGTTTTTGTTTGTTTTTGACAGAGAAAAGGGGATGGGGGCAGAAATGCAGAAAGAGAAGCACACCTGGTGACGTCTGCAGGAGGCTGATGCACATGCTCCGAGGCCCGAGATGACTGCAGTGGCTGCAAGAGTGGGAGCTGGAACTCAGCTCCAGAATCTGTGCTCCCAGCCACTTCCTAGCTCATGCGCACACAGGGTACACACCACCACACAGCAGGGCGCTAGGAACACACAGAAGCTGATTCTTTTCTGAAGGAAGGTACAGGTATTCTGAGGAGCAGGAGACAGCAGAAATTTGAGCGGTGGGTAATATCAATACATCTGGGCTGATTTTGAAATTCTGAGTCAAAAATGTAAGCGGCTCAGTGGTTAAGAAATTAGTCTGCTGGCTCCCCTCCCCCCAGCACTGTGGCATTTCCTTCTTTTTTTTTTTAACATCCACAGACACTTTTAAGAGTCTGTTTTTGCTCAACCCAAGCAGAGGGCGGTCTTGGATCTTCTTATCGTCATTTCAGACACTTGTGTGTCCACTTCAGCCTGCAGCCCGGCCCCATAACGGCCTGTAGCCTTCCGCACCGCTCAGCTTTTAGTGCTCACTTTGGATTTGGCTTCAGCTGTCTGTCCATCCACACTGAGCTCCTATGAACGGTGCTGCTGTACTATTTGTGTACAAACATCTGTACTCTGAGTGCCTGTTTTCAGTCTGTCTGGCTATATTTGACATTTAGGACAGTCGCCATGTTGCGTACTTGGCTACCCCCGTTTTTCTAAAATACTTTGTTACCCAATAAGAAAATCCTTGCCAGGCACAGGTGGCACATGGCTGTAACTCCAAAACTCAGGAGGTTGAGGCAAGAGGATTGCTGTGAGTTCAAAGGCAAGGTTGGGCTCTGTAGTGAGGGCTGGAGAGTAAGATCTGGTCTCAAAAAAAAAAAAAAAAGGAAAGAAAGAAACCTCTAATCACTACACAGTTACCCCCCAAATCTCCCTCTCTAGCCCCTGGCAAACACTTGGGTTTTTTTATGTCTTCATGGGTTAAACTCTTCTGGATAGTTCATAGGAATGAAATTGAGTAACATGACCTTTTGTCTGGTTTCTCATGTAATGTCCTATTTTCAAGGTTCACTCATGTTGTATGTTGACCAATACTTCATTTACAGCTGAATAGTATTTAATCAGATTTTGAAGTCTACTTATCCATTCATCTACCAATGTACATGTGGGTTTTCACTTTGGGCTCTTATGAGTAGTGCTGCTATGACATTTGTGTACACGTATTTGTTTGAGTACCTGCTTTCAGTCCATCTGGTTATATATTTTAGACATTGGAACATTGGGCCACGTGACAATTTTATACTTAACTTTTAGAGGAATCAGCAACTGTTTTTTATACTGGCCATAACATTGCTCTATATTCTTACTAGAAATGTACAAAGAATCTAATTCCTCCACATCTTCATCAACACTTCATTATCACAATTGTAGTTGAGGGGAAGTGATATCTTCTTTTGATTTTAGATCTATAGTTTCCTATGGACTATTTTAAACAACCTTATGTGCACTTAATGGCCATTTTTCCCTACCATTTTTATTTATATGCAATATATAATATTTACAATGAACTCAAGTATCTCGTACACATGCATATCACATCAATATTAGGATCCCTTCCCCTCCCCATTTCTGGCCCTCCCACGCCCTCCCCACCCCCCTGTAACTTCCGCTATCACACTCATTTGGTTCTCTAGAATGGCTGTGTTCTGGGTTTCCCAAATCAGAGAAACCATGCGATATTCAACATATTTAATCTTCTATGTCTGACTCACTTTACCACTCAAGTCGCCACTTATTAGCTCAGTTTCCCACCCTTAGAACAGGCTGCAGTGGCCTTAATTGCCATTTTCATATCTTCTTTGAGGAAATGTCTACTCAAGTCCTTTGCCCATCTTTATTATTTAACAGATTTATCAGTGCTGTTAATTTTAGCCATTTCTCTAATGGCTAAAACTTTGGGTCTCAATGTGGGCATTTCATAGAAGGATATCATGTATTTTGAACATATAACCTCCCACTACCCTCTCTTACACCTCCCTTCTCCTCTCCCTTATTCCCACCCTCTAGTCTAATCGCAGTCTCCCTTCCATTTTTTACAGCATGTTTCTTTAAGGAAAACATGCAATGCTTATTTCTTAGTCTGGTGTATTTTGCTTCAAAAGATTCTCTCCCGTTCCATCTATTTTCCTGCAAATAACATAATTTTGTCCTTCTCTGTAGCTGAACATTACTCTATTGTACGTGCGTGTGTGTGTGTGTGTGTGTGTGTGTGACATATTCTTTACACATTCATATGTTCATGGACACTTAGGCTGGTTCCATATCTTGCCTTTCGTGAACTGTGCAACACTAAACACAGTAGCATACCACAGTAGTGTACCAAGGCATGGTATAGGTCAATCAAGTAACAGGACTCCTTGGTTTTCTAAGGAACCTCCTTACTGACTTCCATGGTGAGTGTACCAATCTACATTTGTACCAGCAGAGTACAAGGGCTTATTTCCCCCACATTCTTGCCATAATTCCTATTTTCTGTATTCTTACTTTTTCTTTTTCTTTCTTTTATTTTTTTCTCTTGAAACAGGATCATACTCTGTAGTCCTGGCCCTGAACTCACTATGTAGTCCAGGCTGGCCCAGGCTGGCCCAGAACTCACAGAAATCCTCCTGCCTCAACCTCTTGAATGCTGAAATTACAGGTGTGCACCATCACACCCAGCTTGTGTGGTGCTGGGGAACTGAACTCAGGGCCTTGAGCTTAACAGGCAAGCACTCTACCTGCTGTGCTATTGCTCCTTTAGCCCCTTTTCTGAATTCTTGAGGACAATCATTCTGACTGGGGTGAGATAGAATTTCAATGTTATTTTTGGTTTGCATTTCCCGAATGGCTAAACTAGATGAACCATTTTTCATATACTTCTTGGCCATTCTTTTGAGAAATGGCTCTTCAATTCATTTGTCCATTTACCAACTGGGCTATCTGTTTTATTGTTGTCTTGTCTTGTTTGTTTTTTAAGTTTTTATGTATTGTAGATGTTAATCCTCTTTTGGAAGAGTAGCCGACAAAGATTTTCTCTCATCCTGTAAGGTGCCTCTTCACTCAGCTGGTTGTTCTCCTTGCCGCGCAGAAATGTTAATCCGATATAGTTTCTTGATGCTTACTTTTACTTCCTCCACTATTAAAGTTCTATTCAGGAAGTCTTTGCCTACATCTACAACTTCAAGTGTTTCCCCTATGTTTTTCTTCAGCAATTTCAAGCTTTCAAAACTTATACCTAGATCTTCAGTCTATTTTTCAATTTATATTTGTACAGGGTGAAAGACAGAGATCTACATCAATCTAGGATGTTCAGCAAATGGATTTCTAGTTTTCCCAGCACTATTTGTTGAAAATGTCATTTCTCCAACATACAAGATGCAATAAAAAAACACAGCTTGTGTTTCAATTTAAGTTTTTGTTACAGTTTTTACTGTTCTTGCCATTTTCTGAACAGTTATGAAAATCTTTTTTTTTTTTGAGTGTCTTTACTTGCTTCAATGTGTCAAATCAATTCAAAACATTTACTTTTCATCATTGAGGAAAAGCCCAAAGTTGCATAATGCCAGATCTGGTGAAAGTAGATAGACACATAATGGTTTTTCCCATTTTTATTAATATATATAGATGATACACAATGGTTACGTTCAGCTTGAGTGTGGCGTGCACATATATACTGCGTTGATATATTACAATCTCTTCCCCTCTTCCTTTTTGGTCCTCTCCCATCCTCCCTCACTCCTCCTAACTCCCACTATGTTAGAAACAGCCCACAGGAGTCCACCTCTCCAAACAAACGATGGACATGGGAGGCACAAAAGACAGAAATATGAGGCTTTCTCTTTTTTTTGCATACAGAGGTGAACTCCCCACATGCAGGTGCAGAATGCACACCGAAAGTATGGTGGACAGAGATTTTAAATCCCAAGATCATCACAAGTCCCTCCCTCTGCTTTTTTCCTATTGGCAGGATGCACAATCTCCTCGATAAGATTTAAGGTATTGGCCTGGGGTCAAGTGTCAGTCACTCGGGCATGACCTTTACTCCTCTTCCCCCCTTTTTCTTTTTGTCTAGTCACCTGGTCAGGCCAAAGTGCAAACTGGGTATCTTCCCAACTCTTTTGAGAAGATACCCAAAATGTGTTCCTTTTATTTCATTCTCTTGCCTGACTGCTCTAGCTAGGGTTTTGAGTATTATATTGAATAGGATTGGAGAGAGTGGACACTATTGTCTTGCTCCTGACTTAAGAGGAAATGCTTTCAATTTTTCCCCACCTGGTAGAACGTTGGCAGTAGGATTTGCATAAATGGCTTCTATCAGCTTGAGGTAAGGTTCTTCTATACCTGTTTTCATCAGAGTTGTTATTATGAACTGTCTTAGTTACTTTCTCATTGCTGGGACAGAATAGCTAGCATCTGCAACTTTAGGGAGAAAAGGTTTATTTTAGCTCACAGTTTTAGAAGGTCACAGTCTGTCCGTGGATGAGCGGCTGGAAAAATGATAGAGCCACGTGGCAGAGCCAGAGCTACAGGAGACAGAGACCCTCAATGCATGGAAGAACAGAGGCAAGGCTCAGAGAGGACAGGTGCAGCTACTCTTCCAGGTCAAGCCCCAGGCATCCACCCCTTCCAGCCAGCCCCCACCTCCCAACAGTACACAATATCCACAGGTACATGAGGCTTCTGGGGGACACTCCAGATCCAAATCACAACATGAATGGATGCTAGATTTTGTCAATGGCTTTTTCTGCATTTATTGAGATGAGTATGTGATTTTTCCCTTGTTTATGTGGTGTATTAAATTGACTGATGTGTGCTGAACCACCATTTTATCCCTGAGATGACGCAAACCCGATCATGGTGTATGATCTCTTTAATGAGTTGTTGCATTCCACTCACAAGCATCTTGCTGAGGATTTTTGCACCTATGTTCATTAAGATTCCTTTCCTTGTTAAGTTTTTGTCAGATTTTGGTATCGGGTTAATGTTAGCTTCTAGAAAGGAGTTTATCAGAGTTCCTTCTCTTTCCATTTCATGAAAAGCTTGAGGAATAATGGGATCAGCTCTTCGCTGAAGCTCTACTAAAGTTCTACAGTGAACTGATCTGGTCCTGGACACTTCTTTGTAAGTAGAGTCTTTATTACTGTCTCAATTTCATTACTTATTATTGAAATGTTCAGGGTTTCAATACCTTCTTCGATCAACTTGGTATCTTGCATGTATCTAGGAATTTGTTAATTTCTTTCATGTTCTCCATTTTGTTGGAGTATAATTTTTCAAAACAATTCCTTACAATTCTCTGGATTTCATCAGTGTCGGTTTTGATCACACCTTTTTCATTTCTTTTTTTAGACAGATTATAATCTTTCATTTTTAACTTTAAAACACTGATTTTACTAGAATACTCCAAGATGTTTACATCATAAAGTTTACTATCTTATTAAAACTAAAATTTGCCTTGAGAAGTAAAGACAAAATACATCTTTCACTGTATATAATCATATCTCTCTCACTGCAACAACGGTGTAGCCTCAACTGTTACACGTTCTTGTTCCAAAGTATCAAAGTAATCAACATCTGCTCTCTCAAAGCAAAACTCAGAGAAAACTAGGAGAGAACTAGGACAGCTTATGGTATATGAGCGCCTTAGTGGAAGAGCAAGGTCCATCTAAAACTACCGTTGCTCCACGAGCCATATTGTATTTTTATTTTACTTTTTGAGAATTATTATATGAACTCACATTTTTGAATATGCATGGGCCCTTCAATCATTAATATGTTAATAACATACAACTTGAGTATATGTGTCCATACAGATTCTGCTTGACAACTTTTCCCCCTTCCCTCTTAATCTTTCCCTGCCTTTCCCCCAACCACTCTCAGTGTCTTCCCTTTCCTAGCAGTTCATCACCTTTCTTCCTTCTCACTCACTCATGTTAGGAGCTGTTATGCACGTATTCACGGCAATCTCATATGAAAGACACCAATCAATACCCAGTCATTTGTGTTTGGTCCATTTCACTAAACGTTTTGACACAAGGTGGCCCCGTTTTCTTTCAAATGCTTCGTATCTGTCTTTCTTTACAGCTGCACAATATTCCACTGGGTATAAATACCACATTTTCTTTATCCATTTCTCTGTTGAGGAGCATGCAGGTTGTTTCCAGAATTTGCCTATTATTAATTCTGCAAAGATATATTTTGTCTGCTTAAACATGGATATGTATGTGTCTTTATAATAGGATTACTTTAGTTCTTTTGGGAAAATGTCCAGTAGAGCTCATGTTGGGTGGAATTGGATTTCTATTCTCAGCTTTCTAAGGAATCTTCAAATTACTTTCTAAAGTGGCTGAACGAGGCGGCAGTCCCACCAACGGTGTAGAAGTGTTCCTTTTGCCCTGTAGTCTCTGCAGTGATTTTTTTTTTTTTTTTGAGTTCTTAATGTCAGGCATTTGTGCTGGAGAAAGATGGCATCTCAGCATTGTTTTGATTTGCACTTCTCTCGTGGCTAAAGACGGGAAACATTTTTTCATGTGTTAGCCGTTTGTACTTCCTCTTCTGAGAAGTTTTTTTTTTTCATTTCAGTTGCCCATTTCTTTCTTTTTTCCCAGTAGTTGATGTAGATGAGCTTCATATAGGAGTTTTCATTGCCAATGTCTGTGACTGCATCCGTAACCAGCTCAATAAATTATCTGTGGCCAGAGCCTCTACAGAGTCTCATTTCTCACGTTAACTTCAGTGGCTTTCTTCACAAGACCCTCTGTGTGCGTCCTGCAGAATTTTGTTTTACCTTTATTGCCTCTAGCTTCTTTTTTTCCCAATAATTTTATTGTGATAGGAAAATGCACATCACACAAATTTAATGGTGTTTTTTGTAAATACACGAATTCCAAATTCTATAACACATTAGAAACCTGGGGTTTGGGGAATCAGTGAATGTCTATGGCCACCCCTTTTTCAGAGGTGTGCTCCTTTCCTATCAGAACACTGCCTCTCTTTCTATCCTGTCTTTCATGTTGGAACCTTTTTATGTCATTATTTATGTCCATTTCATAAGAGGGACACCCATCTATCGTCAGTCTTTTGTGCTTGGTCCATTTCAATGAGCATCGTTGACTCTAGCTGGCCCCATTTTAGTTCAAACACTTTTTTGTTGTTGTTGTGAAGGGCATTATTTTCTTGATTTCTTTCTCTTTTTCTCTTTTCTAACCTGCTACTTCACAGAATCTATTAGTTCTGTGAGCAGTTAGGTGGATTTTTGGGGGTCTTCTATGTGAAGTATCATGTCTTCTACAAATAGCGATATCTTTACTTCTTCCCTTCTGATGTATATTCTTTTTATTCCTTGCTCTTGCCTGATGGTTCTTGCCAAAATTTCAAGTACTGTGTTAAATAGTAAAGGTGATAGTGGGCATCTTTGTCTTGTTCCTGTATTCAGTGTGAATGCTTTCAGTCTTACTCCATTTAGGATTATATTGGCTGATGGGTTGTTGTAAATAGCTGGAATCATGTTGAGGTTGGATCCCTCCATTCCTATTTTCTTTAGAGTCTTTATCATAAATGGGTGCTGAATTTTGTCAAATGCTTTTTGTGCATCTATTGAGATAATCATATGATTTTATCTTTGCATTTGTTGATGTGGTGAATTACACTTACTGATTTGCATTATGTTGAACCATCCCTGCATGTCTGGAAAGAAGCCCACTTGGTCATGATGTAGCATCTTCTTTGTGATTTGCTGCATTCTGTTTGCAAGGATATCATTGAGTATTTTCACATCTATATTCATTAGAGATATTGGCCTGTAATTTTCCTTTTTCTGTTTGTTGTTGGGCCTCTGTCTGATTTTGGAATTAGAGTTGTGCTTGCTTCAAGAAATGAGTTGGCCAATATCCCTTCAATTTCTTGAAAAATTTTGGTGAGCACTATCACTAAATATTCCCTAAATTTTTTACAAAATTCTGCTGGGAGTCCATCAGGTCCCGGGCTCTTCTTGGTTGGAAGTGTTTTTATTACTTCGTCGATTTCATAGGTAAATATTGGCCTATTCAGATGTTTAATTTCCTCTTCATTCAGTTTTGGTGGTTAATATATGCTTAGAAACTCATCCATTTCTTTTAGATTTGTAAATTTATTGGAGTAAAAATTTTGGAAGTAACTTCATATTATCTTTGAATTTCCTTGTTATCTGTTGTTAATTTCGCCTTTTTCATTCCTGATTGTGTTGATGTAGGTTTTCTCTCTCCTTTTTTGTGAGTTTAGCAAGGGATTTAATAATCTTGTTTATCTTTTCATGAAAATAACTTTCTGTTTCATTGTTTTTGTATTTTTTTAGTTTCTATTTCATTAAGTTCTGCTCTAATTTTTATAATTTCATCCCTTCTGTTTGGTTTGGGGTTGGCTTGTTCTTATTTTTCTGGGGCCTGGAGTTGTGAGTTTTGATTATTTCTTTGGGTTGTTCACTTCTTTTTATGTGTGCATTTATGGAAATAAATTTTCTTCTTAATACTGCCTTGTTTCCTAGAGACTGTGTTGTGTTGTGTTGCCACTCCGTTGTCTCTGTGAACATTTTTATTTCTTCTTTGATTTCTGCTGTAACATATTTTTTAGAACAGTGCTGTTCAGTCTCCACTGGTTTGAGTTGTATCTTTTGTTTGTGTTGTAGTTGATTGCTAGTTTTATTCCACTATGATCTGAAAGGGTATATGGGATTATATCAATTTTTTTGTATCTGTTTAAGCTTCTTTTGTGGTCTGGGATGTGGTGCATTTTGGAAAATATTCCATGGGCTGCTGAGTAATATGTGTGTTATGTTTTTGTTGGGTTAAAAGTTCTATATATGTTTGTCAGAAACATTTCTATGAAGTAGTTCAGATCTGCTATGCCTTCGTTGATTTTGTGTCTAGTTGGCCTCTCTTCTTGGGACAGAGGAGTATTAAAGTACCATACTATTATAGCATTGTAGTTTATGTGTTCTTTGAAGTCAGTAGCTTTTGTTTTATGTAGTTGGGTACAGCACTGTTCGGGACACAATGTTTATGATTGTCAATTTCTCTTCCTGGATTGTTCCTTTAGCAAGAAGGAAGTGACCTTTGTCTTTTTTGACCAGTTTTGGCTTAAAGTCTACTTTGTCAGCAAAGACTATCATTATTCCTGCCCTTTTTTATTTTTTGCCCCCTAGCTGAGTGAAATACAGAACTGCAGCCTTTCATTTTGAGTCTGTGTTTATCTTCATGCTTGAATTGTGACTCTTGCAAGCAACATACAGTAGTTGTATTTTTTAATTCAGTTAGACATCCTATGTCTGTTGACTGGTGAGTTGAGGCTATTAGCATTTAGTGTTATAACTGGTATGTGTCTTAGGTCCTGCCATTTTGTAGCTCTGTGGATATTTAACTCTGTTTACTTATTTTTAGATGCTCTCTCTATTAAGGATAAAACTTCCACCATGTTCTTTGTTGTGGTTGTTCCTTGAGTCCCAATCCAACTGACCTTTGGAAATTCTTTGTAGTGATGGCTTGGTTGTCATAAATTTCTTCAAGGTTTCTTTGTCATGGAAGGTTTTTATTTCATTTTTAACTTTCAATAATATTTTTGCTGGGTACAGGAGCCTTGGTTCACAGTTACTATCTTTTAAGGCTTTGAGAACTTCACTACCAACTCTTCTGGCTTTTAGGATTTGTGTTGAGCAGTCTGCTGTTACCTTGATACTTTTGCCTTGATATGTCACTTGCTTTTTTTTTTCTTATAGCTTTTAGAATTCTCTCTTTGCTTTGTATTTCAGTAAATCTTATTATAATATATCTAGGGGACCTTCTCTTTTGGTCATATCAAGTGAGTGTACAGTAAGGCTGTCACTTGCATGTCTTTTGTTTTCTATGAGCGGGAAGTGTTCTCTTATGACTTCAGTGAACAGATTTCTTAGACCCTTAGTACGGATTTTCATTTTTTCTTGTATTCCTGGTATTCTGAGATTTCCTTTGAGTCTTCTATAATCTGCAGCATTCTATTTCCTTGTTGATGTTGAATTATTTTATGGTTGTTAATAGTCTGGCCTATTCTTACATTCTTGTCCTCTAAATCAGAAATTCTCCTTTCATTTTGTGTAATACTGTTCCCTCTGCCCTCAATGGAAGTTTTCATCTTTTAATGCTCTTCTTTCATATTTTCACATTTTTGGAACTCTTTAGTGAAGCTGCCATTCATGTCTTGTATTGACTTCTGTAGTTTTGCTAGTTTTGCATTTGTATCTTCCTTAAGTTCTTTGGTAAAATCTTTTTTGAATTCTTCAAGTATTTTGTGTAAATTGTTGTCTGAGTCTGTCTTGTGTTCCTGCAGTAGGGTAACTTTTTGTTTCAAAGTTGAGGAATTCTAGATCTTCTTCTGGTTATATCTGGGTCTCCCTTGGTGAGCTGGGGAGCTTCTGTGGCCATCTTGTCCCCATGTTTTCTCATCCTGCTGTTGAGTGGTCTTTCAGCTTGCCACAGTTACTCTTTTAGCAGACTCTACTTTTTAATAGTCGAGAGTGTTGCTCTATGCTTTCTGTGTCACTGAGGTGAGGTTTCTTATTACAGGACAACTAGCTCATTCATTCCTGCTTGCCACCATGTCTATTGTGGAGAGGTTTTCCTGCTGCTGAAGCTGCCAGTCTTGGCTCCTTCTCACCTTCTGGCAGACCACGTGGGGAGCGGATGATTCTGGGTGCCTCAGTGACAGGCCCATCTGTGTGAGCTGTGGGGTGCAGGCAGGGGTCCGGGCATAGCTACTTGGGTGCCTCTGGAGTGCAGCAGAGATGGGTGCTGAGTAGCCTCTGCTATACTGTCTCTGAGGTGTAGGCGAGGGTCTAGATGTAGAAGCAGCCTGGGCGCCCCTCACGTGCAGCAGTGAAGGGTTTAGAGTAGGCCCAGCTGCATGGGTTCTGAGGTACATGGGTGCAACCACCTGGGTGCCTCTGGCACACCGTGATGATGGATGCCCGGTGGGCCCAGGCACATGGGCTCTGAGTGCAGGCGGGGGTCTGTGCACGGCTACCTGGATGCCTCTTTCCCACAACAGCAATGTGTGTCCAGTAGATGCAGCCATGAGCTCCAAAGTAGAGGCAGCATTCTGGGTCCAGCTACCTGTATGCCTTCACATGCAGGACCCAGGGGTGGAATTTATGCCCAGCTGTGGGGATTCTGGTGTAGGTGCAGGTGGAGGGACTGCTGGCAGCTACCTGGATGCCTCCAGCATGCAACAGGGTCTGGATGTCAGAAGACCCTGTCCCGCGGGCTTCCAGGTGCAAATGGTGGGGTGCCAGCAACTACCTGGATGCTTCTGGCACTCAGTAAGAATGGGTCGCAAGACGGCCCAGTCCCACAGACTCTCAGGTGCTGCCGGCGATTACCTGGACACCTCCCGTGCATAACAGGGATGGGGCACGAAAAGGCTTACTTCCTCCAGCTCGCAGCAGTTGCCCGCTTCTTAATGGGGTTGTTTATTTTTGAGCCCCTTATATATTCTAGAGATTAGTTTTCTATCACAGGCATCTCTGGAAAAAATTTTCTACCACTCTCGATTGTCTCTGCACCTTGCTTTTTTCCTTTTGCTACAGAAATTTTTTTAGTTTGACGTAGTCCCATTTGTTGATTCTTGTTATTTCCTGTGCTGATGGCATTCTGTTATGAAATCCTTGCCTATTTTGTCTTCTAGCAGATTCACTGTTTCTGTACTGATATCCAGCTCTTTGGTTCATTTTAATTTGATTTGGGTATTTGGTGGCAGGTAAGAACCTTCATTCTCCTACAAGAGGATATTCAATTTTCCCAACACCATCTGTTGAAGACACTGTCTTTTCTCAATCGGCAGTTTTGGCTCCTTTGTCAAACATCAGACAACTGAGGGTGCTTGGGTTTTTCTCTGGATCTTCAGTTCTGTTCCACGGATCTTCCCGTCTGTTCTTGCACTAGTAGCATGTCAATTTAATCACTGTTGCTTTGTAGTATATTCTTGAAGTCTGAAACTGTGATTCCTCCAGCTTTGCCCTCATTGTTTAGGATTGTTTTGGAAACTCTAGCTCTTCTTGTTTCATATAAATTTTAGAGTTGTTTTTTCCAGGTCTGTGAAGAATGTTGTTGGTAATTTGATTGGTATTACATTAAATCCATCCAAAAATTTTGGAAATATGGCCATTTTGTACAAGGTTTAGTGATTTCATCTATAAGAGATTCTAAACATTAACTAGAAGTTAACTAGGCTCCATCAAGATGATTCTGTCACAGCACAACTGATTTAAATATAGCCATTAGCACAGCCAAAGCTGTTTGTTTTATGTCTGTTTATTAAAGGAAAGCACGAAAATCAGGAGGGAAGCCTTATAAGGTTTCAGGGAATGATGGGGGACAAGGCCCTTCACCCACTTCTTGAAGGCCTTCTCAAACAAGCCCATTGGACCCTTTCCCCATTCAGGCTTTCGGGCCCTCTTCTGACGTGTCTGTCTCAACAAAATGTTGTCAAAATCAAATGAAATAATGTGTGAGAAGGACTGTGTATTTGGCAAACCCCTGATAACAGTCCTCTAAATTTTGCAGTCTTACTACATGGACATACAGTAAGTGTCTGGCTATAATTATACTTCATCATGAAGACTTGCAATTTTTGGAATCTGTGCCAGGGAGTTGATGCTGTTCCTTATCCCTCACCATCTGAGGCCTAAGAAATCCAGAGACTGAGGTCACAGAGCAGGGTCATGGCCCAGAAGTGACCAGCCAGTGTGGATGGCAGTAGGCACTGCACCAAGATCACTTGGTATGTGCCATTCTCAGTGAAGTAAGATGATATCTCAGTGATGTTTTGATTTACACTTCTCTAATGGCTAAGAATGTTGAACATCTTTTCATGTATTTGCTGGCCATTTGAACTTCTTCTGAGAACTGCCTATTCATTTCTGTTGCCCAATGTTTAACCAAGTCTTTGATTTTGAGGGGTCTATTTTTCTTTAGTTCCTTGTATATTCTGATTATTAGCTTCCTGTCTGAGTTACTGGTGGCAAAAGAAATTTTTTTCTATTCTGTTGGTTCTCTCATCACTATATTGATAGTTTCCTTTGCCATACAGAGACTTTTTAATTTGATACAATACCATTTGTTAATTCTAGGCTATTTCTTTTGCATCACGTGTCCTATTTAGAAAGACCTTGCCCATTCCTACATCTTCTAGAGTATTGCCTATTTTATCCTCCAGAAAGTTCAGTGTTTCCATCCTAATCTTACACCAGTGAGAGTGACACATATCAAGAATTTGAAGAGAAATTGATGCTGGAGAGGCTGCAGGGAAAAAGAAATCCTTTTACATTGCTGGTGGGGTTGTAAACTGATACAACCACTATGGAAAGCAATATGGAGATTCTTCAAAAGGTTGAAAATAAGTACTCTGTTAGATCCAGCTATACCTCCTTTGGGCATCTTTCCAAAAGAGGTAAAAGCAACATATAACAGAAGTACACATATGTCTATGTTTATAGCAGCACAACTAGCAATAGCTAAACTGTGGAAGATGTCAAAATATCCATCAGCAGACCAATAAATACAAAAACAGTGGTATATGTTCACAATAAAGCACTACTAATCTATAAAGACAGATAGATATGAGGCTTTTGTAAATAGATGGGTGCAACTTGAGACCACCATGCTTAGTGAAACTAAGAAGGAAACTCAAGAAGGAAAAATGTCGCATGGTTTCTTCAGCATGAGAAACCCAGAACACAAGTATTTTATAGAACCCAATGGTTGTGATAGGGTTGGGGGTTTATGAGGGAGTGAGTGGGAAGGACAAAAGGTGAAGGAGGGATTGTAATGCTGTCTTGATATATGTGTGTACAAAATCTGCAGGCTCAGTGTAACCATTGTGTATTGCATATATACTGTGTATTGCATATATATATATATATATGTATGTGTATATATATATATATATATATATACATACATATATATATATATGGAGGAAAATACTTGAAAACAAAATCAGTTGAACTAACTGCCCATTAACCAATAATACCAAATTTTTTTGGAGGTTGACCTACTGTAATCATGATCATCTATCACAACACTTCTAACCCTTTCTTTTCCCATCACTCCTCTGGGATTCAGTTTCAAAGAAGTCTAACAGACTGGCAGACTTAGGGGAAAGGGCACAGAAATCAGGGGGCAGGAACTGTCAAGAACATTTTTATAGCTTTTCCCTTCTGTGTCTACAGGGAATGCAGTTTTACAAAGCAATTCAACCCAATTCCTGCTGAACGGGGTTCTCGGGGAATCAATAACTTTTCAACTGAATTTTCCTGCGAGAGAGAGGCTCCAGATGGTCCTCTGGCATCATAGTGGCGCCATTATCGCCACCACGCAGCGGGATGAAGTTGGGAGCCTACATTTCTCGTCACACCCTTCCAAACTGAAAGAGCGACTGAACATCACCCAGTCCTCCCTGCATCTCAGCAACCTGACCATGGCAGACGCGGGATCTTACAGAGTTCACATAATAACAAATACTTCTCAGACATCTCACACTTACACTCTGAGGATCTTCAGTGAGTCTAAATGTTGAATTTACTTACATATGAACTAGAAGTATTAGATATTTTAACTCTGTGTGACTTTTAGTATGTACTGTAGCCTCAGAGTAAAGAGGATAGCCTCTGAGTCAGAATGAGATTGACAGCAGAACAGCTCAACAGCCCTATATAACTAGACAACAGCAGAGCTGCACAGAACAGAACCTAAGTCATGTGGTTCTGCCCCAAATCACCTCATCCAGCAATATGCTCCCTGTCAACTAGAAATGTAGAATTAATGGAGATAAAATATTTATGGTACTGTTAACATGTGCACTACATGCGTCTGTCCTGTAACCCTCACAAAGGCTCTATGAGATAAGTATAATCCTTATGCCTGAGGCAGAGGCTGGTCACAATAACTTGCCCACAATCACATAAATGGTAAATGGTAGCATTTCCCACATAAATAACCTACCACAACTCCTCGCTTTACATAAAAGCTAGCCTGACCCGATAGAATCTTCTGTGTACAGAACAGAGTCTACCTAGCACATCCTCTGTAAGGATGAGCCAATAAAGAGAAAGGTTATTCACTTTCTAACACTATTTCCCAACTCATTCATATTGGTTGTTAGTCAAAAATCTGCTTCCCTAAGATTAAAGAATGAAAGTGTCATTAACATAAAATTATAAAAACTCTAATGGGACAATTTATGAATTTATAGTAGTAATCAGTGATGTTCAGCTATGCCATGCATTGCTTCAGAATAACCACTTAGCAAGAATATTTCACAAGAGATTCAAGCAGTTTAGTTGGTCTCCAGACAGGACAACTTTAAAGACCACTGAAATTTTATAATTCCTATGTACCACAAGTTGCAAAATTCACTTGGCTTCAGACATGGTATCTAAGAAAAATTACTGCAAAAATAAACCTTACAGATTATTTGTTAACCTTTAGTATTCCTTGCATATTTGATGATTCTAACATGTTAGCTTTATTGTGTCATGTCCCTGAAAGAATTCAACATAGAACAGGTAAATGTGATGGGGAAAAGAGGTCGGGAAAAGCTCTGAGTGGGAGATTTCCAACTAAAGATGCAAAATGGCTTGCAGGAAGCATATTCATTTCCTGCAGCTGACAAAGCAAAACAGTGCAATTTTCATGTCCTTCCACAGATACATATTCTTTCAAAGTTCTGAAGACCAGAAGTTTAAGGTCAAGGTGTGGACAGGGTGCAGCCCTTGAGAGGCCCTACAAGACTATCTGTTCTCTGCCTCTCCTCACTTCTAATGGCTGTGAGTGTTCTTCTGTGTTCCATGGCTTGTGGGTGTATCATTTCTAGCTCCCTAGTCTCTGCCTTTGTGGGCACACTGCCTCTTTCTTAGTGTCTTCATCTTATCTTGGCCTCAAATGTCCCTCTGCTTTTTCTTATATAAAGGCACTTTTCCTTGGATTTATGGCCTGTATTAGTTACAGTTCCATAAAAGTATTTATAGAAAATGTGTATGTAAAATTATGCAAAGGGATTTATCAGGTAGGTTTACAGAATCTGCCATCTATGAGATCAGCGAAGGGAGAGCCCAAAAGAGCTACATGAATATGGGAGAACTAGCTCTTTTTAAAACAAAAGCCACAGAACAAGGGGACCAAGAATGCAGCGCCAGCCCACAGCTGTAGGACCAGAACTCACGGTGTAACTGCTAGTGGGCATCTGCACTGGGGATCAACGTCCAGAGGTAATGGCAAAGACTGGAGCCCATCCAGAAAGCAAGTGGGAACACGTCCTTCCTTCCTATTTATTCTGTCCAGGCTAGGTTTGTATCGGAGGGGCCACTCACACCCACAATGGCTCTTCCTCCTCCGTGTGCTGGCCTACACGCCAGTCATCCTGCTACACACCTGAAACTACACCTTACTCATCTGCTAGGTGATTCTTAATTCATTCAGTTGGACAAAGCATAATTAAAGGTCACCAGGCCCATCCAGATGATCCTGGATGATTCTTAATTCCTTTCACAAAGACCTTTTATGCAGATAAGGTAATATTCACAGATTCTGGGAATGAAGGTGTGAGCACACCTTTTAGGGAGTCTTCATTCAAATCAGTACAGGCAGAATCGCTCCAGCTGATCAGTGCAGCGACCCTGGAAGAAGTGAGACACATACAATGGAAATCCTGAGAACACAGGCCATGCTGGTCGGCATCACATTTGCAGAGACAACGTACTTCTGACTCACGGAGAAGATGAGGTATGACTTCTGTAAGAACTGCGTTTCCTAACCTTCAAGACCTCTCCTTCAGACGCATGCAAATAGAAGATGTGTGAGCTATGCCGCCATGCTTTGTAAAAGTGAAAAGGAATCTCAAAGAATGAAATACGTGTTTTTCTTTCTCAAACACTGACTAATCATTCTGAATGTGCCAAGATAGGGATGAAAATGTTTGCTCTTACAGCCAACATCAATTAGTTATAAGTAACTGACTACAGTCTGGTGTTAAGAAAGCAGCTGAAAACATATTAAGCTTATTCACTGAGTCACCAACGCTTGTTGGCCATGGATGATGTATATGGCACTTTTCTAAGCACTTGGAATGCATCAGGGTGCAAAACAAAGATCTCTGCCCTCTTAGGACTGATATTCTGGTTGGAGAAAGGAGACAGTAATACATAATTTAGGTAGTTTATTTTTAATATACAGTATATAAGAAAGCCATGAGTGCTAAATACAAAAGATCGCAGTTATAACAGCATAAGGAGCATTAGGAGTGCCAGGGATCGAGGTCAACCCTAAAGGGAGCAGTTAGACGAGATGTCATTGAAAACAGGACGATTGAGCCAAGATGTTGGAAGTCAGAGAGAAAACCATGCAGCTACCTGGAGGAAGAGCCAAGGTAGCAAGACTCTGCTGGGCCTGGCATGTTCAAGAAGTATCCAGGAGCCAGAATGTCCAGGAGTAGAGTGAAAGAGGGAGTAATAGCAAAGAAGTCGGAAAGGAAATGAAAGCCTGCATCATGCAAGGCTCTGAGAGCCATAGCAAAGGCTTCGTTTCTGTTCTCAGAAAGATTAGGAGCCATTGGAGGGTTTTCAGGAAGTAAAATGAATTGAATTCTTGTTTAAAGGATGCCTTTGGGACGCTATTGAAAATCTAATGGACTAATTAGAAGGCCATTGCAATAATCTGTACGAGAGTTGCTGCTGGCCTGGACTGACGTGGCAATGGTGGAGAGAAACTGGATTCTGGATACATTCTGAAGCTAAAGACACCAGGATTTATTGTTGTAGGAATATGAGATGAAGAGATGAGACAAAGATGACCCTCGTCTGGGGCCAGAGTACCTGGAGTATACAGCTGTCACTTACAAAGGTAGGGAAGGCTTCAGGCTGAGAAGATTTCAGACAGAGAAGCAGAAATTCTTTTTAAAACATTGAGTCTGAAATACATTCAAGTGGAAATGTCAAGTAGAGAGTTGTATATTCATTAAGAGGGAAAAGGTAACTAATAAATTTTTGCACTCACCCTTGGACATGACATCAGTTATGACTTTCATAGCAAATATTCACCATCATTGTGTTAGGTACAGTTTTATCTAATGTTCATTATTACCTGAAAAGCAAGTATTATTGCTTGATTCTCCAGATACGAAAATCAGGGCTTAGAGACATTAATGATTTGTCCATGGTCACACAACCAGTAAAACAATAAAGCCAAGATCCTATCCCAGATTTTCTTGACTTGAAATCCAACACTTTCACCACTCTGGCAAAACATGGGTATATATAATTCCACAACTTAATTAAGTTTAGAGCATTACTCAGTGTCTTCTAATCACAGAGATGGCAGTTTTCAGAGAACTCAAGTCATTCTGTTCTTTGTTGGGTCATCTTCCATCCTCAGTCCAAGTTCAAGGGCTTTTGTTTATCTTGCTCTCGTGTTCCCACTGATTCATAGCTACTGACATTCTTCTAGACAATATTTTCTAGTTTGAGTCTCAAAAAATTTTGCACTTTCTCTCCCCAAGTGGCTAAATATAACTGTATTTTTTTTCTTTTTTCCCACCGTTTTTATTAACATATATGTGATACATAATGTTTACAATGTAATTGAGTATTTTGTGCATATATATATATATATATATGTATGTATATATCATATCAACTTTACAACCTTTCCATTTGGCCTCACATCCCCCCCAACTCCCACTATCTCACCTATTTGGTTCAACAGAATACCTGTATTCTGGGTTTCCCAAATGAAAGAAACCGTGTGATATTTAACATATTTAATCTTCTGCATCTGCCTCACTTCACCACTCTAATCACCACTCTCAGCTTCACATTCCTAGACTGGGCTGCAGTGGCCAAATGTTGATGCCTCTTCTCTGAACCCAGCAGAGACCTTTATTGGGATGATTTGCCAAAAGTTTTTTTTTTCTGTATCTTACTATATCTCTGTTGATATTCTTTAACATGGCCTCACCCACCAGTCCACATGAGAAGACAACTATAACAATGAAATTCATAAGGCTAAAAAATGTGAGAAACAAAAAGAAATTAAATTTCATATACCTTAGCTGAGTGCTGGAAGGTAAATGTTTGTACTTTCAAAAAACATGCTATATTAGATGAGCTTAATTCTATGTCAAATTGCTTTATTAAATGAACTTAAATCTATATCACGTAAGTATACTACACTTAAAGCAATAGACAGAGCAGCATACTTAGGTATTTCAGATTTTTTTTAGTTTGCATAAATTATTTACTCACATTTCACTAATTAATAACATTGTGCCAGATTTGGTTTTTCATTTTACATACCTATCCATCTCTAACTTCATGCATGCATATTTTTAAGATTTTATAGCAATTCCCTATGTTGAATATAATTATTATGTTTTGCAATCTTATATACTATTTAAAATAATAACTATGGGGGAAGAGTCACAGATTTTATGACAGAGCTGGTACTGTTTTAGGATACCAATCAAATGATTCAAATGTCAATCTTTTGTTGTTGTTGTTGTTGTTGTTGCACTTTCTCTTTAGGTGTTTCCTTTCCTCCATCTTTTTGGTGCTGCTTGTCTCTCTGCTTCTCTCAAAGATTCCTTCAAGTATTTTCTGCAAGGCTGGGCTAGCGGTCACAAATTTCTTTAGGGATTTTCTGTGCTCCTCAAAAACTGCCTGCTTGCTCTTGCCTCAGGCCACCTCCTTCATCTCTCAATCGCTCAGCTATCTTTACAAGGGTAGAGTCAAGGATGAACAGGAACTCAGAAACAAACTGGAGTCCAGTAAAGCAAAATGACCAGCCGCCAATTGCCAGCAAGCTGGTGGCAGCCAAGTCTCTCCCATTTCTCCCACTGCTTATTCTGGCTCAGACTGGAATCACCCCAGACCTTGCTCATATCAATGAGGCAACACGAGCTGAGTCTGTTACAGAGGATGTAGACCATAGTGTACAGCAGCAATGGAATACAAACAGAAGAAAAGGATCCAGGTGTCTGTCCTTAACCCCCAAATTTTCTCTGCATCCAGGACGACTACGTAACTTACAAGTTACCCATTACGTTCGACTGCCTGGCGATGGGACCTGTGAGATCCACCTGAATTGCTCCGTGGAGAACCCCAATGATGCTCTCTTATTTGGATGGCAAGCCTCAGGAAACATCTCTCTAGGTGAACTAAACCTCACTATTTCCTGGGACCCCAAGGCTTCCAGTGGACACAGCTACATCTGCATAGCTGAAAACCCTGTCAGCAAATTATCCTTCTCTGTCTCTGCCCTGAGTCTCTGCAAAGGTAAGTCTGCCTTGCATCCCCACCCACTACCTGATTTCCAAACAGTGGCAGAGGGAGGTGCCACAATGCTGCTAGTAGGTGAGAGAATTCCTCTGGGGCTCTGTGTCTTTCACTACCCGCCCCCCCACTCCACAATCTCCCCTTCTGCCCTCTTCCTCCTCCTTCTCCTCCAAGAGCAAAGTCCTGAGGAAGGCAGAATGGCTTTCTCCCCACCATAGCTCTGGCCACAGACCAGACCAGCCAGCCCCTCCAGGCAGCCTAGAAGAGGCTCAGTGGAGGCCCTAGAAAAAAGCACTTCAGGTGCCATCTAACGTGTCTCAAGAATTTCTATTTCCGTTTTCTCTTTTCAGGTGTTTTAACTGTGGGAAACCCATACGGGAATACGACATGGATTATAGTCATTTCTGTTATCCTTGCCCTCTTCACGGTGTCTTTACTCATTAAGAAGATAAGAACAGGCAGGTTTTCTTTCTTCCCATTTGTCTTTCCTCCAGGGTTTTAGGTCTGTACAGTCTGTGGCTTCAGGTTGTCAGAGATCTCGTGTGGAGGAAAGGAAAAGGGAGGGGGGACACAAACCCTGGCTTGGCTAGCCAGTTGAGGTGACCCCTGGGATGTGACTGCATACCTGCTCATGTCCCAAGGGAGACACCCTAGTCGGAAAGTAGGATTCAGCCACAACACATCCCTATGTCCTCCCCAACATCCTCTAGAGAGACACTTACCGGGGAGGGAGGTAAGAGGCCTCTCTCATCCCAATCACCTATTTTAATGTCCTTATTTTATTTTTAAGGCTCCTTTCATATTCGATCTGCTCAGAGAAACCAACATCCAGGTGAGCATTCAGATTCTTAACTGTCAATCAGAAAGCAGACAGGAAGCACTGAAGGAAAGAGGAAACAGACTGGATAATGAGAGAGGAAGGAGTCAGACGGTTGCTATTCAGACAGACTCCTTGTGCAAGGCAGACTTGTAACCATGAGACCTACAAGGTCCTTCACATACTTTCCCACAGCAAGGTCAGGGTTGGTCTCCTCACTTGTGATGGAATCGGGGCTTATAGTCTGTCCATTGTCAACCAGGACATCAGGGCAGAGACAAGATCCAAGCACCAAAGGCCAAAACCCAAAACTGACGGCTGTTCAGCCAAGGTTTGACAGTAGAAGACACACAATAATGCAGAGAAGGAAAGCAGGGTGCAGTATTAGCCGTGAACACAGGCGTTGACTCGGATCAGCTTTGAGTCTCACCCCACGGACGAGAAATGCAAAACGTCAACGTAAGGAAATAGCACAAGGTCTGGAGTCAGAAGGCACATGCCCAAGTTCCTCTTCCATCACTTGCTGTGTGACTTTGCACAAGTCACTTGAGTTTTCTGAACCAGAAATTCCTCGTCTCTAAGTTAACAAAGTCCACCTTAGGGCCTCCACCAGTTTAATAACGTTACATATGAGAAATCACTAGCTGTATTAGGCTTGTGGTGTCCCCAGTTCTTCTACAGACAGTGCTAACTAGCCCTTCACATATGGAGTCTGAGGGAAACTCCGGAGTTTTAGAGCATATTGAAATCGCTTCCTACACAAAAGATGAGGTTAAAAATAGATCACATGACTGAAAATGCTCTAAGTCAACCCAGAACCTCAAAGACTGTCCAAATTGTATGAACCCAGAGGAAAAGACAGGCTCTGGACAGCTGCCTCTTTGGAGTTCCATGTGCTCTAGGGAAGACACTGAGTTGGGGGGCAGTCCCAGTATTCCGCCACTGATGGTGCCTTTCATGTTAACAGCAGAGCCCTCGCAGAACATAGAACTCACGTCAATCTCTCCTGGAAGTACTATATACGCACAGGTCACTCATTCACGCCCGGTGAGTCCTCTACTGCATCCCTGTTCCTATTTTTACTGTGATTATCCACAAACTCACCACTCCAATCATAAAGACAGAAGAACACGGCCATGGGCTGCAAAGCTGTACACTGAGCCATTTCAGAGTCTCCACAGTCACCCCCAAGGGATCATTTCTTCCTGCCTCACTCTCTGCTGTTCTAAATGCATGGGCAGCCAGTAGATCTTGTCCCTTCCACAAGCTGCCTGCAAGTCCAAATTAAACCTTCCTCTCTCTACCTCTATTCCAGCACAACACTCAAATACTTGTTGAGTGGATCAGAGCTCCACTAAGCGGGGAGGTTTCTAAAGTAGACCTCCAAAGCAAGGAGCACAGCAAGGCACTTCTCACCGTGGAGACAGAGGTGCTAGAGGCACCCAAAAATAAGGACAGGAGGGCCAAGAACTTACAGCTGCTCCACAGTGGGAGACACTAATGCCATGAGCAGCCCTCCCTCCATTTGTCTCTTCTCCTCTCCTTCCCTTGCGGCTGCTTACTAAGAAAGCCCCTCCTCTGTCACTCCTCTGTCCTCCTACAAATCCACGAAGCCAGTTCCCATGCCTTCTGAAAAACAGGCCAAGAACACCTAGCATTCTCAAGGAACTTGACTTCTCCCAGCAATCCCCCTTCACAGAGATTTGTGAAGGATGCCCTTTGAAAAAAAGAGACATGGGTGGGAGGATAGAAAACGAGAAGGTATTGTAAAGTTGATGTGATACATAGATGTACGAAACACCCAAATTCATTGTAAATACTACATATTACATTTGTGTGTGTGTGTGTGTGTGTGTGTGTGTGTGTGTGTGTGTGTATGTATATGACACAAAGAGGTAATCTCAGCTGCAAATTCCTACAGAATGTATGCTGAATCACTTCAACAAGACAAAAACTAAGCTGTAGCCAATTGACAGAGTTTGCTTTAGCAAAAAAAAAAAAAAAGACTGTGGAGAGTGTCTGATACCTGATAACTCTCTAAGTATTTCTCTCTTTTTTTTTTTTTCTTTCTTTCTTGGTCCTGGGGATCAAACCCAAGGCATTTGCACTGAGCTACATACCCAGCCATTTTTGTGTTTCGTTTTGAGACTATCTCACTCAGTGGCTGTGCTGCCCAGGCTGCCCTTGAGCTTCCAATCCTCCTGGCTCAGCCTTTCGGAGAGCCTGAATTATAGGTGTGCACCACCATGCCCAACTCCTTCACTTACTGAAAGGATCTTCAAGGGCCACGGGGACTTCCGCTGTTACTACTGCATTGTGTATTCAGTTATTCTTAAAGACCTGTGTCTCTAATCAGCTGATTCCCACTGCTTAAAGGGATCCCAATTACATGATGACCAGACAGTTAGAATGGTAGGGATAAATGCAGCAGGCAAAGTGGGCATCTCCATCTATAGCTAGTGAAAAACTCAAAAGATATAATAAACAATAACAGGTTATACAAGATGATGTGTTTATTTGCCTGTAGTAGTGGGGATGCAACTCAAGGGCCTAAATACTGAACTGCATCCACAGCCTATTTTTTATTTTTAATTTTAACAGAGTCTTGCTAAGTCATCCACGATGGGATCAAACTTATGATCCTTCTGCTTCAGCCTCCGAAAATGCTGGCATTAGAGGCCTGAGCCACCAGGCCAGCCAGGATCATTCCTAACAATGGGGCAGGGAAGAGTTGCTGCAGGCAGGACCAGAACACACAACAAGTTTAACTTTCTGTCTCTCTTTGGTTCTTAAGCCCTCTAGTTTGCTGGGCTATTGGTCTTTCATTTAAGGCTCACAAAATGCTCAGAAGTTTCACAGGTCAGAGCTGGTGGTGCTTGGTCTCCAGCTTCTCTTACTTGCTGAACACTCCATGGCCTTCCCTCAAAAAAACTTGGAAGTATTCCTTCTTTTACTATATTGCTTTTCCCAAGAATATACTTATGCATGAATCTCTTTGTCTTTGAGGGAACCAAATGTGTATGATTGTTTTTCCAGAATACGGATATCCGAACACATAAAAAACATGATGATTCAATCACTGTCTATTCCACAGTTAATCATTCCAGAGAGGTAGGCAATTTCTCTATGTCCTTATGTTCTTTCTTACTCCTCTCTCCAGACTAATTTTTCTAATAAAGCAAGAAGGGGCCATTTTACAGATGCCCAATTCCAGGGAGATGCAGAAATCCTTGGAACATTACTAGAACGTATTCAAGAAGTAGAATTATCACCCATAAGTCAGTTTTTAACCTACTTGTTTTTTATGGAATCCTGCCTCATGCTATCAATTATCCTTACTGTCTGCCTGTCACACAGGGAGAGCTAAGGCTCTAGTCTCTATTAACCTATTGGATTTTCCTCCTTTTTCATAGCATAAGCCCATTCCTTCCAGGGCAACTTAACACCATCAAGTAAGTTGCTGGAAGTCTTCAAAGGAATTCAGAAAAACACATCTCGTGATCCCATGGGAGGGAACAAAAAGAGGAAATTCGGTTTCTGCTTGGTAACAGAATCTGAATCTTGGACAAGATCATCACTTCCAGACTTGTATCTGCTTACCTAGGTCAAAGAACTGAAGAGTAACATCACCTCCAGTCCAAAATAAAACGGGCTTCACGTTGACTTTCTCTTTAATAAACCGAGTTATAGCTGAGAGGTTGTAATTCATCAGGTAGCTACTTCCTGACTTTTAGAAAGCAGCAGGATGTGACTCATTTGACAGAGAATACAAAGTGCTGGTTATGTGTGTCGTGTCTGGAGGCGGGGGAGCCCACATTAATTTCCTGACATGTTCATTAGACATACTTCCTGAGCTGCATTACCAGACTCTTGGAGCATAGTATCATGGACCAAAGCAAGGATGGCAAAATATCACTCACCAGGCCCTCTGGACTCTGCCTGGATCCCTGCCACTTCTCCCACTCCTCATCCGCCTTCCTATACCCAACTGTTATGAATGCTTAACTTGGAATACCACAACTTCTGAACAACCGTCCTCTCCAAACCACTCTCCAAAAATGACTACCAGAGCAATGTTTTTAATACATATCAAATCCTTCATTTCCCTGCTTACAACCTTGCAGGCTTCCCAGTGCACTCAGAACGAAATCTAGTCTCCATGACCTTGATGGCCTGGCCCATCCCATCAAGTGGCATATGCCTCCATGCCACTCTCTCTGTGTGGGCCTTCTGATCCTTCAGGAAAACATCCACCATTCCAGTTATGTACATCTGCCTCAAGGCCCTTTATCTGGTCACTGAGTTCCTCATATTCTCTAGATTTCACCTTAAATGTATCAGTTCCTATGAGAGACCTTCCCAGACCGTTCCACCTAAAGTGGGTCCCTGTACTGTAACACCATTCATGTCATTTATCATATCATTAAGTGATGGGGCCTTCAGGGCCCGAGAGCCTCAGCATCGCTGACCTTGGCCAAGTTCTTTCCTACGAAAAAAGTGTTGCTGCTTGTAATTTGAGCCAAGTCTTTTGCTTAAACATGGGAGCTGCTCCTTATCGCATCCTCCTTCCTCTACTCATTTCCTCCCCCTGGGTGACCCCCAACTAGTTAAGGCCTTGCTGATTGGCCCAAGATAGCTTCCTCAGTCTATTTAAGCCCCTGTACTTCCCAAATAAATGAGAAGGTGTTCACTGAAAGGACTCCCAGAGTGTGTTACTCTGTCCTCTGACCCCTCCTCGGCTGTTCTGGGGGTCCCCGCAGGCTGGAGACCCCTACAGTTAAGTTATTTATTTTTACTTGTTTAATGTCTATACCATAAGCTCTTCAGGAGCAGAGATTATAACTCTATTGTAACTCTAGCATCTAGTGCACAGCAAATTGTCAGCAAATATTTTTTAATAAATGAGTATGTGATGTTTTTGAGAGAATGTTTGTGAGAACTAAATAAAACAATACAGTTGGCCCTCTGCAGCTATAGATTTTGTCTGTGTGTTTGTGTGTTCAATCATCTGTAGATTAAAAACATCCCAGAAACTGCACCTGTATTGAACATGTACAGATCTTTTTCTTGTTATTTTCCCTAAAGAAAACAACATAACAGTTTGCACTGTATGGGATGCTGCAAGATCTGGAGATCACTGGAAGTACACAGGAGGATGTGTATAGGCTACACGATTTTACATAAGGGCCTTGAATCTGTGGGCATCCCAGAACCAATCTCCCAGGGATACCACAGCATGACTGCATACCCAAAACCTTTCCTGTAGTGCCTGGTGCACAAAAGGGCTCGAGAAATGCAAATCATCATTTTGATGTTATTTACTCATACTGGTGTTACTATTAAATTTCATTCAGAACTCATGGAATTTTCTCACAATAAGAAAGGACAAAGAATACTTCTTACCTTGCCTCTGGGTCATTTCTCCCCTTGCTCAAGTTTTCAAATTCTGTCATCTTACCTCATATGAAATATAACACTCCTCCTCCCCTTCTTTTTTTTGGAAGAATTGGAGTTGAGATATTAATATGTGCATGTGTGTGTATGTGCGTGTGTGTGTGTGTGTGTGTGCACGTGTGCATGTGCACGTGTGTATTAGTGTCTTTTTCAAAAAATAATTATATGCTCATTATGAATAATTCAAATAGTTCACAAATAAAAGTCCTCTACACTCTGATAACTTCTGTTAACAGTTTCCTAGAAAAGTAGTAAATTTATTACTAAAATAAAAAAATTTAAATGTTTTTGTTTTTCTTTTGTTTTCTTAACAATATCTCTTTAAACAATTTTCCTAAGTCAGAATAAGTAGTTCTACCATGATCCTTTTGCTTTTGATTAATTTTCATCAGTTTGCCTCCAAATAAACGTCAAATCAAATTTTTAATGCATACAACAACTAGCTCGTCTCTTATTTGGTGCTTCTCACTCCCATGCATCTCCTGTTCCACACAGACACAGGCACCCAACACACTGTCTGTTGACTTCCTGTTACGTCTGTTTAGCTCATTTGTCCCCTGCCCGTCCTCCTATTGCAAAGATATGTCAGTTTTGGTCGAATACATAATCAGTGATTTTGTTATTACGACCATGTAAACTATTGTTGATTACTGAGCCCAGAAATTACTGTGCTTACATTTCCTTTCTCATAACAACTTCTAGCTTATCTTAGAATTGATAACTGCCTCATTTTTCCTTTTGCTTTATTTTCATTAAACATCTATCTACATGCATCTCCCCTTAGCTCTATACAAAGGAGTCTTGCTATATAAGCTTCTGCCTAGTTAAGTTTCTTAAATAATTTATCAGCTTTGTCTCTTCTAGAGACTTTCTGATCGGAACATCTGCCCTCCTACTGCAGCCTGCACTGATTACTTTCTAGCCTTGAAACACAAAATTGGCTTGAGATTACTCTTTGCCATCATCTTAGACAGCCCTTTACAGTGTCCTCTGTGAAACACTCTAAATTTTGTGTTCCAAAAATTGTTGAAATTCCCTTAAATTGTTGAAATAGTTGGTAAGAATGTACTGTACTGTGATTTTTAAACCAAACTACCCTAACATTTTAAATCAATTTTTAAAATTAGGCACACAGTTTTAAATACAAAGGAAACTCATGTACTAAAGACTATGTGACAGAAACCAGCTTCCAAGACCCCAGGACTCGAGAAGGAATGGAAATGTTGCAGTGAGGAAGAACTGAAGAGCTGGCTGCAAACAGAAGAAGAAAATAAAATTCATCAAAATTAAATTAATCTCAAATGTTGGCTACTAATTACATCATCAGTTTGTGAAACAGGAGATACAGCAACAGGAGGAAGAAGGAAGGCTTGCAGGAAGAGAGCCATGAGGACTTCAAAAACAAGAGAGGGACTGGGAGTGTAGCTCAGTGAACAGAATGCTTACCCAGCATGCACAGGACTCTGGGTTCAATTCCCCAGCATCAAATTAGCTGGCTGTGGTTGTGGCGCACATCTGTAATCTCAGCACTCAGAAGGCTAAGGCAAGAGGAGTGCCTTGAACTTAATGCTAACCTAGGCTCCATAGTGAGTCGGAATGAGCCTGGACTACAGCAAGATAGTGTTTGGAAAAAAAGGTGCGGATGGACTGTGGGGCAGAAAGAGAGAAGAAAGAGGTCACTGCTCCTGCTTATTTTCAGGCTCCAATAGGATGTAGTATTAGTCTCCAGCCTTTTACCTTAGTCTACATACTTCTTTGTGGGTGACATGTGTCTGTTCCAGAGAACAAGTGCTTTTTTTTTTTTTTTTTGATCCACTCTGCCAGTCTGTCTTTTGACTGGGGAATTGACACCATTAGCTCTAAGAGTAATTATTGTAAGATTTTTGCTAAATTCTGCCTTTGTTCTGTTTTTCTAGTGCTAGTTGTTTTTTTCTGTTTTGCCTTGTTTTTGTTTCTGTTGGTTTTGTTGTTGTTGTTGTTGTTGTTGTTACAACATTCCCTTTCTCCTGCATTCTTTAGTGCTACTTTTCTCTCTGTCTCTAAGATTCAAGTATTTTCTGCAATGCTAGGCTAGTGGTAACAGATTTCCTTAGGGTTTCTTGGTCATGAAAAATGTTTACTTCTCTTTCAATTTTCAGGGATAATTTTGCAGAATACAAAACCTGGGTTGACCCTTGATTTCTTTTAAAGCTTGAAAGGTTTCATTCCAGGCTTTCCTGGCCTTAAGAGTTTCCACTGAAAAATCTGCAGCCATTCAGGCTGGCTTTTCTAGGTAGAATAAGGTCTGTCTTTCTCTTAGTGTTTTGATATTCTCTCTGTGTTGACTTTCTGTGGTTTTGATTGTGTTGTGTTGAGGCTCTTTTCTGGTCAATGTTGCTTGGTGTTCTCTAAGTTTCTTGTACCTGAGTATTCACTTCTTTTCCTAGATTCGGGACATTTTCTTCCATGACTGCAGTGGATAAGTTCTTGATACCTTTCGTGCTGTATTTTGCTCTTTCTCTCTCACATCCATATTTCTGAGATTGGTTTTCTTGGCCTCATCTGTCAGTTTTTGTATCCAGCTGCCTTGCTCACTTCTTATGTTGATGCCGTGCCTGACTGTGGCATGAGTTTCCTAAGCCTTGTCTTCGAGGCCTGAAATTCTGTCCTTGCAATGTTCAAGCTGACTTCCCCTGTTTTCAAATGAGTTTTTCATGTCCTAGATTCAAGGCAGCTAGATTTCTTTTCAGATTTTCCATTTGTCTATCAAGATGTTCCTTCACATCTTGCATTGTTTTTCTTGCCTCGGCTTTTATTTGTGTCTTCTATATGCTCAGTAAGCTTTGCATTCATTAGGAATCTTATTTGTTTGCTAAGTTCCTCTTGAAGCTCATTGACAATTACTTGCATTTCCTTAAGAATGTTTTCTTTGAACTGACTATTCACATAAGCTAACTGGTCTACTGGGTTTTTGATTTTCTTTCCTATGAGTTCCATTATTTCAAGGCACATCACATTAGCCAAGTCAAAAGTCCACTGAGCTCTGTGCTGTAAATAGGCAGTGAGAGGATTGCCTCCTGGCTCTGGCCTTACCCTGCCTGCAAGGCTCACCCAAATATTCTAGCTTTCCTCGGCAGGGGGCAGGGCTCACTGCCCTCTAAGGTGCTCCCACTACCACCCAAACCTTTCAGGAGGTCAGCAGCCTTTCTCCTCTCTCTGCACTTGTCTCTTACACCACCTCCTACCTAGCCACTGATTAAAAATGTCCCCAAAATCTTCAGTGTGTGCCCCATCTATGTCCTCTCTTACCCTAAACAGTTCAGACTTGGGCTCCTTTCAAAATGGTTCCTTCCTACATCACAGCCTGGTATGGCTGTTGAGAGCTGCTTCTCCCAAACTGGTCCTGTAAGCTCCAGGAGAGGAAAGGGAAAACTCACAGTGCACTGGCAGTTTGTCCTGCCCACAGGCTTATTCCTGGAGGCTGGGGCTACCAGCTGCTGTCAATTCCCAAGGCTCCTGGCTCCAGGCTTACCTTGGGCTGAGGTTGCTGGTTGGTATTAATTCTCATGGCTACTGGCTCTGGCCTTACCTTGCCTGCAGCTGCCAGCACGTCCTGACCCTTCCCAGGCAGCCTGGGCAGTTTCCCAGGCTGGCTTGTTCTTCATTTTCTAACATGTCTACAGGTTTTCAAGCTTCCCATGGCCTCCTTTCAATTTCTGGACCTCTCTTCTCTCTCCTGACTAACTTGAACGAGTAGCTTTAACTATATCTTGACTTTCTGAGTGAGCCTATGAGAAGCCATTGAGCAGTTCTCCTGTATGGCTGCCATCTTGCCCGGAAGTCTTCAACTTGTTATTTTTATTAGAAGTTGGTGATTAATACATTGTTGCTGAAAAAATGGCTTCTTTAGTGCCATTAAAAGACAAAACTAAACCAAGCTGTTCAAAATCTGTTAAAGCAGAGGCAGGATCAGGACGGCACTGGAGTAGGAACTCCAGGAAGGCTTCTCCCAAAGAAATCAACTAGGGAGGCAGACAGCAAGAGAAAAGTGCATTGTGGGACTACAACAAAATCCAAGGAGTAGAGGTAAAACCAAAGGTAGGCAGTCTATCAGGTACTAGAGAGATAGATCCTGAGCGGCAGGGCATCCTCACCCTCACAGAAGGCCTGAGGGTGCTGCCGAGACAAGCAAGCCAAGCAGCAGTGACACTGACAGCCACACTGCAGGACAGAAGGGGGTGGAGTCGTCTATGCTCTTAGTGACATCTGTGCAACACATCAGGGCCTGCAGGCCAGAGCCAGCACCAAGGAGACAAGCAGGCCACAGCGCCTATCAGGAAGGGGGCCCTTTACCGCGTCCTGCACACCGTGGTCTGGGCCTAGAGCTGGTGCCACAGAGACAAGCAGGCCACGGGACACTTTCAAGGGGGAGCCCTCTGTACCCTGCTGCACTCGCTAAAGCCAGGGGTTGGAACCGGAGCCATGGAGACACGCCTGCTGCAGCACAGTATCAGGAGGGGAGCCTCGGAGACAAGCAGGCCACAGTGTGCTATCAGGAGCACCATAGAACAAAAAGAAAAGGAGAAAGCAAGCCTTCTACACCCTCTGTCATGCCCACACACCATGGCTAGTGGGTCAGAATAGGGTTGAGAAGAAGTTACCCTCACCCCTGCAGAAGGCTTGAGGGCTCCAGGACTGGCAGTCACCACCACAACAGAAAACTTTTCAAAGTTGAGCCAAGCAGCAACTCACAAGCCTGAAGGTGCAGAAAAGGTGGGCACGAGCAGTGGTCCCAGACAGCACACTGCACAGTCAAGCAACAACACACTAGCCAGGGACTCCATAAATCAAGGTGTTCCCATTATGGGAAGCAGAGATAGGCCGAAGAACTACCACCATGAGCCAGAGAAAAGCCCATCAGCAAGATGAGAAAACATGGGTGCAAGATGCCCCAGAAAGCCTACAGTCCATAAAGATAGGCCCAAAGAGAACTAGAGGAAGACTCAAAATGCCTAAACCTCAGAAGAAGAATTAAAAGAGTCAATATGCTGAAAGAATACAAGACAGGCTCATGCGACAACCTGCTCAAGATACTTAATGGACTTTAAAAAGATCTGACTAAGGAACTTCAGGAGGAAACCCATGCAAGGCTAGCAGAACTACAGAAGTCAATACAACAAACAAATGACAAATTCATTAAAGAGTTCAGAAATCGTAAAAAGGTAAAGGAAGAATATCAGGAGATGAAAACCTCTTTGGAAAGTTTGGGGAACAGAATGACCCAAAAAGAGAAGTTTGATCTTGAATACAGAGCAGAAATAATGGACCGAACTTTTAATGATGTTCAAATAATTCTACTTCAACAAGGAAACAGGCACGAACAGACTACAGATGGCTCAAAGAAACTTAACCTCAGAATTACAGGAATACAACAAGAAAAAATAGAAATCCAAACTAGAGGATTAAGAAAGTTATTCACCGAAGTCATAGAGAAAAATTCCTACATATAGAAAAAGAGACAGACACACAAGTGACAGAGGCACACCATACATGAACTAGATACAACCAAAATAGAAGCTCCCTAAGACATGTAACAGTAAAAGTCACAGATCTCCAGTGCAAGGAAAACCTCCTAAAAGCTGTAACAGAAAAACAGCAAATAACATACCAAGGCAAGCCTACCAGATTAACAGCAGACTTCTCAACACAAACTCTGAAAGCCAGAAGAGCCTGAGTGAAGTCCTCAAAGCCATAAAAGAAATCAACCAAGATTCCCATACCCAGAAGAAATATCATTTAAAATTAGCAATGAAATAAAGACCTTTCATGACAAAGAAAACTTGAAGAAGAAATTTATGATTGCTAAAGTAGCAGTACAAAAAAAAAATTCTTAAGGGTCTTCTGAATAGGGATAGAGAGGACAAACATACCAAAGAAGCCAGTGGCAAGTTTACAGTTAACAGAGAGAACATCTAAAAAACAGAATGAAATCAACATTCACAGGGTAGGAAAATGTACTTACAGGACAATTATAACTCTTAATGTCAACAGTCTAAACTCACCAATCAAAAAACATAGACTGGCTGACTGGATTGAAAAGTACAATCCAACCACATGTTGCTTACAAGACACACAGAATGGAGCTCTGTATTCCACTCCACAGAGGAACAAAACCAAACAGGGGTAGTGACACTCTTCATGGACATAGGGGACTTTGATCCACTGGTCAAAAGAGACAAAAAAAAATCACTTCATACTCATAAAGGGAGCAATCCAACAGGAGGAGCTAACAGTCATAAACATCTATCCCCTATACATCACACACCCATCTACATAAAACATTTTTAGTGGATCTTTCTGCTCATTTACATGAGTTAAACATGCATTTTCAAGGTAAAAAACCAACGATCAATGTATTTCAAACCATTACAGTGTTCCAAATAAAACTGAAATTATGGCAAAGTCAAATTAAGGCAAACAATCTTACGAACTTTCACACGTTGGCTAAACATGGCCCTGTGAGCAGTGAAAAATATACAACCTTGCTTTTCAATGTGATGCAGTAATCTGAAAACAAGTTTCAAGATTTCCAGAAAAACAATCAGTATTTTAATATATTTGCGACCCTCAGTTGACATGAATATGTTACCTGCCAGTTTTCAAATGGAATGCATAGAGCTGCAATCTGATATCCAACTTAAATAAAAATTTCATCACGTCTCTTTTACTTGACTTTTATAAGTCCTACCTTCCCAGAGACAAATATCCTTCATTCCACAATCATGCCTTATTCCTGTCATCAAATTCTGGCAGCACTTACATTTGTGAGCACCTATTTTCAAGGATGAAAGTCACAAAGAGAAGAATTAGAACCAAAACATCTGATGAGCACTTTGAGAACTCACTGAGAATTACAACTACTTCCATCAAACAATGCTACTCTTTGCATTGAATGAGACACTGATGCATTAATTTTACAAAAACAAGGTCAAACATTCCATAAGTTCTTTGTTTACAATGCCTTTTCTCTCTCTCTCTCTCTCTCTCTCTCTCTCTCTCTCTCTCTCTGAGACAAGGCCTCACTAGGTAGTCTAGGCTGGCCTTGAACTCACAGCAATCCTCCTGCCTCAACCTCCCAGGTGCTGGAATTACAGGCATGGACCACCATGCCCAGTTTATGTGGTACTGGGGAATTCTACTCAGGACCTAGCTCATATTAAGCAAGTGTTCTATTCCTATGCTATTCCTCCAGCCCCTGTCCTCCTCTTGAAGGAATGTTATAATAAATGCATACAAAAAAAAGTTTGGCTACTTTAACTGTATTAGATATTTTATACAAGACCCAAGACAATTCCTCTTCACTCAGTGCATGCTGGGCAAGCCAAAAGGTTGGACGGCACTGGCCTACAAGGTTGTATAAAACAACATTAGGCAGATGAGCGATGGCCTTCCTTATAAAGTGAAGACTTTCAATATCCTTCAGAGATGTTGTGTTTCACAACAAAGACTGAAGAGTTGAGTCCATCTCGGGGACAAAGAGAGATCTACAGAGACTATGAAGGACAATCCTCGAAAGAGAAGCAGAAGCTCAGTGCTGAACTGAAATGTCTTCCACATTTATTGAGGAAAGACAGGAGTACAGCAAGGAAAAATGCTTGAGGCAGCAAACTATCCAAAACAAAATTACACGGCCAGACATATTTCTTATTGACTTCCTCATTTTACAAGCAGGTGAGGATATGGAGGCATATTGTGGGATATAGTGTTTCTATTGTTTTAGGCAGAGAAAGATGTGTCATTTTGGGGCCTGTCTACTAAGGCCTTTACTAAAGTACTAAGGCTGAGCAGTCTTTGGTCAGCTCAGGAAGAATTAACACTTGCACATCCATACAGAAAGGAGTAAGAAGTAGTCTGTGAAGTCAGGGTAGGTTAAAAAAAAATTACCACAAGTAGAGTGCTCAAAACCAGCAATAAAATTAGGGGATATATTCTGAAGAGGAGTGCTTGTCCATCTACAGCAGAGAAAATCTACTAAAATTAGCCCAAGTCTAGACTTCACTGGAAAGAATCTCAACCATGACAAAAATTATGTTCATGGGCACCTAAGAGGCAAGTACCAAAAGTGCTTGTAAGAAAAACTAAGCTTATATTTTACTATAGCACAAGTATAAAATATCAGTTTCCTGGTGCATGTGTTCCCTTCTTTCCTTACTTATCATCAGGGGTCTACTCTTCTCTTGGTTTCTGTAACTATAAAATCCCTTAACGTTTCTTCTTCCTTTCCAGGGCTTCTCAGTGGCCTTCTACACCTTCTCTTCTTCTGCAGGACCAGTAGATTTTAGCTAAGTAAGACTGAGTCTGGAGAAGTTACTTTCCCTTCACATTTACATTCTTATCTGATGTCTCCATTCCTGCCACCTTAATACCATTTGCATGTAAATTGTATCCAAACTTCTCTCTTTAGCCCTGGCCCCCTGGTTCATCCCACCACCTACTTAGCACTTCCACTTGCACACCTAATGGGCATATAAAAAAGAATCTTTAATAGAAACTTCAATTTCTCCAAGATTTTTTTCATACCATTCCTCCTCATATCAGTGATGCTGTTGTCATGGTTACTCTTGATCAGCTCTCCTCTCTGGGCGGAAAGACCACCCACGGCTCACCACATAATTAATCATTTTCTTGTGGGAAACAAGTAGATTTAACCAATTGTAACTAACCCATTGTGCTGAAGGTAAATATATTAACATCCAGATGTTCTGTTCCCAAACCATAAATTATGCATCTTGTAAGCAGGCAAGAAAACACTCATTACTCACCGAATTCCTACCCCTAAAAAAGTTTTTTGTTGTGTTTTGGTTTAGTTTTTGGTGTTCTGTTTTGCTTGTTTTATCTTGGTTTTGTTGTCTTGCTTTGTTTGATTTTTGTCCAGAAAGAAAGGCTGCTCTAAAATATATATGTTGTAGAAGGGGAGAAATTATACATCCATTAAACTGCTTTGATTCAGCTACAAAGTCTGTGATAGGCTGTCCTAGAAAGACATGAAAAGGGAATAAAGATTTGTCCATCATCTCTTGCTGCATTTCTATTACATTCCTACTTCTCAGAATAAAGCCTAATTCAATACAGATTAGGTATCTGGTAAGGGGGTAAAAGAACAAGTAGAGAATAACAGAGAGAAATCTAACACATGAGCTGATCAAGGAAGGGTTCTCTGAATGGTGGTGACTTTTGCTTCCACTTATAAAATGCACAAATAATAAACTACAACAAAAACCTATGTGGTACAGAGACACAAAAACAGTAATTCTCAAAGTCAAACACGGCTTCTTTTAGGAATCTCAGCCCAGTACATCAAAATTGTGCATCAATATTAAACACTCATATCATCTTCCTTCTGGGTCTACTGTCCTCTGCTCTAGAAATTAACATCTAATGAACTAATAAGCACTTCCACAAAGCTAGAGAGAAGACTCTCTTCCTTCAACATCTTTTGTGTGCACATATAAGTCTGAAGGAGGCAACGAGTTGGATGGAATGAGTGTTGACATTTCAGAAATAGAATTTATATTTCAGAAATAGAATTCACAGGAATTAGTGACTTGAGTGCATATGGGAAATGGGGAAGAGAGACTATGATAACCAAATGTGTCTTTATGGCTCGCTGAAATTCAAAATTGAAGAGAAGGAAGTTTGGAAAAGAAGATGATTAATTCAGTCATGAAACAATTTAAGCTGTGGGAAAGCTATTCAGTGAAGAGTCAAAAATCCAGGTCTGTGGCACAGGAACCCAGCTGGAAGTGGAGATACATATTTGGAAGCTGTATGTACTTGAGTAACAACTGAAGCCATAAGACTGGTGAAACCACGTGGAAGGTTTGCGTGTAGCGATTAGAGAGGACATTTGGGGAGCCCCTGGGCAACATTACAGAGCAGAAAAACCCAAGAGATGAAAAAAAAAAAGGAATTGAGAACGAAGTAGGGAAACCAATAGATCCCAAAGTCATGACACTTAAAAAAAATAGGTTCATAAAAGTAGAAGTAAAAACAAATTCTGCAGAAAAGTTCAGATACAATTTTTGGTAAGTAGGAAGTCATGTGTGACCAGAGGCGAGCAATTTTAGCTTTGACTCTCATGTTACAAGACTCACCCCCACCACTGTTCCTGTGGCAGTCATCTGCTTTGTTAAGTCACTGGCCCCATTTCCTTGAAGAGTATAGCTCCTGGGGAACTCTAAATTCTTGAATACCACTCCTTTATTATTCTAATCATCTCGCTGCTCCTTCTGCTAGCCCAGCATTTTAGATCCCTGGCCTCCCCTCCGATGATCTCACTTTGTGTTTCACCTCACTCTTTTAGCTCGCAGCCTTTCATTTCTAGTCATAACCGCATACCCACGGCTACCCTACAACTGTAATTAGTAGAATCTCACTCTCTCTAATCACCAGCTTCTACTTTTGCGCTCCCTCTTCTACCTACAGCCAGCCCCCTTCCTAACATACAGTCCACCTTTGTGCGTCCATTTTCTACAGTCCCTTGTGTCCCTCCTGTCATTACCTTTCCCTAAACTCCATTCATTCAACTGCCTCAAGACTTCCACATTTCAACATTTCTATGTTATTTTAATTGGCCTACACTTGACTTCCCAGCATTCCTCAGCTCAATAAACTGAACTCTATCCTTTCAATTACTCAGGCCAAAAATCTTTGAGTCTTCCTTTTCCTCAAACCTCCATACCTCGTCTGTCATTGTATTCTATTAGCTCCCCCTTTAAATGATGCAGGCCTATAATTCCAGCATCTTATGAGACTGAAGCAGGAGGATTGCAAGTTTGAGCCCAGCCTAGGCAATCTAGTGAATCAGAAACACCCCGTCTCAAAATCAAAAATAAAAATGGGCCAGAGATGTAACTCAAGGTGAAGAACCTGGGCTCAATCCCTAGAACTAAAAATAACAATATTAAAATAATAAACAAATAAGTAAATAAATAAAATAAACCTACAGTCACACTTCACTGCTGCCATCTTGACCCAGAAAATATCACCTCTCATCTAAATTACCACAATGGCTTCCTTCCCGGGTTGTCCTATTTCCTTATCTTACTCTTTCCAGTCTATTTTCAATACAGAGTGATTGCTTTAAAGCTTCAATACGAAGACACCACTCTTCTACTCAATTCATCTAGTGTTTTATGTTTTAATTTCATTCCCACTAGAAGTTAGGGTGATTAAAGGGACCTGTAAGGCCTTACATGATTTGACCTTCATCCTCATGCTTACTTCTCTTCATTTCCCACTGATTTTCCCTTCACTCTTTCAGTGTCAGCCTCACTGTCTCCTTGCCATCCTTCAAATATGCTGAACACATCCATATCTTGGGGTCTTTATAGTCACCATTTCCTGTCCCTGGGATGCTACTCTTTTAGATGGTCACAAGATTTTCATTGTTCCGCTCCTTTAGGTCTGCACAAAATAAGATGATTACAGCTGAAGTTACCTACTTAGGAACCATTTTCATGTGGGCTACAGCTGAAGCCATGCTATCAATTCGATCATGCAAGGCGTGTGTAGTGAGAAGGGAAGATTATCACATGCTGTAACCCTGGGGAACATCACTGGGTAAGGGAATCCCAAGAGAAGAAAAAGAAATTAACAGCAAGTTAGAAAAAAACAGAAAATCTTAGTGTCGCAAAATTCAAAGAGAAGATTTCCCAGAAATAGGAAGTATGAAAGTAAATTCTGCAGAAAACTTAAGTAATGTATGAGTTTGACGAAGAGGAAGTCGCTGGGGCCTTCCACTGGCATGATCAGTTCGAAGCTGAAAAACAATGACTTACAAAATCACTGGATGGTGAGCAGGTGTCTGTGGCATGGCCTGGTGGTCACCAATTTGCACGATCACATAAGAAAATATTGGAAGAAATGGAAGTAAAGATTGAAACTGGAGATGCTTTTTGAGAAGCTTTGCAAACACAGAGAAAAATCATGTGTCAGACAAAACGAGAAGAATTCTGTCTTCTGAAATTTTGGTCTTGGTGCAAAGCTGGAGTGTGTTTCTAGAATAAAAGATAGTAGCTACAGAGGAAGACATGAAGGTTCAGGAGATGAAAAGCAGCCACAGGTGTAGCTAAGTCCTTCAAAGACTCCGTAAACATTCCACACTTATTTATGGTGTGCCTACTAACATATGATGCAAGAGTCCAGGTGTCTGAATACAAAAGTGAGAGAAATGGACACCATGTAGCTTGGTGCATGATGGATATGGGTAAGGTTAAGACTGCAATTGTAGGTTCTGGTCTCAAAACTGAAGGGAAATAAGAAAATAGGAAATGATGGTTGGGAAAAAGTATTTAATCTTTGTTGCTCTTATAAATGGGATTTTGCTTTCATACCATCTGATTATCATTTGAAGATATGGGTACTACTGCCTCTGCAGTGTAAATTATTTTGTTTCAGGTGCAGAGATATTTATAACTATTTTATTCCTCATTAATTTTGCACGTTAGCCTTAAAGATTTCCTTTGCTGTGTTTAAAAAAAAAAAAGAAATGATGGTCTTGGGAAAGTGAGGAACTCCATATATGGTGGCTTGAATTTTCTCAGCAACACCATGGACAGCAATCTCTTGGCATGAATAAACTATGAAAAACAGTCTTAGGGAAAGCTTAGATTAAAGATTTATAATAATAATTACACTAGATCTTAGCCAAAAGGCCGAGAGGTGATATCATAATAATTAAAGAGAGAAGAAGACGCTAATAAATGAATTAAGATCTGAGTGCCTGAATGATATCAAATGCCACTAATTTATGGAAGTACCATCATCTATAGTTATGTGGTTTTTAATCCATTAACAGCACTGATATAAAAAAAATAATTTGTACAACTTGCAGATGATTAATAGTTTTTAGGGCAAGTAAATGGTTAAATATAGTGCTGAAATTCAAACAATAATCCAACTTTTTTTTCCTTTACTTACCTATAAAACAGAGGCCATAAAAGCTAACCACTTAATCTCAGCTCCTTGCAGCTAGGGTAAGCCACAGGACACGCTCCTGGCCAATGAAACAGTGGCTGTAGGAGAGATCTTCAACTCAAAGAGATTAGGGAACACCAAGGATAGAGCTCATAGGTATATGTGATTGACCGATGGGCCAGTAAATGAGGGAAGAGCACCCACTCTGGTGTGGGTGGCCCAACTGGCAGCTTGAATTAAATAAAAAGGAGAGAGAAAGACTGTTACAGCTTTTCCTAGGAAAGCTCTGGCCTGCCCAAGACATTGACTCAGTCTTGTTTTCCCACTGCCAATCTCCATCACAGATTCACTCCAATCTCCAGGTCTTCACTGTTGCTTTGTGGACAATCTCAGACTGGTGTTCTTTTCTCTCATGTCTGCACAGCCACCAGACTACACGTGCATGCAGCCATCTTGGACTAGCTCTCTCCTTAGACTTATAAGCCTTCTAAATAAATCTTCTTTATTTATATATAATTTCTATTAATCCTGCCTCTCTAGAACCCTAACCAATACAACATCATTAGCTTAGGTCTGAAGATGCCATCTCACCACTTCCTCCTTCTTGGAGTATACACATACAAGACCTATGTATGCAGCAGCCACTCAGCAACCTTAAGTCAACAAGCAGGAAGACAATACCATCACAGAGAGGATGACAGAACACAGACATAAAAAGAACCTGGGTTTCTGATAGCATTGTGGAGCTGCTATATCAGCTCTAGACTGCCCTTGCTCAGACATTTTGTTACATGGCATAAAGAAACCATTATTTATGTAAGATATGGTGTTGGTATTTTTCTGACAATGCAACCAACACACACATTACTGAAACAGAGACGCGGGTAAGCATATTAATGATACTACTTCTGGTTGTTAAAAAGTCAAAGCTTTATAAAGTAGTGTAATAGGGGGAAAAAAGGAAGAGGACTGGCCAATAGCGCTGGAAAATCTAAGGGACAGAACTAGCTTCAGGCAGTAGGATCAAGGATCTAAAGAACATCGCTTCCCTTCAGTTCTCAGCTTGCCTCTACTTGACTTCATTTCCTCCCCCAAAAGACTCTAATTATAATAGGTCAACCTTCAGCAGTTCCATTCTTACATATTCCTTGGAGCTCATGACTCCACAAGCAGACTCTGAAACTTTCCATCATACGGCATTCTCCAATAAAGACTACATGGTCTGGTTGAGTCTGGAGACACATCCAGGGTGTGAGGTCTTAATGTTCACTTAAGAAAAGAAAGCGATTCAAGCTTAATGGAGCACACCTGTAATCCCAGCACTTTTGGAGGCTGAGGCAAGATCACAAATTCAACCCAACAGAGACAACTTGGTGACTCAGCAAGGCCATCTCTAAAAAATAAAGGGAGGAGAGACGTCGCTCCGTGTTTACTTCTTGCATACAACCCACAGTACCACCAAAAAAAGAAGGTTTTCACACCTTCACAAAGATAAATCAGAAAACATAAGATAAAATGAGCACCATTTTCCACTTGAAATAACTACTCACTCCTCAGACCCCAAATAAAATGTTCAGCATCTGTAGCCATTAGAGAAAATCAAATAATAAAATCAAATAAGCAAATCAAAATAATATCGATATTCTACCTTATTCCAGTAAGAATACATTATTATGAACTCAAGAAATAAAAGATGCTGGAGAGGCTGTGTGAGGTGAAAGGGGCCACCCTACATAGTTCGTGAGACTGGGAACTGGAATAACCACTATGGGAACCAGAACTTCACAAAACTGAACATAGAAATCCCACTGAGCCAGCTCTCCCTTTTCTGTGAGTATTTCCAAACCCATCAAAGGCATCACGTTACAGTGATACTTACGCATTCATGTTTACAGCAGCCAAAAATCGGAAGCAACCAATATGCCCATCAATGAATGAATGAATAAAAAAAAACATAGTATATGTACACAGTGAAATACTACTCTGCCATAAAGGCAAACCTGAATCATTTGTAGGAAAATGGATGCAACTTGAGACCTTTATGTTTAGAGAAATAAATCAGAAACAGCAAGCTAAATAGCACACGGTTTCCCTAACACGAGAAATCCAAAGTATACATAAGTAAAGAAAGGGGCTGGAGGAATGGCTTAGCAGCTAAGGCACTTGCCTAGCAAGCACTTAGGTGCGCGCTAAGTACCCGAGTTCGATTCCCCAGTACCACACAAGCCAGGCATGGTGGCATGCATCTGTAATTCCAGCACTCAGGAGGCTGACGCAGGAGGATTGCTCTGAGTCCAAGGCCAGCCTGGGCTCCATAGTGAGTTCAGGACCAGCCTGGGCTATAGAGCGATTCCCTATGGAAAGAAAGAAAAAATAGAAAGAATGAAAGGGAGGGAGGAAAGGAGGGAGGGAGAGAGAGAGAAGAACGAGGAAGAAAAGTAAAATAGTGATGTAGGAAACAGGGAAATGGGTTATACTGAGGAAGGAAGAGGACAGGAGGCAAAGGAAGGATGGGGAATGAGAAGGGAAAAGTGAAGTAAACTGATTAAGATATGAAGTGGACACGCATCAATCCCCCAATTTTAATGCAATCGTGATGTATCACAAATACATAATAATAAAAAAATTAAAAACACACCATTCAATGGCTGCACTAGTTGGTGGGTTGGAGAAAAATGCCCTCACTTGAGTTGGGAGGTGACTAAGAAGCTTACCTATCTGCCTAAGTTCTAAGCAGTGGAAACTAACCCTCCTATGAGAACCTGAGAATTCAAAACCATAGGTCTTCATCTCCTATTAAATTTGGGATTAAAATGTATAGCATTCACATAACCTTGGAGTCCTCCAATCAAGAAACTGACACCAAATGGGCTTTGGTTGGTCATATTCCTTTAGAGCTCACTCACACATGCTCAGAAAAGTCAGTCCCAAACCCCAGACCACCAGGGATTCTCAGAGCAAAAATAATAAATGAAACCAAAAACTTATGAAACAGAAACGCACACTGAGAATTTCCGAACACAAAGTAACAAGTCATTACAAGTAAAAGCACATTTTTTAAAAGAAAAAGTAAAGCCCTCAGGCATTCCTGATTAAGAGGTTGGCAACATGAAATAGAATGTAAAATACTTATGTTTAAAATTATTTAAAAATGCAACATTTTATAAAATTTAATTTCTGGAGACTAAGTATGTAATCTCTGAAAATGGAAAATCAGTATTTACTTAGCCCTAGTAAAGGGAATACGGACACCCACTGGGGCATATATGAAAGGTGAGGACAGTATACTGAGTAGAATAATCCAGTCACACAGGACAAGTACTTTTTGTGTTAGATAATCATTGTACTCAAAATCAAAAAAAGTCAAATGGTAGTTTCTTGTGACTGGCTAGAGGGAAGGAAAACAGCGGGGAGGGAAATGGAGGGATACAGCAACCAAGGAAACACTGATAGAACTTTGGAACTGATCACAGAGAGGAATGAGGAAGTGAGTCAAAGATGAATCCAAGGCTGCCTGCTTGATAATCATGATACAAAACTGGGGAATAAGCAGTGTGAACCAAAAGCCACTTTGGAAAAAAGTTATGAATTTGATTATAAGTAAGTTAAGAATGTGATGAAGGCAAAACATTACCTGAAAAGTATAGCCAAAGATAGGTCCACTTTAGGCTTCTTGTTAACAGTCAAACAAATCTCACAGATTAGGAAAGAGGGTATGAAACGTAGCCCACAAATTAGGAAAATGGTTCTGAATTTTTCTGGAATTCAAATGTACAAACAAGATGGTAAATCTGAATTAGTACAGCACCCTTAGGAAGCAAACTGCCTTGCATTAATGCATTTTTTTAAAATCCAGGTTTAGCTCTTCAAGTATTTTTTTAAGACAGCATATTGCTGAGTTCTAAGATGGTCCTGAACTCACTGTGCAACCCAGGCTGGCCTCAAACTCATGGCAATCCACCTACTTCAGCCTCCCAAATGATGGGGTTACAGGTGCATACGTGCCTAGAAGTAACTTCTTTTTGTTGTAAACACTTTTATAATAATTTGCCCTCAATATTTATGCCTTCATTCTTAGAGTATTATTTTACCATTCCTTGATGAATCGAGTTTTCTACTATAGACATAACTGCACACTGCACACTGCATTACTGTACTTTGTTTTCCCTATAGTCTCCTACCCTGTTAGCAAAACAATAATTAGTTTTTTGTCAAAGATCCTGCCACTGATAATCTTCTAACCTGCTGTCTCCTATTGCTGTGTTCTTAGGATGCAATTGCCACTTACTCTACAGGAATTATGAGCTGGTTGGCTATGAGAGATGACCCAAGAAGCTCTCTGTTAAAGTTTAGATCTGAAATGTTCACCAGAAACTTCATATTTTGGATGTTATGGACTATCTATGTTACTAAAACTCTCCTACACAATTAAGGACAAAAGTAGGGTGGTAACAATTTAGCACATTACCTCTTCTTACAGTTTCTTAAATCTGGATCAATTTAGGTAATAATTTTACTGGCATAAAATGTGGCATTTGCTTCTAGTACATTACATTCCTCCCAAGAGAAGCATGGGATTAGAAAATTGATCCTCCTAAGATGAATGACTCTTCATTTATTCAATATCCAATGGAAATAATCAAAGTTTACCTCTTTGTGTTGTTCTTACTTATGCTATTATTGTCATTTAGATTTTTATTTTATATTTACTGAAATTACTTCTTAAAACGTATTTTCACAGATTTCTATATATTTCCTAATAGAAAAAATTACCAAAAAAAAAAAAAAGCCAGAGGTCAAAGAGGTTAAAGTAATAGTAAAAAAAAAAAAAAAATCTTCACATAAAAGAACCCAAGAAGCATTTCCAAACTTATCATGAAAACATCACACATGAGTACTCTGGAAGTATAGGCAAGGATCTGAGAGGATCCTTCATGAGTCAGCATCAACTTGTTAAACATTTTAATATAAAATATTGCTTAAATATTTAAACCAAATGAGGCTTCTGAGGCTACATTTTCCTTTAACATCTAAATAAGATACCTCAAAATTTTTCCCATCCTCAGTTGTAACCTCCAATTCTGAAGCTTGCTGGATGGGAGGGAAGGAAGTAGTGCTTCCGTTCACATGGTGTAACCTCTTCCTATGGCTGCTCCGACAAAATTCTCAATCACCATGGTAACCTCACCTTCTTACAAGTGTGTCATCTGCATGCTATCTCCTCACAAGTGCAGACTCTGCTCTGCAAAGCATGTGTGTCTACTCCACTCCATTCAAAGATTTCAAGATAATGGCAGGGGTCTAAAGTACCATTCAGAATAAGAAACAAGAAAACTGAGTTAAGTCTCAAAGGCCACTGGGTCATCCCTCATCCCTGCACAGGAACTTCCTCCACATGTATCATTTTCCCCAGCACCCAGCATGCACACTTTTGGGAGCCTATTCTTGTTTTCACTTTTTCTCTTTCTTTCTTTTTCTTTCTTTCTTTCTGTTTTGCTTGTTTTTGACAGGGTCTTCCTATGTAATCCAGCCTGTCCTCTATCTCAAACTTGTGATCCTCCTACCTCATTAAGTCACCATGTATGTCACCACGCCTGGCGCTCATTCTCCATCTTGAAGTTATTCACTGTGCCTGTATAGCACACACACTGTAGACTAACGGAAACACTGTATATTTAATGACTTTGTGCAACTGCAACCACAGAAATGCATAAATGCTACATATCAGAGTCCTATGTTTTTGTTTGTTGCTGGTTTTAACTAAATGTTTACCAGCACACCACTTCCCTAATCACAGAAGAAAAACTTAAATTTAAAGTCACACAATTTAAACTCTTAGTATAACAGCAGCTCCTCTTAAGAACAGCCCTGGACCCTGGATCTGAACAGAAGAGTCCTAATTGAGCTTCTCTTAAATTAAGAGTTCTCTACTTCTCAGATAAATGTTACCAATATCTCTAAGATTTGCAATGGCTCTCAAGTTTTTAATAGTCTATTGACAGATCTTTGACTCCTCCCATTTTCTTCTGTGGTAAATACTGAGCACAGCATTCAGTCATAGAGGGCTCATGGGAAGTCAGAGAGAAGAGAGGTGAGGAAGTGTCCTGTGGTTTCAGAAAAAGTGAGTTTGAAGGTCGTTAGGAGAGTTGGCATTGTTGTTCAAGGAAAACTCCTAAACCTAACCTGATGGAAACTCTGTGAGAGGGATAATAAAAGTGAATGAGTACCCCCTTTCACCCTTTATGAGTCATTTCCTTTTTAGTTCTTCCTGTTTGTTTTTGGTTTTTCCACAAGTAATTGTTGAGTCTACCTTCCACCCCTACCTCCCCTCCCAGTATCAGTCCTGATTACCACAGCTTAGGTACTGTGAGTGGAGTGAGGGCTCCGGAGCCTTTGATGTTAAAAGCTGTCAGAAAGCCAGAAATGACTGCTATATTTGCAAACTTTCCAGCCACTGCAAGCATGTCCGTTTGAACGTGTAGATACAAGCTCCAAACCCAGCCTGGCCTAAATGCACTCTCCTGAAAGCACATACCTCTCCCCCACACTCCTCGCTCCCTTTCCCCATGGTCATCCCTCTGTCGCTTTCTTTTTCTGGAGTGTTGCTTTCAGTATTTTAGGTGCATCTTGAATAGAGCAGCTATCACAAGAAAAATGAAATAAGGCTCTAAGCATAAAATTCTGAAGCTCTTAGCTGAACTTCAGTTAGTCCACCAGAGGTATGAGAAAGACAGCTAAAAGAAAGGAGTAAAACAGAGTTCCTCTGAAAGGAGAATCCTAAAAATGAAACTTCTTAATCTCCTTTCCCCTTGTCCACAAAAGATCAGAGTATCTTCTTTGGAGAATGCTAACAGATGGGTTTTGTAAGGCTGTTCAAGTGGAGAATTCCTATTGTATGAGTTGCTCCGCCTCCTCTTTCCCCCGAAACCTTCACTGGCCCAGCTTTGCTGTTGCTAACCAGGATTTTTAATAATCAGCACAACCCTGACTGGTCTGTGACTAAGCTGTACCTGTTGAAGATTTTTAATCAACCCTAAATAAATTAAATAGTGTACATAAAGAATCTATCACAGAACCTGACACACAATAGTAGACATTCAGTGAATTTTAGTATTACTACATTTTTTTCCCACCCACCCACCCCAAACCTCAACATCAACACAGTTCCGTTGGGAAGAAGCTAAAAAACAAAGCATAATTATGATGTTCCATGGTTTATATAAAGGAACATTTAGGCACAGAGGTGATTGGACTAAGAGCACAACAGTGAGTCAGAAGCACCTGAACAAGACTCCTCATGCCAACTCAGGACATAACTAAAAGATTCCCAGCCTTCCTGACAATCAATTCAGTTTTAAAATGGAAAAGAATATAGATTTTGAAATAAAAAGATGTGGTTTCATGTTTTATTCCCTTCACATACTGTCCATATGATTGTGAAACCTTAACCTGTCTAACCCTCAATTTGCCATATGCAAAATGGAACCTGTGAGTGTGTGTGTGTGTGTGTGTGTGTGTGTGTGTGTATGTGTGTGTGTTAGTGGGGATTGAACTCAGGCCTTCACCCCAGCTCATTTTACTTAAGACAAGGTCTCGACAAGTACTAAGTTGCCTGGGCTGGGCTCAAACTTGCAATCTGGTTATTGCCTCTGAATCCCAGGGTGCTAGAATTACAGGCCTGCAATTAGACCGGGCTAGCTAGAACCAATATGATTTAAGGACTAAAAAAGACAATATATGTGTAAAAGGAGTTTAAAAGTGATTCTTTCTTGTTTATTTTGAGCCAAGACACCAAAAAAAAAAAAAAATAAAAATAATAACAATAGATGCAAAGCTTTTCCCCGCACTATTCTACTCCCCCTGCCCCTTAGGGAAGTGGATTATTCCCCTCTGTCAGGCAGTGGGACAAGCTTCAAAGGACAATCAGAAGAAGGGAGTTCACAGTGACATATGTCCTCCAGAGTTTGGGATATAATGGAATGTGAAGAAAGGATGTGGACAAACGAGTAAAAGAGGAAAAAAATGATCATTCACAGGCCATGGGACAAGCATGCAGCACTTTTCCCTGACCATGCATAAGCTTGCCCAGATAAAACTGGTCTGGAGTTAGTGGGAAAGTTCAACATTGCACAGAAGTTCCCCCAGATCAACCACCTTCAGTTCAAAGAGCTGAAGTTAAACCTCTTCAGTCAGATAAGAAACATCACCCACACCACAGGAATGACAGTGAAAAGTTCCCTGGAGAGTAGCCTTTGAAGATGCCCCACGGAGGATGAGCCCACAGTTACACATCTACTTGATCCCCAGTCCCAGCAGTATGGAAGATGTGCTCCAGCCCCCATTCTATGCCTTATGTCACTCCAACACAGTGTTTTGGGGCAACACTCTCGTGGTGACCTGTGACTTCATATCTCTACTGCTGATCAATGAGTCTGCTTTATGAATCATTTGACACCTGGGTGGGTTTCCCTACTCATTCCTATTTTAAACTTATACAAGGCCCCTTTCTATAATTATCACTTTAAAAAAATACTTACACAAAGCCATTTCTTGGATACCATACTTTGATTATACCAAGGATTTTTGGAAGAGGGGCTGGTTTACACTTATACAATATTAAGTCGCAACTCTTGTTTTATCTTCCCAGTAAGCATTTCCACTGCTATCTTGCCTTAATGGGCCCTCCAGGCGATACATGGAGATACATTATCTGCACAGAATGACCACAGTGCCTTCCTTCCCAGGATTAGTGATTGGTCCAAAAAATGGACATATAAACTCGGCAGGATCAATTAAAACAAATATCTGGAATTGTTGTGTGGATATTGGGACTGAAAATAAGCTCTCTTTCTCTGATTGCTAAGCTGACTCTGGCAGCAATCACACACACATAGTAGGAAAGCACAAGGTCAACAGTGAAAGAAAACACAGGCAGAGATGAGAAAGGTAGGAAAAGAAAGTACAGAGGGAAGAAGGGAGAAAGAGACCTGGAAATGCTGAATTCAAGCTTCTGGTCCCGGCGTCAGCAGCTCCTATTTTTATATACTTCCTTAGATGCTACAAATTGCCCTGGAATATTCCCAAACTTCATGAACTACTCAGATCCCTTTTGGTATTTTTAAACCTTTTTTGAACTGCATTTCACACACTTTCAAACATAAGGAAAATAATTAATACAGCAAAAAGCTTCTAATTAGCTGTTGAATATATCCCACCTGACATGCCCTTTCTCCATTTTATCTCTAGGAATTTTTGTTCAATCTAGCTGTTTAGTTTTGTACCCTCTTAATGCATTTACTCCCTTTCCTTTCTTTTCCCTCTTTTCTGTTTTTTCCTTGCATCAAAACCAAAATCTTTCCCGTCCTGAGACGTAAGAAGCCAGTCACTTTTAAAACTGGGAAAAAGAAAAAAAAATAAAGACTACCTTCCGCCGCCACGGCTTGCTGTGGAGGTAGGCACAGATCTGCCGGTGCCGTCGTCAGGAGCTAGGCCCCAGTCTCGTCCCCAGCTGCCAGTCAGGTGCCTGGCTTGGGCTGGTGTCACCCCGCAACAGCCGAGCGAGGGCAGGATTTCCCGCCCAGCAGCCAGTTTGTTGTGGAGGCCTGAGTGTCTCTGCCCGCCGCCATGGGCGGAAGTAGGCACGGGCAGGTCTTCCAGCCCGCGGCCAGCGCAGGCGCTTGCTGTGGACATAGTCCAAGGCCACCATCCTCACTTCCGGCGGACTAAGCACAGGTCTCACCGCCAGCCGCCTTCACCCACTGCGGACTAAGCCCAGGTAATCCGCCCACCGCCACCATCGCTGTCCCGGCAGTCCGGGGCGTCACCTCCACTTCCGCCTCCGCCGGCACCGCTTCCGGTGGAGGGAGGCATGGAACTCCCGGGCGGGCAGTCTCTAGTCCAGGAGCTAGGCCGGAGGCTCGCCCCCGCTGCCATCAGGAGCCCAGGCGTGGGCTGGTGACTCTGCCCACAGCCGTGGCTCCCAGCAGAGATAGGGCGGGACTCACGCGGGCAGCCAGAGCTGGTTGTGAAAGCCAGGGCACGTCCACCCGCCACCCTCGCTCGCAGGGGACACGGGCGCAGCCAGGTCTTTCAGAACACCGCCAGGGCCTCCACGCCGCTGTCTTCACTCCCCGTAGACTAAGCCCGGGTCTCGCCCCTGGCTGCCGGCTCCCACTGGGGACTGAGCCCAGGTACTCCCCGACCCCATACCCCTTCCACTGGCCACCATCCCTTGCTGAGGAGGCATCCCTCGCAGAGGATCTGGGCCAGGTTTTCCTGCCAGCAGCAATAGCCTGCTGCCATCCCTGGCCTCAGATCTGGAGCAGTGTGCCCCCACCCGCTGCCATCCGAAGCTGTGTAGCTGTGGGCCACCAGCGGACATCGCCTGCCAGGGATCTAGTCGCCCCACCCGCCACCGTCTCCTGCCTTGGAAGTTGTGATGTTATGTTTTGGTTTATGATTTGTATCTTTTTAAAGTTTAGCTCCTTCCCTTTTCTGCAACTGATCAAGTTTTCTCTCCTCTCTTTTTTGCCTTTTTTTTCTTCTCCTTTTTTGTTTTCTTTTCCTTTTGTCTTTCTTTTTTCTAGTTTCCACCAACCATTTTTTTGGCAAACATTTTTTGTGTTCCTTTTGTTTTCATTTTTTTCTCTTTTTTATTTTCCTTCTCTCATTCCAACTCCTCTCTATATATCAGTTAGTTGCTAAATCACGTCCTTTCCTTATAAACTCTCTGAACAATACATTCTGAAGAATTCTACTGATCTGGAAGCTACACTCTCCCCACTGCATTCTCAATTCTCCCTAGTTCTTCTGAATCTTGTTTGTAGTGCTCTTCCTTGTTAATTTCAGTCTAGGTTAGGAGTAGTGAAAGTTTCTCCACTACCTTATAAGTACTCTCCTGCTTTGTGGTTAATACCTAAAGCTGACCTCTAATTATAATGTACTCTTCACCTACTCCAGTACTTCTTGTAAATAGAACTGTTAACTATCAATAATTAAAAATCATATAGACATTGTGCCCAGACCCATGCCTCCACATCAGAGCCTGCACAGCTGGGTCTAGCCTCTATCCATTGCTGCTGTGTACCGGAGGCATCAGGAAACCACACCCCGACACCTTGCCTGCATCTTGGAGCCCACACAACTGGCCTTGCTCTACACCCATCACAACTACACAACAGGAACACCTAGGTAGCCATGCCCAGACCCTCAGTGACACCTTGGAGCCAGCACAATGTGGCCTTCTTAGCCCCTATCACTGTTCCACAAGAAAGGCATCCACATAGCTGAGTCCAGACCCCTGCCTGCACCTCAGAGCCCACTTGGGTGGGCCTAATCACCACTCATCACAGGAGGCACCCAGAAGCATCCACTACCTGCACAACCTGCCAGAAGGCAAGAGGGTGCCAAGCCTGACAGCTTCAACAGCAGAAAAACCTCTAAAAATGAACCTAGTAGCAACTATCAAGCAGAAAAGAACAGACTAGTTGTCCTGTGAAAAGGAACCCCATCTCAGTGACACAGAGACCACAGTACACAGCCATGGAACAAGACTCTTCACTATCAATAAGTAGAGATTGCTCAAAGAGTAACCACAGCAAGCCAAAGAAATAGTCAACCGCAAGATGAGAAACCAAGGGGACAAGATGCTGCAGAAATCCCCAAGCCCACCAAGAGAGACTCAGATAAAACCAGAGGAAGATCCAAAATTCCTCGACTTTGAAACAAAAAGAGTTACCTTACTGGAAGAACACAAGATGGACTCAGACAACAGATTACACAAAATACTTCAAGTATACAAGACAGGCAACAATTTACACAAAATATTTGAAGAATTCAAAAAAGATTTAACCAAAGAACTTAAGGAAGAAACAAATGCAAAACTAGCAGAACTACAGAAGTCAATACAGGACACGAATGACAAGTTCACTAAAGAATTCCAAAAATATGAAAAGATGAGAGAGGAGCATCAAGAGATGAAAACTTCCATTGAGGGCAGAGGGAACTTAATGAAAAGAAAATTTCAGAATTAGAGGACAGGAATGTAAGACTGGACCAGACTGTTAACAACCATGAAATAATTCAATGTCTACAAGGAAATGGAATGCTACAGATTATAGAAGACACAAAGAAACTTAATCTCAGAATAGCAGCAATACAAGAAACAATGGAAATCCATAGTAAAGGTCTAAGAAATCTGTTCACTGAAGTCATAAGAGAAAACTTTCCATACATAGAAAACAGACACACAAATGACAGACTTACTGTACACCCACTAGATATGACCAAAAAGAAGCTCCCCTAGATATATTATAACAAAACCTACTGAAATACAAAGCAAAGAAAGAATTCTAAAAGCTGTAAGAAAAAAAAAAAGCAAGTGACCTATCAAGACAAAACTATCAGGATAACAGCCAACTTCTCAACACAAATCCTAAAAGCCAGAAGAGCCAGGAGTGAAGTCCTCAAAGCCTTAAAAACTGGTAACTGTGAACCAAGACTCCTGTACCCAGCAAAAATATCATTTAAAGTCGACAGTGAAATGAAAACCTTCCACAACATAGAAACTTTGAAGAAATTTCTGACAACCAAACCTTCACTATGAAGAATTCTCAAAGGTCTGCTGGATAGGGAAACAGGAAACAACCACGACAAAGAACACTGTGGCAGGTTTATTCTAAATACAACGTCAAAAATATAAGTAAACAAAGCTTTTGAATATTCACAGGGTTACAAAATGACAGGACTTAAAGCACACATTATCAATCATAACCCTAAATGCTAACAGTCTCAATTCACCAATCAAGGCACTGATTGGCTAACTGGACTAAAAAATATAATCCAATCATATGTTGCTTGAAGGAGATACATTTCAAGCATGAAGATAAACACAAACTCAAAACTTAAAGGCTGGATTTCTATATTCCACTCAACTGGGGAACAAAAAGAAAAAGCAGAGGTAGCGATACTCTTTGCTGACAAAGTGGACTTTAAGCCAAAACTGGTCAAAAAACACAAAGAATGTCATTTCATTTGTGTAAAGAGAACAATCCAGCAAGAGGTATTGCCAATTATAAACATTTATGCCCCAAACAGTGGTGTACCCAACTACATAAAACAAAAGCTACCGGACTTCAAAAAAAACACATAAACTCCAATGCTGTAATAGTGGGAGACAGTAATACTCCTCTATCCCAAGAACACAGGTCAACTAGACACAAAATCAACAAAGACATGGCAGATCTGAATTATATAAGAAATTGATCTGACAGACATATACAGAATTTTTATTCAATAAAGGCAGAATGCACATTTTTCTCAACTGCTCATGGAACATTCTCCAAAATAGATCACTTTCTGGGCCACAAAACAAGCTTAATCAGATACAAGAAAATTGATATAATCCCATGTACCCTGTCAGATCATATTGTAATAAAAATAGAAATCAACTACAAAAAAATCAAAAGCTACAAATCAAACCATTGGAGACTGAACTGAACAGTACTCTTCTAAATGAACATTGGGTTACAGAGAAAGGAAGAAATAAAAAAGTTCACAGAGACAAACGACAATGGCAACACATCGCAACACAACCTCTGGGACACAATAATGGCAGTGCTAAGAGGAAAATTTATTTCCATAAATGCACACATAAAAGAACTGAGGAAGCCCAAATAAATATATAAGTAAATAAAGGGACCCTACCTCAACATGATTCAGGTTATTTATAACAACCCCTCATCCAACATAATCCTGAATGGAGAAAGTCTGAAAGCATTCACACTAAATTCAGAAACAAAACAAAGATGCCCACTCTCACCCTTACTATTTAACATAGTGCTTGGAATTTTGGCAAGAGCAAGGAAAAATATGCATCAGAAGGGAAGAAGTAAAGATATTCCCATTTGCACATGACATGATACTTTAATATAGAAGACCCAAAAAATTCCACCCAGAGACTTAAAAGTAATAAATAAACTCAGTGAAGTAGCAGGTTAGAAAATCAGTACCCACAAATCAATATCATTCCTATACACCAATAATAAATCCAAAGAGAAAGAAATCAAGAAAACAACCCCCTTCACAATAGCAACAAAAATAAAATATTTTGGAATAAACCTCACCAAAGAGATGAAAGACCTACACAAAGGCCTAAAGAAAGAGATGAAAGAGAGATCTAGAAAATAGAAAGACATCCCATGTTCTTGCATAGGAAGAACTAATATTGTCAAAATGGCCATATTCTGAAAGCTGCTTTAAAGATTCAATGCAATACCAATCATAATACTAACTACATTCTTACAGAACTAGAAAAAAACAACATTAAAATTTATATGGACCCAGAAAAGACACAGAATCTCTAAAGCAATTTTGAGTAACAGGGTCAAAACTGGAGGAATAACAATCCCAGACTTCAGAACATACTACAAAGCAACAGTGATTAAATCTACATGATAAGAACAGAAAAAATGACCAGTGGAACCGAATTGAGAATACTTAAACAAACCCAAACACCCTTAGTCAACTGATTTTTGACAAAAGGGCCAAAACAATCCATTGGAGAAAAGACAGCATCTTCAACAAATGGTGCCGGGAAAACTGGATCTCCACATGCAGGAGAACAAAATTAGACCCATATCTGTTTCCACACACTAAAATAAGATCAACATGGATCAAAGAACTGGACATTAAAACAGAAACACTGAGCTTACTGGAAGACAAAATAGGTAAAACCCTAGAACAGATAGGGACAGGAAAGGATTTTCTGAACAGATCACCAACTGCACAAAAAAAAAAAAAACCCACAAATGGGACTACATTAAATTAAAAAGCTTTTGCACAGCAAAAGAAACAATCAGCAGTGAAGAGACAACCCACAGAGTGGAAAAAGATATTCACCAGTAACATTTCAGACAAAGGATTAATATCTAGAATATACATGGAACTGAAAATCATAAAACCCCCTAAAATAAATGATCCCAACAAGAAGTGGGCAGCTAAAATGAAACCTCTCAGAAGAAGGAATACAAGTGGCCAACAAGCATATGAAAAAGTGTTCTTCATCACTGGCCATCAGGGAAATGCAAATAAATACAACATTAAGGTTTCACATCACAGCAGTGAGATTGGCCAACATCAAGAACTCAAAAAATAACTATTGTCGGCAGGGTGCAGTCAAATGATTAAAAAATAGATGATCAGTCCTCAAATACTTTTAGATCTGGAAAGTTTTGTTTGAATGGAATCCTGTACTGCCTAGAAACAAAAAAAATAAAAATGAAATAATAGTAATGATAAGTGTGTTTTTCCAGATCCTCCAAGAACAGATGGAGGAAGAAGATGCCTATAAGAGGAAAAAGAGATGAAGCTACAGAAAAACAAGAAGATTCTTCAGAGTGTTATGTGGATCTGACCCCTAGAAAAACAAAGGAACGGAAGAGACTCAGACAGGAGAGTGTCAGACAGCTGTGTCATTTTTAAGAAAGTTTCAGCCAGTCCAAGGGGGAGTCTTCAAGCCAGTGTCACCACCAGAAGAGTCTGCGTCTTGCAGGAGAAGGCCTGTGTTAGTATTCATGTTGCATTTGATCCTGGAAAGGGGCAACCCATTAAAAGTGCAGCTTCAGTACAACACAATGGTGGATTCAGAGAACAGCTGCTGGAGTCATCAATCAACCCAGCTTCCTGAAACAAAAGATCTGAGTGTGTATTTTCATGGCTGTGGCAATTTAAACAACAACAAAAAGAAAAGCCTTTGTAAAGCAAAAGTTGCATTTGGTTCTTTTTTATATATTCCACTTCTTTCTTCATTGTGTTCATGTGGAATGAGACAGAAGATACATAATAAAGCCAAGTGGAAGCTGTAGAGTAAAATATACAGTATCTGACATGATGATTCCTTGGCTGGGCTTACCAGGAGCAGAACAGGTGATCAGTGAACATGATGACACTCAAAACCAACTAAATTATAAATATGAAAAAATAAGTACTCTGTGAAGTAGGACACTGTAACCATTATTAGTATAGTCAGAGACCCAAAAAGGGAGAAACAGAAAAATATTCGAAGAAATAGCTAAAAATATTCTACATTTGATAAAACTTTAAACACAGAGGTAGAAGATGCTCAAGTTTCCCCAAACAAAATAAAGAAAACCACACTGAGACATATAGACAGTTGTCCCTCACCCCCAAAAAATGATAAAAGGAAAATCTTAAAAGAAACCAGAGGAAAATGGAGCCAGGAAAGATAGAAATTGCTGCAAGATTATACAAAAAGAGGTTGCAAGCCAGCAGAGAAACATCTTTAAATTCTTGAAAGAAAAACATTGAATCTGAAATCCTGTCCAGAAAATAATTTTGAATTCTGTCCAGAAGAGAAGACAAAACAAAAACTTTTCCAGAAAAATAAAAGAATTAATGCCTAAAAGACCTACTCTACATGACATGTTAAGAGAATTTCTTAAGGCTAAAATTAAGATTCCAGATATAAATTCAGATATAAACAAATTAAAAATTTTGGCTCTAATCTCACCCAGCAAAGCTTAAACTCAAATCTCAAAAGTATGAAGAGGCTGGAGGAACAGCACGGCAGTTAAAGGACGTCCCCATATGGGGACTCAGGGGGTGCCTAAGGATGCCTCAGAATGACCTCTAGTGACCTGTAAGGGTCTGTCCAGTTCATGCCTTTTAAAAATGCTTGATTCTGAGTTGAGTGTTTTCTCTTGGACACTTTCCCCTAAGCAGAATGAACTCCTATCCAGTAAATAGTAATGAATGAGTTACAGTTTCAAGACAGAGTCAGGACTAGTATGTTACTCCAAAACCTGCCCCTTTTCCAGTGCTAATGACACATAGCCAATAACATTCAAGGACGTGACAGAAGAAGCACAAAGAGGCAGAATTTGCCCTAGACCTCAGAGAAAAACTGGTAATACAAACCATGACACATAGTAGTCCGAAGCACACTTAAGTTACCATTTGGGAAAGTAACGCTACACTAGCTCGATGACCAGTTACACAAGTTGGTGACTCACTCTTCTCTTTGAGTCTCAGTTACTTTTTATTTCTATGAATAGGATGTTGGCTACATGACTTCATCTTTCCAGTGCTAACTGCTTGTGACTCTAGCAAATGATCGAAGCCATTAGGGCAGTGTCACCCAGTTCGTGACCACTTCGTTGGTCTCGTGCTAATGAGTGGCCAGCAGAGAGATCTCCACAACTCCAAAATAGCCAAGACTTTTTTAACTCAAAAATTGAAATTCATAGGTTAAGCTTGAAGATATTTTCCAGATGTGTATATATGATATAATACCATTGAAAAGGCAAGATTATAAGGACAGATTGATCAGTGGTCACCAGGATTTGTGAGGAGGAGGAGAACTGACTTCAGATTGACAGCACATGGTAACTTTTCAGTGTGGAGGAACTGTCCTGCCTCTTGCGTGTGACGGTGGTCACGTGACTGCGTTTGTGAAAACCCATTGCACTATATACCATAAAGCATGAAGCATGTAGTTTTTGAGCTGAGGATTAAACAAGTAAACCCATTTTTTAAAAAACAGGGCAGCAGGGATGAGGGCATAGCTCAGTGATACTTGCCTAGGAATCGAGAGAACCCAGGTTCAGTCCCTCCAGCACCAGCATGGTGACACCTGCCTACAATCCTACCACTTGGGAAGCTGGAGCAGGAGAAATGCTATGGGTTGTAGGCCAGCTTGGGCTACATAGTGAGTTCAGTATCATCCTGGACTACAGAGTAACACTCTGTCTCAAAAAAAAAAAAAAAAAAAAAAAAGGGCAGAGTAGTGTCAGTGGTGATTTCCATCATTTTTTTAAGCTTACATCATTTTTAAATGTTCTAGATCATTTTCCAGGTATTAAATTTAACTTCTTTTTTTATATAAGGGGAAGGAAGGAAGGTAAAGCTTCTGTTAGTCAGTAGGGAGACCCAAAAATGCGGGTTGCTCCTAAATTTCACTTCTTATTCAAATATCTAATCTCTTGGAAGAATCTCAACTACTTTAAGCATACACAATAAATATATTGCTTTAAAACTCTTATCATTACAGTCTTAAAAGCAATTGAGGTAGAATTTACATACTGTAGGGTGCATCCATTTGAAGCATATACTTCAGTGATTTTTAGTAAATTCACAGAATTGTGTAACCATCACCACAATCTAGTTTTCAATCATTCCATCTCCCCAGAAAGATTCCTGGTGCTCATTTTCAGTTTGAGAGACTTTCGGGAAAGTAAAACACAAGCAGTTAACCTGATGATTGACTTGCTACCACGGGATCACCAGGTTGTCGGTGTGGGAGAGCTCTTAAGACAATGTAGGTCAAACTGCTACCAAGTGTTCAAATGCTCCCATAATGGATCTGATGTGTAGTTATATAGCCGAATTACACAACATTCAGGAATCAGAAAGCAAGATCTTCTTAATAACTCATTTTCATTCTTAACCTGATCGACTTATTACAGTTATTTCTCCCTTTGAGGCACTGAGGTTTTGCATGGGTAACCCTTCATATGCCCTAACCCTCAGCTCAGTGACCTCAAAAAAAATCCCATTTGCACATTCTTAGGACTTTGTAAAAATCAAAAGTAACTCTTTTCTAGAGGGGAAAAATTGACAATCTCTGAGGCTGAGAGTTATAGTAGTATCCAAGGAACGTAGCTGCAAACATTTAAAATAAACTATTCTTAGCCCTTGAGGTTCCAAACAGAAAGTTAATATAAGAGAAGCCTGCAAGCTTTAGGGCAGGAGAGAGGCTAGGGTGTGGGGGTGCAGCACAATGGTTAGAGCACTGGCATGCAAGTGCAAGGCCCTGAGTTTGATTCTCCAGCACCACCTAGACCGGTTATGGTGGCACACTCCTGTAATCCTGTCACTCAGAAGACTGAGGCAGCAGAATTATCACGAATTTGAGGCCAGCCTAAGCTACGCAGTAAGTTGAGTAAGACCTTGTTTCATAAAAAGAAAGAAAGAAAGAAAGAAAGAAAAAGGAAGAACAGAGGGAGCAGTACTGTCTTCAAAGATAAGCTGGGACTACTGGATGGCCAAGATCACATCTAGGTGGAAGACAAGGACAAACAGAGGAAGAAGTAAGATGACACCAAATTCCAGAGACTGTTTGAAATCATTTCCGGCAGAATTTTGGCATCAACCAACTCAAGAAGACATATTAGATTAAAACTATGACTATGTAATTAAAACCAAAACAAAAAGTAAAATTCCTTACATTTCAGGCCTCTACCCTATCCAGTGAATCCCCTCATTGTGTACTAAATGGGTAGTAACTTGTGCAACAGGCTCTTGTGTATCACGTTGGATGAATGAAAAGACTGAAGGGGAGTTCACAAGCTGATAAACCACTGAAAGGCACTGGATGCCCAGGAAATCATAGTCTGGAAACACAATCACCAGGGCTGGAATAATAGGCTTGTAACCTGTGTGATCATCCAGGGTCTCTCATTTGATATAACACATATAATAATATATTGATGCCATCCTAAAAAATTAAATTGGGGACCACGCTCTCACTAGGTTGCCAAGGCTGGCCTCAAAATCCTGGACTCAAACAACCCACTTGCCTCAGCTTCCTCTATAGCTATAGGCACAACCATGGCCTCTCTGAAATTCCTTACAAGAAGAGGCTCTGTTTTCATCTTGAAAGAATCGCCACAATTACGTAGCCAGTTGTGAAATTCACTCCAATCTGGAGGTGGGAGGCCAAGGCAACACTGACCAGGGATGACCACGTCACATCTGCACAGCCCCATAAGCGTTCAAGGCCCTTTTATACACTTCTCACTTAACTCTTTAAAAATGTCTACCAAGGAGGGAAAAAAAAAAAAAGAATAGCGGTTTTCTCAAGGGTACAAGGCCAGAGAATTTTTAGAAAAGATATTATCAATTATCTAGCTTATCTTACTCATTTCTCATCTTATAAATAAAAAAGCTCATGCCAGAGAAGTTAAAAGGTCTGTCCAAGGTCACACACAAGGATAATATCAAGAAACCAGGCTCCTCGCTTCTTCTGTGGACTGTCCCTCACAGCCTCTGTGGAGCTGTGGACCTGAGCGCTCTGAGGGTGGCATCACGAGGCACTTTTTGGCAGGATCACAGAAATCGTTCAATGAATGTCCATGTAATTCCCTGAGGTTATTTTTATAATTTGATATCTGTATATACAATATCTCACTTGATTTTTCCTGCAAATTAACAAAGAAAGTGAGGTCGTTATTGGTCTTTTCATTTGCAAGTGAACGAAACATGTTCAAATAGGTCTATTTCTCATCACAAGGCCCACCAGCTACCTAGAAGACAGGTGCTAGGTCTTTACCCTTTCCTGGAAACTTCCCACCCAAGCTTAGCAAGTCAGAGTTCTCCTTCCCAGCTCCCCCCGTGGGACATAAGTGTTATCTTACTCAAGTCAGGAAAAAATAGTTATTGACTGAACTCTCACTCTGAACAGACACCATAAGAGAAACTGGACTAGGGAGAAAAAAAATAGAAAGAAGGTGCATGGATAACTATGCTCACACAGAAAGATGGCCATAGTCCATTTGAATTTTGGAAGTGGGAAAAACACTGCAGTTCATGTAGCCCAACATGTAGGAAAAACTGAGGTCGGCCCAGAGCCATAGAGCAAATGTTAAAGAAAGACCTCTAGGTCTTGTACCCAGCGCCTGCAGGCACTTATCCTCTGGTTTGCTGCCCAAATTATTTGCCTGGTGACTTAAATCATCCTGTTTTCTCTCTAAGGATCTGCTACCTGCAGCCATTACCAAACATTTAGCTCTGATTTACATGAATTCAGACAAGGTAGCAGATGGAACACAGCATCCAGGAGAACTTTCAGTCCTTATGAATGTGACTGTCTGCTTCAAGCCAACTCAAAGAAAGAAATATTGCATACAGATTATACTGGAGTGTTTTCATAACATTACTAAGGTAAAATAACCACATGGAAAAATAAATGGAGAATAAGGCAGAACATGTAAACAAAGTTAATAATTCCAGTGTTCTCACATTTGAACATGGGACACTGATTATCTACACTGGAAAAAGAGTAATGGAAAATTGATATATAACAGGACAGCAGGTCATAGCAGAAAGGGAAAAAAATTTTTTTGAGACAGGGTCCCACTCTGTAGCCCAGGCTGGCCCTGGACTCATGGCAATCCTCCTGCCTCAACCTCCTGAGTGCTGGGATTATAGGCATGCACCTCCACACCCAGCTTATGTAGTGCTAGGGAATCCATCTTAGGTACTTAGCACTGGACCTGAGCCATTCCTCCAGCCCCAAGATGAATTTTCTTAATAAATCACTTTAGAACAACCAGACCTCTTCCCCTTCTATGCACAAAACTCAGTTCCAAGAGTATTTTAGACGTAAATGTAACAGGCAAAAATACAATGATTTGATAGCATTGTTATGGTTTGCATCTGGAATGTCCCTCAAAAGCCCCATGTATTTGCACACTGTGGAACAGCTATGGAACCAGGTGCTGTTGGGAGGTAGGGCCTGGCCAGAAGAGGCAAATCACTGAGGCAGAGCCTGGACCAGCATACACTAGCTCCGCCCTTCCTCCCTCACTTGACTTTCTGTCTGCCAAGCTGTGAAGAGCTTTTCTCCAACTAGACCTCCACCATGTGCCTCTGCCATTGCCAGCTGCCCATGAATGGACTGTGTGAGACCTTCTGAAACTGTGAGCTAAAACAAAATTTTTCTCCCTTGAGTGAGTGATGTTGGGTATTCTGCCCCAGCAATGAATAAGTAACTAAGGCAAGCACGATACAGAGGAATGTCTTCATGATCTTGGCTTATGAAAAGGTTTCTTAAGGCATAAAAAACATGAACCATATTAAAACATCAAAATTTTTAGATCCAACAAAAAGCCAAGCCACAAACTTGGGGCAGAAGTTTACAACTTATATAACTGACAGAGGACTAATGTCCAGAAACATGTAACAAACTCCCATGAAGACAGAGAGAGAAAAAAAAAAAAAACAGGGGTGAACCCAAGAACAGGCATTTCCCAAAGGGCAAAGCAGAAATACAACTGATCACTCAAGACACAAAAAATATTCATGTTCCTTAATAATCTGGAGTTGCAAATTAAAACCTCAGAAAAATACCATTACACACACCAGATGCCAAAAATATCCAATTCTGATAATCAAAAAAAAGGGCATGGAACAATGGAAACTCGATGTCACTTGAGTCCACATGGTGCAGGGTAATTTAGTATAAGTAGATTAGCCTTTTTTTCCACCTGATAATTCTAACTATAATGATGTACCCTAACTTTGAAAGGATTCCTGTCATATGTTCCAGGAGATATGTGCAAAAATGTCCACAGAAACATTGTGCTAATTAGCTAAAAACCTGAAGTAATTGAAATGCTCTTCAATGGTAGAATGAGTAAGTCATGTTTCCACAGCCTGGCACATAGTAGATATGCATTATTTGTCTGCGATTGAATCTGTCACAAATAAAAAGTAGTTTGTAGTTAAAAAAAACAGAATGAATAAACTTATCATTTATTCATATAGTGGAATGTTATACAACTAAAACTGTAGCCACAATCTAGATTAATCTTACAAACAGAATTGAAAAAACAAAAAAGCAGGTTACAAAGGAACATATAGGATTTGCTTGTATAAAGACATCAACAAGAAAAACTAAGCTATATTCCTTGGGCTGCCAACACAGTTGTCCAACTACCAAGAAAAGAAATAACACGAATATAAGCATAGGGATATCTAGAAAGGAGAAGGAGGATTATGGGATGGGGAAGGTCCCATGGAGAACAGTGCTCAGTCCTTTAAACTGAGCAGCAGTTATCTTAGGGTTTACTTTAACTTTAACCTAGCTCATTAAAGTAAACTCAGGAAGCTGGGCGTGGTGACGCATGTTGTAATCCCAGCACTCTGGAGGCTGAGGCAGGAGGATTGCTGTTGCAATCAAGACCAGCCTGAGCTACATAGTTCAGAACCAGCCTGGACTACAGATTGAAACTCTATCTCAAAAATAATAATAAAAAAATTTATAAAGTAGATTTAGTAGCTTATTACATATGTTGATTAAATATAAATGAATGTATTTCATCAAAATAGGATGTTATTTATTAAATGATAAAGTTATTGTTATACATCAAAATCTGAGCAAATACATGCAATTTCACAGGATTCAACAAAAACTACATGCTTGAGTTTAGCATGTACATGATGTATTCCACAATAAAGAAATGTGAAAAGGAAAAGTACTGGCTGAGAATCAACCAAAAACTTAAGGTAACTAACTGATCCTGATCTGGGGTCAAATATCACTCAGGAGCCCTTTGCTCAATTTCTATGGGTGATTAAATACTAGGCTCTGCAGATGGCAAGCTTAGGTTTGAATTGCAGACTTAATGCTTATAAACTGTATCCTTGGCCTAATTAATGTATTACAGTATAAATTTCCTCACCTGTAAAGCAGGGAGAGTAATAATACCTCTCTCACAGAGTTGTTATTGAATGTATGTCAAAGCATATACAAATGAAATGCAAAATTATGCATCAATACTTTAGCACAATGCCTGGCAATCTATCAGTTGTGTATTAGCTACGATTTCCTGCAGGCACACTCCTTCAGAGGGTACAAGTGACGAATTATGTGAATATGTTTTCAAAAAGCACAAAATCTTATGCAAAGCCTATGACCATCGCAATTCCCATTCTTTTACATCAGCCCACATAAAATCATTCATCACAAAAGCAAAGCCACCGTCTTGATGGCACTGACAGCAAATCAGCCAATGGAAAAGCTGGGATAGAACCACTTCTGCTTCCCTCGCAGTCTCAGATGTGAAGGAAATACCTAGTTTATTAACAAATAACTAACCACCACACTCTTCCTAACTCCAACCTCCTGGTGCAACCAACTCAACCCCCTTGATCACAGATAAAGATTAAAGCATGTCCAGATGAGATTTCTCAGATATCCCAGAAGCAGAGTTCTGAATGACTCCAGACCACAGGGTTTTTTGTCTCGAAGAAGGTGAAATCAAGACCAAGCCAACTTACCCATACTTGCACGGGCCAAGCTTTGTCAGGAGAGGAAGTGCAAATGAATGGGAGTCGGCAGTGTCCTGAGAGCAGCCACACTACTCTCAAAACAAAAGGAGCAGCAGCAGGTTTTTATTGATTTGCTGGAACAGGCTAAAGCACAGTCATTTCAATTGTCCAGCGGCATCGTTTCCTCTTCAGATGGACTTGGAAACCCAGGCAGTCACAGTCAACTTGTCCTAGAGGCCATAGAGTTATTGTGCAGTTTGCATCATCCTCCTACACAAAACATCTCAAGCTTTGTGGAATGGGGCCCTACAATCAGGCCAAAGGACCTTAGGTACTTCAGTTGTTGCAGCTCATGAAGAAGCACAGGAACAGAATAGGCAAAGGAGAGAAAGAAAAGCAACATACGGTTCCAATGGGCACCAGACCAAGTCAACCCTGATTTATAGTTTTGGACAAAAAGTTTTTAAATGATTAACATGTCTACATGCAGAGTTGAATACAATCTGATCAAAGAGTTAAGGCAGCAAAGAGGACGGACAGACTGTGAAGACAGAGGTGCCAAGACTTTTATCCCATTTCAGTCACCCCTAAGGCACCTGCAGAGTCAAGTTAGGAGTCAGTGTGTTAGCAAGAGCAGCCTTCAAGTCTCTGGGAAGGAGCACAGGCGATTTTTTTATTATAACCCACACATCAGAGGTGTTATACACAGGAAAGCTAGTTAATAAAGTTAATAATGTATTATGTAAATGCATGACCTCCAAAACCAGTGATTTTTTTTAGTTTACTAAGAGCAAGTAGAGTATTTATTTGCGTTTTTCCTTGGCAACAATTTAGCATCTCATGCAAACATTCTGCTTCTGCAGTTTTATCAAAGTCTCACGAAGGGACTGTCGAAAAGAACACAAGGGGAGTGACACAACATGCCACGCTACACAGGGTAATATTTCACAGAGTTGGGAACTTATTTTGCCATCCGAGCCTTCCTCTGCAGGAGCATGCAAGGTTCCTTTTCTAATGGCTGCAGCCTGCTTGGACTAGATGGGCTATCTACCTCACTGAGTCTTGGCCATAACTTGTTCTATCTTGGTTGTTCTATCTTGAAGCACATTTTTTAAAAAATTCAAAGTTGTACAAAGTACTTGCATATCACTAACACATTAGAAAACAAATAGGAAGTGGAAACAGGTTGAACTGTGCCAAGAGTCCCCACCCACCTCTACACCTCCCCACTCCAACGACCATTCATAACATGCATCAAAGGTCAGAAGCTCAGTTTAAATCCAGAACACGAAGAAGTCTTAAAATTCCCAGCTGATTTTATATTCAGCCCCAACAAGCTTAGTTTCAAAACAAAACCAAAAAGCCCAGGCATGTGAAAAAAGGCAAATTATGTCAAAATGTAAATTTCAATTGAGAACCTCAAGTTTCTATTACCGTTTGGCTGGTATACTGTTGTGTAAATGAAAAGAATGTCACAGGCTCCCTAAAATTCAAAGAAAAGTTCCCAGCTGTGTCATCCCTAAAAATTCCTAACATTCCCGTAGTCAAGATGCCACAGATACTTGGGCCTAACATCCAGCTTACTACTCGACTGGGTTAATACTTCGCTGGTATAAAAGCTACTCTTAGCAATTCCCATTGTAAACTATGGCCAAATAAAAACCTAGAAACTCCACGTATGCCAGGCTATTTCCTTTTCTAGTCAAGACATTTTGAGTTGGAATTTCAATCGTTTGAAGCAGAAAGAGCCTTAACTAAAGTGTAAATAAAAATATAGCTCTAACCTTGAGACTATGACGGTCAGCGAAATGAACCAGACCCAAAGAATTGAATATTAGATGGTTTCTCTAACATGAGAAAACCAAACCATAAAAAATGTAAGAGACACCAAAGAAAGTAAGAAGATAGAATTTGTAGAGAGAGTAAGGGAAAGGGGGGTGTGAGAGGATAGGAAGCAGAAAAGGAGATGATATGTAAAAGAAAGAATGAAATGGGGGTGATAGTGAGTGTTGGGGGGAGGAGAAAGTGGTGGGAGAGTCCAAAGGGGAAAGGGAAGGTATTGTAATTTTGATGTGATCTATATGTGCACAGAATACTCAAGTTCAATGTAAACATTATGTATTATACACACACACGCACACACACACACACACACACACACACACACACACACACACACACAAAAGGGGAATTTTTTTTAAATCTAGAAACTCGAACCAAATACTAATTTTTAAAAAATCAAAATGAAAACATACTGAGCATACTCATTACTCTTTCTTCAATTAATTTATATCATCTTTTGCCCAGAAGATTTCCTTTTCAAGATAGTATTTGCTTGAGTATGTGTGACTGTATTTATAGTGGCCGCAACAGTCATGTAGGATTACTGCATAAAATAATGCTAGTAGGGCCCCAACAATATGGACCACCTGCATGTGGAGGTAATGGATTCTTCTCAAATCTAGGTTTTGTAATGAAAAAGACTCTAGAGCCCATTTGCACTGGCCAAAACCCACCTTAATCCAAGTATTAATTAGGGTTCTTGGAAAAATAGAATTAATAGAAATTAAAAATCCATAGTGGGTTAACAAAGTCCAAAGAGAGTTAAAAATGGCTGCCTGCACATAGGAGAGTTGGAGGGTTCAGTAGCTGTTCAGAGGTGAAGACTAAAGAACACTAGCCCAAAATATCGAAGGCCTAGACGTTGTAGGACAGCCAGCTGGAGTCTGCACTGCAGGTCAGTATCCAAAGGCGACGATGAAGGCTTGAGAACCTGGCTGGCGCCTGAAGCAACGTGAAGGT